>JAVJGG010000009.1:3557477-3592843 GCA_035590195.1 Aviceda cuculoides
CCTCGGGGCTGGTGGGGGGGGAGCCGGGGCTCTCGTCCCCCGGCCCAGCCTGCCCGTCCCGGGCTGGACGGAGCGGCCGAGGCGGCGGCGGCTCCTGCCGTGGCAGCGTGTCCGTCAGCGGCCGGGCGCCGGAGCCGCTGTGCGTGCGTGCGTGTGTGTGTGTGTGCGCGTTGCAGTCCGAGGATGAGTAAGAGCAGCGTTTCTGTAACGTTTAATTGTCGCTCGCTTTCGTGTGCTCTTCTTTTCTGTAGTGGTACAGGTTAAAAGGCGTTGCCGGTAACTACTGCCTGTGCTTCCTTGCAACAAAAGGAAGAAGTACAATGTATGCCTATTGAGTTCCCTAAATAAAAGAGCCTTTCGACGCTTATGCATTTGGTTAGGTAAATAATTTGGTGTTTACTTTGGGGCTTCTTTTAAATGGAAGCGAATAGCTTCAGCTTCTTCCCCTTAATTGAGCCTCTTTAAAAATGAAGATGTTAAGTGGGCCATCCCTATCCCAAGAGTCACCCGGAGAGAGGTTTTTATGTATGATCTGTGTGCCTGCTTTGTAGCATCGCTGAACCGTCCTGCCAAAATGTTTAATTTCAGCCTCAAAATGACCCCAATGTTTTGTGTCAAGCTTGTGTTTCCAATTCTCCTTGGAGAGGCACTTTGCATTCTGCAGTGAAAACCATTATGCTTCCACCAGTGAAAGCGATACATACCTCTGCTGGCATTTCAGTGTCTGGAGATGGGTTATGGAGAGGTCTGCGCAAAAAGCTATCAGTCGTTCTTTGTCTTTTCCAATGAAAGTTAAACTGAAAAGAGAGGAGCTCCTGGGAGAGGGGCTGCACGGACTGGGAGAAGATATTGGCATTCTGTTAGTAATCATGATAATTAATAGTGATTATAACTGGATTCTTAACTAAAAATACTCATTCTTCTTTTCAGACGACTTATTTCGTAGCATGTACCTCAACATTTCAATTCTGGAAAATTGTGAGCAATCTTCGTAGAATGAAGAACAACTATGTGATACGTAAATCTCTGATGTAGTTTTAAGCCCTTTAGTCTTTTGAGACACTTATCAAACAGCTTTTGCAGAAGCCTCTGAATGGTAGAAGTTATAGGAATTGCCAGTGCTTGTGATGGTTACCCTTTTTTTTCTTATCTAAAAATGGGAGAATATGACATACTGTTGCACAAAAAGATCAAAAAAAGCCTTCAGTCCACTGCATGAGAGGTCAACTGTGGGCTTAAATAAGCTGTGATATTATATAGTGAATGCACTCCTTTACTGCTGCAGAATCCTTGATCTCAGTCTTCGCTTTGTCATGTTCCTCTGAATTTGAGGAAGGGAAAAAAAATAACCATTTTAAGGTGAAGTCAGTACTTTGAGTTGCATGCGCTTTGGCAGTCTTGAAATAATGTAATTTTTTTTTTTTTTTTAGACCTTAAAGAGAGGATCTTTAACTATGAAAGAGAAAGCTAGAATGTCTGCTAGGTGTGCATTTGTTGTTATCTCTGTCACCTGTGGGCATGTACTTGTCACATAAATAATTGATAGAAATAATAGGAACAGTGGGCTATTTGGGGGGAAAAAAAAATAAAAATTGGGGTAGCAGGGCAGGGAGAGATGTGGCTGAGGGCATAACACAGTGCTGGCTGAAAGCAACCAAGGAAGAATAAAAGACCGTTAAGTAAGTGTTGTTGGAGACCTTGCAGTGGTCCATGTGTCTTCAAAGGCTGTTGCTGTCTTAGAAACTGATGTACAGCAGTCTCTTATCAAAGAATAATATAGGTACAGTGTCTTGATACGTAAAAAGTTGTTTAGGCAACTGCATTTCTGCTAACTGCCAACAGCATTATTTTCCCTGCAGTTTCACAATTGAAGAAGAAATAATTGTATGAGAAAAATGTTGGAACTTTGTGATTAGATTTGTTTGTTTTGACACCCTAGCAAGGGCTATAGGATATAGTGGTCCTGGGAGTCAGTTGCGGATCACGTGTTCTGGACAGGGAACTCCCCACCCCCTTGAGAGTGCTTACAG
Organism: Aviceda cuculoides; assembly: GCA_035590195.1. Classification (NCBI taxonomy): domain Eukaryota; kingdom Metazoa; phylum Chordata; class Aves; order Accipitriformes; family Accipitridae; genus Aviceda; species Aviceda cuculoides. Next base: position 3,559,508 of record JAVJGG010000009.1, read on the forward strand.
CCAGCTTACAGTAAACTTCTAATGACTCCAAGCTGTTGAAATTACTTTGCATCTAAATTGAAATCTATTTTAGGTGAACAAGGTAGTTTGGTAGGCTAGTGACAGCATTCTTGTGAACATATTACAGCCTGCCCACATCACACACGCAATTATGGGACAACTGTTTTAAGTCTCCTTCCTACCTTAGGAAGAATTCATGTTAGGGACCAAGAAAATAGAACAGTTGGTATAATTACTGTGCATTCACTGAACGTTCTACAAAATGTTTTACATTTTATAAATTACTAAGTAGGGAAGAAATGGTTATATGTTATTAGTGTGTTGCAGTACTTAAAATCAGCTCTCAGGGTAGTTCTAAAATGTTATTGGTAAGTCTTGCTGTCTGCAGAATCTGAAATTACTTATAGTCCTTGTGGTTGTAAAGAACTTACAGTCACTTTAACTATGGCAAATGTGCCTTGCAGACAAACCAGGGAGTAGTTAAATCCTGGTTTGCTTCTTGTCATGTTTTCTTAACTATTGTGACTCGAGCACCTACCAACCAAGGATTTGTCAGTGGGCACAGCTGCTTGTCGAATCTCTTTGGTAGATGTGCAACCCACAACCATCAGGTTAGGCTTATACTCTTGAGTCTTAGAAGCACTATGCAGCAGCAAAAAAAATCTGAAATTCCTGCAGAAGAAACAGGGCTGGATTGAGGGGTGGGAGCAAGTTGGAAAGAACATAGTGTAGGCTCAGTAACGCTGCCTTAGAATGACCCAATGAGAGAATTGATTGCCTTTGCCTAGAGGGTGCCCTAGTGTTTACTACTAGTGTTTTGTTTAGGATTAGTTTTGTGTCTATCAAAATTCCCAGCACGTTTAGGGCAATAGATTGGTAACACTGAAATGTCTAGGCTACGTGTAGGGGGAAAAATGGAGAAAGAGGTGTGTAGGAGAGGTTAGACAACATAGAGAGGAGATGTAATGAAAAAGACAGTTACTATAGAGAATTCAAAATAAGCTATGCTGTAATCAGTTTATAATGCTAATATGGAGAGGAGCCAAGAACGCAGAGAAGGTAGTACAAATAAGAGATACAAAGAGAGTTGGTTGCATAGTAACTCTGCAGTCATTATTTTAGCGGAATTGATGATGCTTATTTTGTGATATTGGCTCCTTAGTTCAAGCAATTACAGTATACATTGAATTCCTACCAGTACAGTTCCTTTAATGTATTGTATTTTTATCTATAACAGTAAGTTTACTACATCATTTGATGCAAGAGTGTGGGAATGTCTGGTGCAGTGGCCCACAAGGTTCCATTAAAAAATGGCATGTAAATACACTGTATGACCAAACAAGTATTCCTGCAAATTGTGGAAAATGTGATTTTTGCGAAGGAGCTTGGCACCTGTGCTTAGTAGGTAGGTAGCAGGGATCAGCCATGCATTCAGGCCTTGGTACCTGTTTCATTTTACTCTCTGAAATGCTAACTTAATACCCTTCTGTGCCACTGTTAGACTCTGATCCTTGTCTATAGCAGTCTGAGAACGCTTATGTATAACACCCACATATAGGCAGGCAGAAATGTTTCCATCAACATTAAACAGAGTGCAGTAAACATGGGAGTCTTCCAGATGTGAAACCTCTGTGTTAAAAGCCAGCTACGCATGCTATAGTCCTTCTCTTTGCTAGTACTCCCATTCAAGCCCATCCAACAGCACAGAGTAAAGCTCATCTGTCATTTCAGGGCTGTACCAGTGTAGTCCTGTTGGTATAGCTGTGCTGTTTCCTGAAAGGGCTTTTAGTGTGGAAGTAGTTAATTCCAGCAACACTTTCCCCAGTGGGATTTATTTCAGACCTCAAAATAAAAGAAACTATACGGACAGGAAAACAATATTAATGTGACAGACTTCTGCAGGCATGCTGTGTCAGTCACAAAAGCCACCCTTGACTGGTGAGGTCACGCCACGGAAGATGTTTGAGTAGATGGACCCGAGAAGCTCATCCTTCTGTCTAACCATCTGTCACTGTTACCTATGGAGATCAAAGTAAGCAAAATCAGATACTGAATTAAGGTGGTTATTGTGTGGAAGAGCTATTTTGGTATGACACCACTAAATTATAAAGTTTTTACACACTTAACCAGCTAAATCAATTCCACCTTCATAGTGTAACATGCAAATAAAGCTTCATTCCAATCCTCAGAACTCTTATATTTTAAGAAATAACTCTCTAAATTGCACACTCTTAATAACTGGTTTCTGAAAGGTCAAAATTTATGTTTAACAATATCCAATTTAAGAGTTCGTTGCAGTGCTTCAGTGACTGGTCCAGTACGGTCATGACTGGTAGCTCAGTACACCTTATTGCTACTTGGATTCTCTGGCTTTTTATATGTTTACCTTTTTGAAGTTGTCACTGATTTGAAAATGAATATGAAATTTGTTTTACATTGATATAGTTCACATTGTGAAGTCAGTGATACAGCACTGGTCTGTATGAGTACGATTCGTTAAAGCATCTTTCCTTCATGCTCCAAGTTGTGTATTTTTTGTCTGCTGCTGATTGGGCCTGATGGGTTTTGAGATTCCTGTTCATTCATATGCAGTGGAAGTAAGGTATAATAAAACAGGAAAACTTAACCTAGAAAGAAAACACAGCACTCTGGACTCCTCTATACAGTTCAGTATTGTCATTCAGAATTTAAAGAGCAGATGCATTAGGCTAAATATCAGAAGCAGAGCAGCCCTGCAGAGAAGGACTTGGGAGTTCTGGTGGATGAAAAACTGAATATGACCCAGCGACGTGCACTCGCAGCCCAGAGAGCCAACTGTATCCTGGGCTGCATCAAAAGAAGCATGACCAGCAGGTCAAGGGAGGTGATTCTGCCCCTCTACTCTGCTCTCGTGAGACCCCACCTGGAGTACTGTGCTCAACTCTGGGGCCCCCAACATAAGAAGGACACGGACCTGCTTGAGTGGGTCCAGAGGAGGGCCATGAAGATGATCAGGGGGCTGGAGCACCTCTCCTATGAGGACAGGCTGAGAAGGTTGGGGTTGTTCAGCCTGGAGAAGAGGAGGCTCTGGGGAGACCTTATAGCAGCCTTCCAGTACCTAAAGGGGCCCTGCAGGAAAGATGGGACTCCTTATCAGAGAGTGTAGTGATAGGACAAGGGGGTGATGGTTTTAAATAGAAAGAAGGTAGATTTAGGTTAGATATTAGGAAGAAATTATTTACTGTGAGGGTGGTGAGGCATTGGACCAGGTTGCCCAGAGAGGTTGTGGATGCCCCATCCCTGGAGTGTTCCAGGCCAGGTTGGATGGGGCTTTGAGCAACCTGGTCTAGTGGAAGGTTTTCCTGCCCATGGCAGGGAGGTTGGAACTAGATCATATTTAAGGTCCCTTCCAACCCAAACTATTCTATGATTCTATGAACTGTTTTCTGCTAAGCAAATTCACCCTCTAAAATATTATTAATTGATTAGTGTTACAAGGAAGAAAAGATGGCTACATGTAACTTTCATAATGAAGTTTGGTGTGGCCTGCAATGTGTTGGAGTACCCCAGTAGGAAGGTGCCCACTAACCTGAAATGCATAAAATGCTAGTACTTGATTGTTTTTCCCTGTTTGATGAAGACTGTGATAAGAACAATAATGGAAAATTAAAAGACTGTGATAAAGAGCAATAAGAAAGCTGCTAGTCTGAATTATTAATTTGGTTTGCATCAGTACTCATTTTGTTTCAGTGTATAGCGTAATATAAAGGTCTGGTTTTAGAACAATTAATTAAAAAATATATAGGTGCATTTGTTTCAGAAATATTAAAAAGAGTGAAGTTAACCACATGGGAAGTTCTGGGAAGAACTTGTCTTGTGTGGTTGTGTCACAACACTTAAGCAGGAACTGTTGCTGTGTTTTGGACTTAGAGGAGTTAAATTCCAAATCCTAATCCAAGCTATGTCTCAGTCCTCTTTCTTACATCTTGTTTTGATAATATCTTGGATCTTTAGTGATGATCTCATCTTTTTACCCTTCTGCTACTGCTGTGAGGGGAAAATACTTTTAACCAATATATATAGCACATCTTTAATGTCTCTGTGCTTTGTTAAAGAATCCCATTGGAGGCATTGCCAACTGGTATTTCCTGTGTTCAGAGCAAGGGAGGTTATAATTTGTAGTTTGATGGTGTTTTTCAAAAGCCCAGTAGCTGACCCACAAAATATTTTAGGAAAGCCTGTATGCATATTCCAATGTTTGGATTTGGAATCATTCGGAAACCATAGAAGGTCCAGATTTTTATTTTGAGAAACTTCTTTACTGTCCTTTCTCTTTAAAGTTTTTCATTGGATCTTATTGGGAAAGTTGATCTTTTTAGGTAACTTGCATTGCCACATGTTGAACTTTTCTAGTAGAAGAGCATCTTTTTCTTAAAATTAAATGAAGGTTGACCTATATCTGTTGCATTTTCTGTTTTGCAAAGGTTGAGCTTTATAGCTCTTTCAGTCAAAATGGATAGAGGAATGAAATAGTCTAACAAAAGCATTCTTTTCTGCAAGGTAAATGAGTTAGAACTGAGGCCACGTGTATTACATGCATAGTCTAAGTGTGTTTCTTCAGGCTGGAGTATTTTGAAAAGCACTGCAAAAGCAAATTAGTTCTAGTCATCTTAAGTGTAAATTTGAAGAATAAGATCCATTGCTTGAGGAGCAAAGTTTTATATTGTAATGTTTCTAATAGGTTTTACTACAATTTTAGGAGGTAAGACTTTTTTACAGATATGGGAAAAAATAATTCTGGGAGGAGAAACTGAAGCCGAAACAATCCTGTAGCCAAATACTAAGTTGTTTGTTATTTTTTTTTTTAATATGAACAGTGAAATACAATGTGATAAAATACTGAAATGGTCGTAACTAACCCAGTCAGGATGGCATAGTTATTCTTGGTTTGACAGTAGTTTGAAGGAGAGATTTTCAGGAACATAATTTCTGTTTCTCAACAGACTAAGATCTTTCATGCTGACCATTATCTGTGAGCAACAGGAATGGGTTTTAACAACACTAACTTTTCTAGACTTTATGCAGGACTCTGACTGTGTGTGTATTAAGGTAAAAGAAATAAAGCCCTCAAGTTAAAAAACTGTAAAATTAGTTTCTGACTCTGTGGAGAACTGATGCTATTAGAAGGACTGCAGCTGAATTGGAAGCATGCAGGTGACCAGCTGGAAATAAAATGTTTTCGTAAGTCAGCAGTAGTGAAGATTTTGTAGGCCAGAGGAAATCCTATATTACACCATGCAATATTGAAAAAGTGTTAGGTCACATCTTCTCACTGGAATTTAAAAGTTCATGTGTACAGAAAGGAATACAGTTCACACTTGGTAGTGTTTAGTGTTGCAACATGTGTAGAATTAAATCAATGAAATGTTGATAAAGATATCAGATTTCACCATAGACAGACTTCTTAGTAGCTCTTCCCTGAGGCGACTGACCTTTAAAATAAACCGGATTTGGTCTGTGACCACCACTGGAATGCCTTTAGCTTTTGCATTGCATTTTTGGCCATAGGAAGAGAGACATACCTGAGACCCATCTAGTGATGTGCAATAGTGTACCATCCTTAATGGTGCCTTTTCCAAGACTCCTTGCCTTTGGCGTGTGGTTACAGAACTCATTTTTAGGTTGTTTATCAGATGTTTTTGATAGCTGCTTCATTTGATTACCCAGATAGATTACTTGATACCCAAATGAATGTTATTTCTTGCTCCTGTGTTCAGAAATGGATCCATGATTTTCACATACGTTGCTGTATAAAGAACATTTTTTAGATAGCTTGTTCTGTTAAAACTTAGAACTTACACACTTACATTCTTGTAAGTCATTTAACAGTTCTGCAGTGTTCTGAATTATCATGTGCATGATGAGGTATAAGAATTAAAATAGGAACAAAAAGCATTTTTTAAAAGTTACTACTTTACAATTTGAAAGCATTTAACTTGGAAATACCTTCTGTGGTACTGCAAGAAAAGTTGATTGGTATTTTAAGCAGGGCAAGGTGAAAACCACCTTGCACTGTCACTTAATATGGAAATTGATAAATTGACCTGAATATTAATAATTTCATACTAAGTTAATGAACTAAATGCCATCTATGTCTAGCTACTGCATGTTTTATGCCCATAATATGTGAAATAGCCATGGAACTCTACCATGTATCATATGATTGGCAAGCATATACTGAACTAAAAGACAATTGCTGGACTGGGTCTTTTAGGTCTACTAGATTGACTCTACCAATTTTTCAAATCATAGATCTCATGGTTTTAGAACAAACAGCATCTAAAAATGGGGACAGCTCAGAGTAAACAGTGTTTCAACTTCGTGAATGCTGTATTACCATGCAACATCAGGTCTATAACTACTTGTATCCTTGAATCACCTACTCAAAAGGTTAATTACAAGTCTTTGTGTGTTTACAAATCAGTCTCATTCAGTGAGTTATGCATATGAAATCCCCTTCCCCTGAATAAAACAGAAAAATGATTAGGATTTTAGGAGGAGAAATTTGCTCTGCATAGAATGTAAACAGGAGGAGAAGTTACTGGAACAAAATATGGCTACAAAAGTAATGCTCTTGCAATAATACTACGAAAGAGTACTTACGCATTTGTAATTGGGTGGTAAAACAGATGGCAAAGTCATAAAATGAATGAAGTAACTTAGTTTGCCAAGTCAGATTTTGCTAATGAAATTTATTTGCTACAGCTGGATGAATCCTTAGAGGAATAAAAGGATTTTTTTGAAATGCAAAATCCAACATGCTCCTATTTTATTAGGTTCCATTTGGCTGGTGTATTGATGCAGTCTACCTGTGGGGAGAGAGAACGCTTGCCTCTATTTGTGAAGAGGAGACGGAGAATTTGGTGGTACCTGCTTCCTGATGTCTCTTGCTTAATGATCTGTGTTTGGTCCTGTGTGTTTGCACCATTTGTGCTGCGGCCTTTGATAAAAATGTGCTTGCACCTGCTGGAGCACTTGTTCCCTGCATCCTTCATTGCCAGCAGCCAATTAATAAAATGTGAAGGATAATGTATTTTGGTATTCCTACTCTGCTTTTGTTGAAACTTCATCGAGCTAGGCACTAACCACACGGAAGAAGGCAGTGCCTGCCTCGAAAACGCTTTATTTGAAAGCTTAAACTTTTTCTACATCAAGAATTTCATAGGGGCGTTATTCAAACAAGGCTTCTGTGTTCATTCTGTCTGTGCTAATACCTTGAAAGAATTTAAGGGTGTTCATGTGAGTTTTCACCATAATACTATATGACTGGCTAATGAGGCAAAGTAAGTTGTTTTGAGCAGGATCAACTCCCTGACCTATCAGCATCAGAACTTGTCTCACTGTGAAGCGAGATGCCTGCAACACAAGGCAGCTGCTTCTACCGGCCAGAACCCTAACCTGTAGAAGGGATGTGGACGGCATCCCTTCTGTAGATTCCATAAGTGTTGAGTGCAGCCTGCATGAGCCTAGTGGAAGCTTGTTTTTGCTTCGCAGATACCATTTATTTCTAGATTTCTCTGTCACATGTTTACTTTCCTGCCTATAGAGCAGTGAAACTATTTGGGTGGAGTTTTGGGTTTGGTGAGTGTGGATCTTAAGTCATCCTTTCTGGCTGTAAAAATAACTGTATGGATATTTGCTTTTTCTAAAACATACACATCTGACATTCTGATCTTCTAACTAAAGGAAGAGTATAGGGTTGCTAACAATAAATGGGATACTTGTTTTAGAGGAAACCTGATTTATGGACTTGTTCTGCCAAACCTTATTTTTCAAGTATATCTTTTGGAAGCCTTTTTCAGACTTTGTTTAAAGAATTTACTTCATCAAGCCAATTAAAAATGCTTACATTTAAATCTTCCCTAAATTTCTTCAGTGAATGTTGAAGTCTAAGTGTACAGGGGCAAAAAGGACACAGTGATGTGAATGAGATTTCTTTTGATGTTTGGTTGACAAAAATCCTGGGTTTATGATACCGAATATGCTGTGAGCAACTTTTTGAGTGCAGAGCTCTTGAATTGCTTTTAAAAGTGAACTGCTGAGGCTCACGCTGCAAGCTCTGGCATATTGCCTTCAAGGGAACTCCATTTTTGTTGCTTTCCAGAATAGCTGGAAGTGGCAGCTCTGTGCAAGTGTGAGTGATGCCTGACTTATCAGTCAAAAGTCAACTTCCAGATGTGCTTTCTTGCACTTGAAACACAGGGTGAAAATGGCTGTAGCGAGTATGTCTTAGGTGGCACTATCTCAAATGTGTCCTTGAAGTGCTTCCCTCAGTCGAACAGCACTAACTTAAGACCCTGATATGTTCATCCTTGTAGGCTATGTGTTGCGTCTTACATTTTATGGGGGGGGGGGGAAAAGTGTCTTTGTTCTATATCAAATCCTGAATAAAATTCAGTAGTAGCAGCTGCTTTACATAGCAGCTCCCATGAATGTGACTTGACTTTTGTCAGGAGGCTTGATTATGAGTATTTGGAATGGGAGCCTCTCCTCTTGAAGCCCTTCATTCCTCCTTAGATTTGTTTATGCTAGAAAATTGGCTGTAGTACCATCATACCTGTTTGTCTGTCTTGCCTCTGAATCCCTGCAAGTCTCTGGTGTGGATAGCTTTAACAGGCTAGTGACATGTAATTGTTCGTTCTTCCACCATGACTGCCATTACTGTTAATTCTCTCCTCATGGTATACAGGGTTAAATCAATACAAAATGAATGTCTTCTGTTAACATTCTAGATTACAGACCTCCATGTTTAGAAATTTAATCTAAGACAAGACTTGACTCTTACACTTTGTGTTAAGGCAACACTTCAACATTGTCAGCCTCAGAAAGCTAAGTTACCTCAGTTATTAGAATAGACTGAGATAGGGTACCAGCCATGTAGTGAACTTGAGGAAGCAGAAACACTATTCTAGACTGTCATGTAAATATGTATATTACCAAAATTACTTCAAAGTATAACTTTAGTCAATTAAACTATGAAAACGATCTAGCTGCTTGTGTTAACCTAGGTGCTGTGCTTGAGTTTGCTGCTTTTCCCACTGATCTCTAGATCAGTCCAGATAAACCATTGCAAGTATCTGGAATTCTTCCAAATGTCCTGTAATAGTCATCACATAACTTATAAAAAGGGAGGAATCTTCAACAAGTGCTAAATCATGGTTGAGGAACTTTGACACTTGCATTGTTTTTTCCACAGTGCTTATAGACTGGAGGTGCTGCAGTTGAGCTTTCCCTATGGTCAGCTCTGTGTTTTTCTGGTCTGTCTTTAGTGCCAGGAAGCTTGTTTAGGTAGCTAATCTGCCCCAAAACCAGTATAGGTTAATTTTTGGCTAGAGCAACTTCCAAACTGCTTTGCCATCTAGTTGTTGCAAGCACTAGTGCTACTGGAAGGAAAGGTATGGCAGTATCAGTCAGACTGTTGCAGGTTCAGTTTATATCAGCCTTGCAGACATACATGATTGGGATCAAGTGTGTGTTTTGTCAGCTCTTTCTGTGGGCAATGATGTAGCTGCTTCATTTTCTTCTTAGTACACTGCAAGGTTTAAAATCTTAAGACCTTGATTTTGTTTCAGACTGTTTCTGCTGTTCAGTTTGTCAGGGTTTTCTTGTGCTGTTCCATATGTATTTCAAGAAATTTCTTTATGGAAGTGCCTCCCCAGAAGTTGTCTTGTGGGATGCCAAAGAGGTTTTTTGGAAACTAAAGGCTGAAATGATGACTTAAAACATATGGAATACATATCTAGTCTCATTTCAGAAGCTGCTGCGTAGTTCATGGCTGTGTGCAGAAACTGGCACTAAGGCCCTGTGGAGCCTTGGGGAGACTGCTGGAAGGCTGTGAACTTGTTTACTGTTTGCTAGTGGTTTAATGTTTACTTGTTGGAGGGATCGCAATTCTTGTGAAGATGTCTTAAGAGTACAGAGCTTTGGTTGTTGGGTACCACTGTTCTTTATAGCAGCATGATGTAATTTATAGGACGGATGGGGCCTCAGTTACTTTGTGAAGAGTTCAGTGGTTGACTCTTCCAATTTCAGTGCCTGGATGTGGTTACAGTTTGAAGTACCTGCCTCAAGAAGCTGGGACATGTAAGTCTTTTGCCTGAGGAGATTTGCTGCTGCTGAAAGATAGAATTTAAGTCAGTTTTCTACTGTTTACTTTTTGTACTAAATATGTAGTTACCTTAGTAACTTTGTTTTGTGGGTGTGGGAGAGACAATTACCTTTTCTGGTGTGCACTAGAAAGCTTTGGAAAGAAGAGTTATTACCAAACCTCAGATGTGGTTTAACTGTATGTTAAAGTCATGGGAAGCTATGAATCCTAATTCCCAGTGAAACATGTTTATGTCAAAGGATTATTTTCAGGAGAAAGGAAAGGACTTACTGTGAAAGCATTTCTAACTTGTTCTGAGATTCAGGTTTAGGCAGCCTGTTTCATTGTCTAATGAGACTGGTCATTTCTAAGGTAGGTTTGAATATTTGGGTTCAATTTCCTCCTTCTTTAGGCTACTACTTAGAATTTATAGTGATTATTTAAAATTTGAAATATTTTTTCTACCTTAATAAAATACTGATGTTACTTCATGCAGAGCTTGACATATGTTGCATGTTTAAACTGTAATAAAAACACTAGTCAAACTCGAGACGTGGAATGACACTTATTACAATAATGCTGATCTAACCTAGAAAACTTTCTTACTCTCCAGTTCTTAAAACAGCTGGCATCATGTATCCCATCCTATGTCCTCATGTATCCTATCTATTTCAGGGTCATGGGGTGTTTCTGCTGATCTAGTTTGAATATTTTAATTGGAAACAGCTGTTGGGAGGGTTAGACTTTGCTTGCCTGGAGTTGCCTCCCTCCATTTCCAGGAACATTTTTGTTGCAGGAATATCTGAGTCATTCCTGAGGTGTCTTCCAGATATTTTGTATCTAGTATGCTGTTCTGTGCTGATCATTTTCACGCAGTACATTCTAAAGTATAATTTTGCTGTTGTTAACCAAACTGAAACTACTGGACTCAGTGAAGTAACTGGATGAAGTGGTGATATTTTAATAACAGAGAAGATCATATTGCTTGATGGTCCCTGGGGAGATGAAATATGTTGACACTTTTTAAAATTCTTGGTCCTGTGCGTTTTCTCAGAAAGCTGAACTTGTAATTTGTAGGTCATGCGAGGCAACAGAGTTGTGAATGACTCTGTGGGAATTAACAAACTTTGGAGAATATTCAAACTCACTTTAGAAGATGGGGTTACTGTCAAATAAGTACTATAAATCTTCACTTCAGAATGAGATAAAAAGTTGTAGCTAATGTTGCTGGAGGTGATAGATTGTACTAAGTGTAAAGTACAGAGTAGTGCAGGTACTAGTTTCTTAAATTAAAAAAAAATCCAGTTTTTTGTTTAGAAGAACGTGAGTCTCCATTACTAAATTTTCTTTAATTGTTCAGTAAGTGATTGATACAATATTTTGCTTTTCTGGAAGTATTCTGGTCAAAGCATACTAACTGTAGTTCTTAATATTTTGCAGGTAGCTCACATATTTCAATTAAATTATTCCTGTTCCTTCAAATGTATCAAATTCTAACACAGTTAAAAACCAGAGTAAAAGCAGGTGCTGTGATGTATCAGATACCGGTTGTAATTGATGCTTATTATATAAAACAGTCTTCAGGGAAGAAAATTACTCATCATAAAAGTGAGTGGGTAATGAGGTTAATATGACAGTCTTGCAAATCTTTATGTAATCTTCTCTTAAAGGAAAGGAAACTAAAGAACTGGAATTCAGTTTTGACGTCATAGTTTTATGAAGGCTATAAAAATAACAATATAAGAAATTGTTCTGTAATTTAAGAAAGGCACCACTATCTCTACTTATTAACTAGAATCTACTGTGCTAACTGTACCAACTGTCTTTAAACACAAAGCTATGTTTAACTAGTCCCCTTCAAACAAATGCCTGCAGCAAATCAAAGTCCTCCTGTTAAGGACAACTGCATTTTCACAAAGCCTGCATTCAGCTTTATGTATAAGACTGCAGAAGATGCCAGCTGAATTTGTGCCTGTAATGATGTGACTTCGGTGTAATGCTTCTCCTTCCCTGATCTGCTCTCATTGACACTGCATTTATGAGACTCCAGGGGATCAAAATAGGCAGGGTAGTTTCTTGACCTCTTTTAGTCACATTCTCTAAGAAAATGAGCCTGATTGTATGCTCTGTTCTTTGTTAATTCTTGGCCTACTGGCCAGTTTGGGGTATATTTTGACAGAGGTTTAGGTGGCCTGGATGTGATTGTTCCCATAAATTTCCTGAATATGTGCTGCTGGCTAAAGAGGGAGTAATGTGTACCGGTGGTTCCTGTGAAGGAAGGGAAGCAAGCTGAGCTGGATGTCTGTTGCCCCGTTTGGGCTGGTACACAGCTACTCTTTTGGCCACTTTTTTGCTCCCTTGTAGTGTATGAATGTTGGGATTATTGCATTGAGCAGGGATGTAGAGGACAAATGGCACAGATATGTAAGGAAACATGGTTTGATTAATTATTTTGGAGCAAGTTATTCTGTAAGAAAAAGCCATCTGAGAAATAGGACAACTTAAGAAGAGTCTTCTGAGTTTTATCAGATGAGCAAGATGAATGACGGGATAAAAACCATAAGGTTTTCTCACCCATGAGCATATTTTTAGGTATCAATTTATTGGGCTGAAGAAGGAGAGGACAAAATAAAGACTAATGTAGAGAGATCAAGGATTCCTGCTATTTTTTTTTCCTTCCTCCCTACCATTTTGCAAAGATATCTTCCCTGAAAATATTGTCCCTGCAGATGAAACCCCCCACGCCTTTTTTTTGTCCTGGGACCTGATCACCTTTCTTACTTCCATGGATCTGGATAACCACTCTGTGCTCCAAGACTTTATGCAGCAGTTAACATGATGCTCACTGTCCAAGTCTGTTACAGGAGCACTTTCCAACTTGCTTCTCTGGTGGGTGGAGCTGAATGTTGTGTTTAAATCCATGGTGGACCAGAGATAACATTGTATTTCTTGCACAGAGGACCTTCTGTGTGAGGTGTGAAACTCTGGAGAAGTTAGTATTGACACAGGTAGAAGCCAGTCACTCAAGACAGGCAACAGTTTTCCAACTCCAGGTACAAGTTCCTGTTGCTACATCTTAACTTTTAAGCTCACCCTACGTGATTATTTAGCTACCTACTTGTCTTTCCCTTGACCAGATTTCTAGACTGTTGGACAAGATGCCATTGCTGATGCTAACAAGAATTGTAATTCCTTTTTCTGCAGTTCTTATTTAATCTAATCGCTCCCTAACCTGTCTCTACAAAAATGATCCTGGCTGCAACTGGAAGCCTGCCATTAAATGGAGCTCAGAATTGTGGAGGTGTTTATCTGCAAGCAGGCAATAAGCAGCTGTAGGAGCTTTGAGAACTGCTTATATTGGCTGAGCAGCCACCGAGATTCATTTTTTTGTGCCTTTATCTGCTCAAGCATGTTGGGAAGGGGCAGTTTCCTAGGAGTTCATCTGCAGCGGAGGTGAGGACTGATCCGTAGCATGGTGGTTAGACAATGCTTTCACCCTTCTGAGTGAAGGCATGACAGTACATTGTTGAGCCAGTTAAGGTTTCACTTCCCTTCCAACTCCTTGGACTACACAAAGAAGCGTTTAAAAAATAAACGTTCATATATGCCATCAGATGTATTGCTGTAATGAGGACTACTAATGGGTGTGGTAAAAAGCTGACCTGTTATAAATGGATAATACAGCTATTGATAACACCCTGCTTGGCTCTGTGTGAAACTCTTTGCTGTAGGGTGATGTAGGATTCTACTGCAGGTTAAGCCTGTGTTTATCTTCTGACTCCCAAACAATTTTGCACTGTGAAGATTGAAAAAAAAAGTCAGAGTACATGTAATATGGAAGTATGCTTTTTTTGAGCTTCATACAATAGGGTTCTTGCCACAGTCTCTGTCAGTTTTATCATAATTATAAAGTAGGACAATTCAGAAGCTAGATATGACCTAAATTAATACTACTTATGAAAATAAGTCGGACTACATAAATTAAGGGTAGAAGGACTTATTTGCGTGAAACTTTATCTCAGGTGCTTTACTGTTAAAACTGGAATCTATGTTCCTCTTTGCTTTTGAAAGCAGACTGAAACAGAAGTATGTGGCAGTAGCTTAAAACTTACCGCTTTCAAGGTCTTTCTGCTCTCTGGCAGAATACTTGCTCTGAAGCAGTCTCTCTGGATTGGGTGTTTGCACAGATTCAGACTGTACTTGCTTTGTTTGTAACTTACGTCTCTCTTCACACTGTCTACCATTCAGCAGGCCTGAATTTTGCCAGCATTATATCTTTATTGGACTGTGAAGAACTTGAGAGCAAACTGACCTCTCTGAGCCTCCTTCCACTACAAATTGTGGCAGAGTATTTATGACAAGCTTATCTTTAAGTTTTGAAGTCTGTGGTAGCGTGAAGTTTTGCTGTCTTCAGTATCTTAATGGAATGTTGTTCACTGGCAGTTATTGATGACTTGGTGACTCAGGATGCTGCTTTGACTGGTTGGGTCAGTTTTTTTTAATACTGAGTTTCTTTCTTTGTCTCAATCTCTTATGCTTCTTTGAAAGGGTGTTATCAAGGCTTCTGAAAATGATTGGCTGCCATAAAATCTTTCTGGTTAAAGAATTTTCAGTGAAAAGGAGCATCATCACTAACTTGATTATTTATAAGGATCTTATTGGTTGGACATCATTGTTTTGGCTTTTCAAGCATATGTCAACTGTTGCACAAAGTACAAAAAGTGGCAGCTTCTCTTTGTCACACTGGGGCACTACTTGTTGAATTGCAGCTTCTAGTAAAATACGAATTTTCACATTGCTCAATCTACTTAAAGATTGTAGGTTAATTTACAACAAATATTGCTGTGAAACATTACTATTGTGTATTTGATTTTTTTCCACAGGTTGTAGTATTGATTTTCCACAAACTCGTCTGTCAGAGGTCCTGCTGAATTCATTTGGACTTGTTCTGATATTAAAGTGCTTATAGAAGAATAGTCTGTTTTGTTGCTAGTAAGGTTAGTATAGGTCATATCCAGGTATACTAGTGCTTCAGTTTCTGTGCTTCTGAGAGTACATATTGTAATCTAAACTTGGCAAACTGAGCTGTTGTCAGTTGATGACTGGAATTCAGAGGAATTTTCTTTATATTACTTGTCCATAATACATACTAAAAACAAGTAAGCATGACTATCAGGGCACATTTTTACTTTTAAAAGAAAAGTGCAAAGTCAAAACAATGTGGAGTAGTTCAAAATGCAATGTAGTAGGTTGAAAATGTACACATGGCTTGGAGCTATTTTCATGTTCTCGTACTCCCTCTTGAGTAAAAAGAAAGCAATGGTTCTTTTTAAGCCATGAGGGCCTAAAAGGAAATGTTTGGTTTTTCTTATCCATCTCCTTTTAAAAAGAACTTGTAACATAATGTTAGTTATATTTCTCTGCTATATCTCTATAATTAGTACAGCAGCTTACTCTTGCTTATTTCACTTAGGTAATCTTTCTGGGGAAAACAATTTAAGTGACTTATTTTTCAATTGCATTTTCAGAATTATTTGACAGCAGAATGAGTAGTGACACTGAATGTGATCCAGAGAGTTTTCTACATAGGTTGTCGGTTAACCTTGGTAGGCAGCTAAGTACCACACAGCTGCTTGCTCACCCCCCCCTGCCAGTGGGATGGGGGAGAGAATCAGAAGGGTAAAAGAAAGAAAACTGGTGGGTTGAGATAATGACAATTTAATAAGTTTAAAACAAAGAAAAACAAACCCAAGAAAAACAAGTGGTGAAAAAAGAAATAAAATTGCTTGGCACTAGCTGACCAATGCCCAGCCAGTTCTGCTCAATGGAAGCCCTGGCAAACTTCCCTGCCAGCTTTTATTGCTGAGCTATGGCATGGGATATCCCTTTGGTCAGCTGTCCCAGCCGTGTCCCTCCCAACTGCTTGCCCACCCCCAGCCTACTCACTGGCAGGACAGCATGAGAACCAGAAAAGGCCTTGACACTGTGTAAGCACTGTTAAGTAACAGCTAAAACATCTGTGTGTTATCACTGTTTTCATTACAAATCCAAAACATGGCACTATATGAGCTATTCTGAAGAAAATTAACTCTATCCCAGCCAAAACCAGGACACATTTTTATTTTTTAATTCCAGGAAGGCTTGGCTTAATCTCTAATGAGGCTTCAGTCAGCATGCTTTTACACTTAACTGCTTCACTGCTAACAACCTTAGTGCATGTCCTCAACTAGGGATTTTGCTATAAGTTTTAAGAAAATGGTCATTTTTCACATTCTGATTGTTTAAGCTGCACAGAAGGGTGATTCGTTATGCAGGAAGATATAATTTTAGTGTGAGACTGTCAAATGATTGTGATGGGAAAGGCAGTGAGGTAAAGGTGTCTTGTTACTATACTGTATTATTATCTGATAGTTCTGTATATAACTAAACTGTGCTGCCATGTGAACATGCTCTTTTTGTGCTTTCTAATTAACAAAATCTAAGTTACATCTGGTTCTTAGTTGCTACTATGCATGTGTCTTGTATTTACATCTTCTGTAATGTAGACGTCATTGTGTTCTTTGGACATCAGAGCTTGTTTTGACCTTAAATCTCTGGAGGAGGGTACGTTCTGTCACTGTGCAGGGACTTTCCCATGTCTTAAGAACTGTGCAAGCAGACAAAATACTCTGTCTTCGTATAACACAAATATCGTTATGTTACTGTTGGGATAGGTAGGGAACGAAATGAAGGTGTGGGAAGATAATAGTTAGAGATCTGCTAAAACTATGACGTGATTTTTTTTTTTTTAAAAAGCTAATGGGATTGTTACTTTTTGTATGTGTGCACATGCACGTTAGACTGTATGTGAATTAACTGTCATAGAGCCCTTTAGTATTGGTGAGGTGCAGAGATTTGTGTTTGAGCAAGCAGTTGTGGGGCTGAGACAACTATTCCAAATATATGGAATAACTCATTTATAGCCTGGGAAGGCATGTTGAATCTTTCTACTCTGCATAAACTAGATTATTCTTTCAGTTCCCGATTGACTTACTGAAACTGGGTATTTTTAGGTTTTAAGTGACACGCTTGCTTTTCTCTGAAAAAGTACACTAGCTAATCCTTGCTGCTGCTGCTCTGTCTTGGTGCTTGCTATTTAAGCTGGAAATTCCTTCAAATGTCTGTTTTCTTTCCCCTGCAGCTGTCATATCTCATGTTTTCTTGTATGGTGTTGACTCACTGTGGCTTCCTTTTTCAATTCTTGCTTAGTAAACTAACAAGAATTCTTGACAAATACTGTGTCTCTAAAAGCAAACACTGGATACCAAAATGTAAGTCTTTTCCCTTAATTGCTCTTGGATGCTGTGAACCCACTTGTGCCCTTTCCAAATGGTGAAGGCTTTCTTTGCTCATGTTACAAAAAAGATGAGCTCGGTATAATTTGTGGAATGGCTTCCAGTGAAAAAGCAGATAGCTTTCACTGAAGAGAGCAGAACTGAAATTAAGTCCTTAGATATGTAGGGATTTAAAACAAATCCACTTTAAACAGTGCATGTGGTAGAAGGGAAAGAAAACTATTGATGTAATATTTTTCTTCTAGAGTTTTTCATTTTATACCTGTGAATTTTCTGCAATCCAAAGATGGCAGCAAATAAGCCTAAAGGACAGAATTCATTGGCTTTACACAAAGTCATCATGGTGGGAAGCGGTGGTGTAGGAAAATCTGCTTTAACGCTACAGTTTATGTATGATGAGGTAAGAATCTACACTAGAAACTATCTCAAGATATGTCTGCTACATAGTGTTATTTAAACATTCATTAGTACAGTTATTTTCTGAAAGGGTCTAAATGTATATGATGTGGTATGAAAGTCAGTGATTAAATTGAACAAAAATATTTTTTGAGATTAGTGATTTGCCCTCTAGAGATAGCTGTGAAGATATAATTTGGCATTTTTCAGACTTCTAAGCAGTTAGATGCTCTGTCATATTATCAGCGTATTTTGTCATCATTCGCTAGACCTCTTAGAACTTATTTAGGTATGATAGCTCAAAGCTGCTTCAGTTAGGTGAGTTGCATGATACCTGAATGATGACCACTTTTTTCCATGTTTTTTATGCTGCTGTTGAAGAGAGGAAAGAAAATCTGTTTCTTGTTTTCAGATGCCTTTTTTCCAGTGAAAGTCATTCTTTTTGATTAAAAGGCAGATGTTATGGCCTCAGTGTCCTTTAAAAATTGGTACTAAATATATTCAAAGTCAGGACTGCCTGATAGCATAATTGAGCGCAGCCAGATGTTGTGCTTGACCAGAAGCAGAGGCTTGGGTAGTGCACAGACATTGATGTTTTGCAGTTATCTCTAAAACTTCCTTGTAATGGCTGAAGAAAGCAAAAACCTATAGAATGTTTGGGTTGATGGAAAGCCTGCTTTAACTATGAATCATTTAAGTACTTCACATAGCCTAAATACATATGCTTACTTATTAGTTACTGTAACCATGTCAGATGTTTGTTATATCCTTATACGCAAATAGAAGCATTTGCCTTGTACAGGCATGATTTTATATCATGAAGGTTTTTTGTTTTCTAGTTTGTTGAAGATTATGAGCCCACCAAAGCAGACAGCTATAGGAAAAAGGTGGTTCTGGATGGGGAAGAAGTCCAAATTGATATATTGGACACAGCAGGGCAGGAGGACTATGCTGCAATTAGGGACAACTACTTCCGAAGTGGAGAAGGCTTTCTTTGTGTCTTCTCTATTACAGAGCTGGAATCCTTTGCAGCAACTGCAGACTTCAGGTAAGTTACAAGGCAAGATAATTATTCTAATTACTGTGAGATAATTACAAGTGATTTTTTTGTTTGTTTGTTTTGTAATGTACTTATGATAGTCCAGACTGGATGACAGCTCTTACTGTAGTCACATAATGTTTTGAACAGATGCCTAGCCATGCCTTTGCTGTCTGTACCACTTTGGATATCTTCGCTGCTGTGTTTCTGAATAGTGAAAAAGCTATCGCCACAGAGCAGATACATAGGAACATCAGAAGGCTTCTGCTCTTTGTAAATCAGTGTTGCTTGGCACTTTTGCTAAGAAGCAGTATTTGTGAGTAGGCATACTGCTATCCAAAGTAATGGATCTGAGAAAAATTGCTTATAGACTGTACTGAATTACATTATAGAATGTATGTACAATAGTGTGCTCTCTAGAGCTGTCTTTTTCAGTTCTTGCTTCATATAGAGGTTTATGTTGTGTTCCTCAACCTGTGAAACACCACCTGGAACAAAAGGGCAGCTGTAGCATGTCCAGCTGTTTTATACTAGAATACTTCATAGTTATAAAGATGACATGACTGGATTCCAGTTGAAAACTGTGCAGAAGAACCACATCTGGTGATGTCTGTCTGCAATGTCTTAGGCAATGTGAAGTATGCACTTTGTATTCTGGGAGAGTAAAATTGCATAGTATCAACAACACAAGTCTTCTTACCTCTTAAAGATGATTTTATGAACAACAGTAGTGAGAAGTATCTTTGAATAGTCTGTATTAGCTATGCAATTTGTGTAAAGGCCTGTTGTAAATCTTCCCCTTTGGTTTTGCTTGGATGGAATTTTTCTCTGTAAAAGATACTGATGTAAATTTTTGAATTTACAAGACAAAAGTTCTGCATAGCGTTCTGCATAGCACTTGCCCTTCCCATCAAAGTCAGTATTTTACTTAATAGGAAGCAATGTGGTGAAACCAAATATTGGAACTGGATCTTTCTGGTGTGATAAAGATTTAACAGGATAAGGTTTTTTAAGATGCTTTTCGGGCATGCAGCATATTAAAACCCTTATAATTGTAAGAGTCTATTAAACTGTCAGGAGTACATTACAGGTGTTTAATTTTGGTTGAGAGAGCCTATTTAAATCACTCATCTTTATATTGAAAAAAGGACAGAAGCGACAAGAAAATTTTCACCAGTTCAAAGTCTAGCAAAATAGGAGAGGAGATAACCTTTGAGAGAAAAGTAAAGAAACAAATATAAAAAGAAATTATCTGCCTCCCACTGAAATAAGGCTTCTCAGAGATGCTGTCACAGTTCAGCTTAATTATCACTAAGTATCAGAATATGTTTAATATCATCTCTAAGAGAGAGGAAGAGATATTGGAGAGGGGAGAAAGTGAGTTTTTCCTCTTCTGGTGTTCCTTTTTTTAAATTTTTTTATTTGTCTCTCTCTATGTGTGCGTTTATATATTGGGGGGGTGGGGCAGGCCTTGATTGGTTTGCAGGCTTATGCTAGATATTGTCAGTCGTGGAGGACTATTTAGTATAGTTGAGCTCCCTTAGAGTGCAAAATGACCTATTCAAATCTGTTTAAAATTCTGTTAATGCTTCAAAGTACATGATCTTCTATAGCTCTAGAAAAAGTCCTACTTTTCCAGCAAAGGTGAGTGTTGACAATATACATGCTGATACAGCAAAAATGGAAGAAAAAAATCCCTTCGATGAAACTCACCAGTCCAAACCTGAAAGTGCCTTTCAAGTTGCCTTTGAAACTGTAGAAGTCTAAATGCTAAAATGTAACTCAAAGATTACATTCTTTCTGCTCTGTGTAAAAGTAACCTGTATCTCTTGAAGGCACAGTTAAAATACCTTTGGCATTGTTGAGCAGCCTGAGGAAATACTACTTAAGAGACAGATATGAAAGAGAGTGACCAGAAGAATTTGGATGTTTGATTGTTTCCATGGAATTTTGTTCTGCTGGAATGACAGAACTCCAACAGGAGAGCTGTTTACTGCTATTCAAGGTCTTTGGTGGTGTTCCTGGTGTGCTCTGAAATGCCATTGCTCCACTAATTATTTTTTTTTTCCAATAGAAAGCAGACCTGCAACGACTAAACTTTTAAATATTTGAAAGGCAGTTTGATAAAATGTGGTCTTACTTTGAGCAGAATTGATCTGGCTCTAATGATTTCTTTATTTTAAGTTCTAGATTTCAAGCTGGCATATCATTAATTAGATATTTCTTTTTTAGGAGATATCAGTCTTCAGAGAGGGCTCAAAGGAGAATATTGTCATCTGGATTGCTGTTAGATTAACTCTTTACATGGTGAAATTGTTTGGCATTGCCTGAACAATTAGTGTTGAAATCTACTAGCTTTTAGCAGAAGTCTTGTTTACACAGATACTGCAGTGATGCACTGAGTTTTCTTCTGGTCACCCTTCCTAATCCACTGACTATTGAAACTACTTTTGGATAGCTGCAGACCCTGTTAAAACATTTGCACTGATATTTGGGGGGGAGCGGAGGAATGTTGCTTTAATTGCACCTCAGAGAGAATTGTGGTGTTGAAAGCTGCCTCAAATATATATTTGTTGGTTTAAAAAAGAAAAAGGGGTATCTGTAATTTCTCAGCCTTGTGAGTAGACTTCTTCCACAAGACTGCATGCTTTCAGAACTTTTTATAACAGCAGAAGGATCAGGCCGTATAGCAAATCAAGGACCTTTAGAATATCAATTAATTAACTCTTTTCAGCTTCTCTTCATTCAGCTTTAAATCTGGCAATAGGTTTCACCTCAGCCAGCAAAAGGAATTTGTTTCTCTGTGGTTTTTTGTCGATCTTCCAGAAATTGCTCCACAATAAAGGGCTACATTTCACTACTAACTTTTTATACTCCTTTCTGAGACAAAACCAGAGAATTTACCTCTTCTGGGAAAACTGTTCTTCCTGGTACTTTTAATGCATTTCAATTAGCAGAAAACTTCCATTATTTTTTTAAAGTGTTGAAGACTTATGTACCAAACCATTTGTAGTACTGAATTTTATCTGCAACTTTAAACCCTTCATCCTAGTAGTTCAAGCAGTAGAAGGGTCTGTCCTTAAAAATCTGATGCATGTGCAACTTGTATCTGTACACCGAATGAAGATCTCTGCAGAGACTGCATATAATTTACATGAGAAAGATTCCTCAAAGGAAGAGGTTTTTCTCTTGGTGTTCTGTAGACCTTTTTTATCAGCTTTAAAAAAGGCATGTGGATTTTATTAGGAAAAAATCAAATGTAAAACTGAGGTTCAGGTAGCTTAAAAATGGTAATCACAAATAGTAATATAAAGACAATGGTAAATGCTCTCACCTTTATTAAAAGGAATGACATGTAAATTCTCACCTAATCAATCCTGTTCGACTCTTAGTTTCTTGATGACTCACCTCCTTCCTTCCTGGAGGACTAGTTGTCTGTCCTCTTTCTGTATAATGTCATAATGAGGTTTAAGATTTTACTGGTACGTAAGCTTCATAAAAGGATTAAGTGGGTTT
This sequence comes from Aviceda cuculoides, assembly GCA_035590195.1. Classification (NCBI taxonomy): domain Eukaryota; kingdom Metazoa; phylum Chordata; class Aves; order Accipitriformes; family Accipitridae; genus Aviceda; species Aviceda cuculoides. Next base: position 3,581,919 of record JAVJGG010000009.1, read on the forward strand.
TCACAAGAATATTTAGTCTGAGTTCTTTTTGTGTTCTGAGAATAGTACTCCATAAAAAGCTTAATTTTCTTTTCTTTTTTTTTTTTTTTTTTTTCCCCTCCAGGGAGCAGATCTTAAGAGTAAAAGAAGATGAGAATGTTCCTTTTTTGCTAGTTGGTAACAAATCAGATTTGGAAGATAAAAGGCAAGTTTCCGTAGAGGAAGCAAAAAACAGAGCTGATCAGTGGAATGTTAACTATGTGGAAACTTCTGCAAAAACACGAGCTAATGTTGACAAGGTAGTAACTGGCCTCTTAATACAAAGAATATCTCCATCAATTTTTACTTTATACTTCTTTTCTGTGGGTCATACTCTATGTGTTCATTGTTTTACCAATTATTTTTGTGAAATTTGAATCAAATGCTTTTCTCCCTTAGCTTGCAAGGAGTGCATGACTAGGTGACTTCATGTAGAACAGAGAAAATGTTAGGCATAACAAGTTTATCCCATCCTAAACTGCAAGGAGTCATTATACAAGACATTATACAAGACCTTATTATATTAAAAATTCGAGGAAGCTATTTTGGCCTAGACTTCTTATTGTGTTTTCTATAACTAGAAGACAATCTGCTTCTGAACAGTGAGGAATGCTGTCTGATCCTCAGCCAGAATAAAACAGCTTACAAAAGCAGGTAAGGGAGGAATTGGAGCCCTCTCTATCCTTGTTTAACCAGATGCGTGTTGTACGCTGCATAGATGAAGAATGGATGAACCCTTTTAAGCTTTGAGCAGCCTAGAAGTGCCTTGTGAGTTTTCAGGGATAAATCCTGGTTCAGAAGGTCATGAGATAAGAGACAGAGAATCTTTGTCTCCAAGAAGATAAATTATTGATCAGTTGTAAACATTTCAGCTATAACTCTAAAGGACAGGACTTCTGGGAATACAGAGCTCAGAATATCTCTCAGCCTTGTAGACTGCAAGAGTAAGAGACGCGTGGCAAACAAATAAGTAGTTCAGTTCAACGTACCAACCTTTCCTTTCAGAGCTATTGAGACTTGATCACACATTGAAAAATTCTCTATGTACATCCTTACGTATGAGCTGTCAATTACAGCATGACAGCTGTAATGCAAGTTCTCTTTTGCAATAACTTAAACTTGACTATTGTCTCCTGGCAGTTGTCTTCCTGAAGAAATGGATTGTTCAGTACTACAGTGAGAATTTCATGCTGTTCTGTAGAGAAAATTGAGTCAATTAAATGCAACAGAACTCAGTCTCATTGTTGAATACAGCTCTGATTTTTTTTGTTGTTACAAAAACTAGTACATCTTTTAGTTTTGGTTCATGATTGCAGTTAACATCTGTCTATTATAGAGATGTAGAAATTCCCAGCTCTTCAAAATATGCTTCACTATCATTTAGCAGCTGGGGAAAAAAGTGTATGTGTGTATATACATACTTTTTTTTAATAGCTCTCTAATCAATAGCTTTTGCACAGACATGGTAGGCTACTACAGAGCTCCAAGTTTCTTTTTTGGAGCTGGTAGCATTATGGATCCAGATCAGCATGTATCATACAGAATTAAGGTTTGACAGACCGTAAATGAGGCTTTGATGGCATTAGTACATACCAGGTATTTTTAGTTACTCGGAGCATCTGAAGTTATGGGGTTTGTTATGTAAGCTTAAATTACTATTCTATAAGAAATGTGGCTTCTCTGAATTCCAGAATAATGGTTTGCTCAGTTGGGGGAAAACACAGTCGGCTTCCACTCACTTTGGTAAAGGTGCCCCACTAAGCATCTTCTCACAAGGTTTTCAGCCCCTGCACTGTCCATGTTTCACAGAAAGGGATCAAGTCCCCTGACATAGATCTAGAGAACACCCCCTGAGAGAGAAAAGTTTTAGAATTGCTCATCTGATTTCCTACGATAAAGTCATAAAGATGGAATGATTATTTGCTGTAGCCTCCTGCAAGTCAAGATCTGTTTTTAAAATGCATAAAGTAGCTTTAAGCAGTCCAATTATAAAGTTTTAACTGACAGTAGGCTCTATCTTAAGTCATTTGTGTATCTCCAACTTTATAATGTTTCCTACTAAACCACTTGATGAAAATGAAGTTCATGTGTACTTTGAGATTTTAACATGGTGGTTGAGATTACCTGATCTAAAAAATTGTTTATGTAGTTGTATGATTGATAACTTTGTTTTAAAGGAAATGCTGATTGATTTTTTTTTTTTTTTTTTTTAATCCCCCAGTCACTTTGTGTTTAGACTTGCATCATGGGACATACTGACCATGAAATGTTCAGTGTGTGCTACTGCTCCATTAATATGTTTCTAGAATTGGATGTTGCACTTTTTCAGCCTTTACAGCTCATCACTGAAAAGACTCGAAACGTAAACTGATTTCCTTGAGTCTCCTCAGTAAGATGTAGATAATACATTTTAAAAGATCTTGATTGGCGATGAGACTCTTGTTTCAACCCTTGTGGAAAATTGTCTGACAGGATTCATAAGCAAATATCAGAAGACAGGGGAACATTATGGTACCATGAAAGAAGCAGGATTGTATCATATCAACTTGGCCTTCAAAACCAGTGAAAGATTTGTTGGATTAATATGCAACCAGTTTGAGCAAACAAATATAATAAACTTTATTCTAAACAACTGAAATGGATATCATTAGTGATAGCTTAAATTAACTCATGTGTCTGTGACTGTTTTTGCATTTATGTTCTTACATCTTTTTTTAGGTGTTTTTCGATTTAATGAGAGAAATTAGAGCCAGAAAAATGGAAGACAGCAAAGAAAAGAATGGGAAGAAGAAAAGAAAAAGCCTAGCTAAGAGGATCAGAGAAAGATGTTGCATTTTATAATCAAAACCCTGAATTCCTTTCCTACCCTGACCATACTAATAAAAACCATAATTTATAAGCATGCCATTGAAGGCTCAAGTGACTGAAATTACTCTAACATGTTGGAAATTGTAATGTTCCACTAAAAGCATGAATTGGAGCTGCACTGAAAGTCAAATTCACTGAAAAAAAAAAAATGATGTGGCTTCAAGAGAAGCAAAGTTCAGTCCATTTCATAGTTGCCTACCTTCTCACATTTCTTCTGAATGTAGTGTTTCATAGGCAGTCTTTTCTTTAATAGTGAACAGAGGGGGGAAGTATTACTTTGTGGGTTCTTGTAAAGCATACTTTTTTATCACTGGTAATTGTCGATTCATCTTGTCTTTTGTTGCCTTGAAAATTACAATTGTGAACGTGATACCTAACAAAGCGGTATGCAGTTGTTTTGCCATGGAGTTACGCAGATTAGAAAAGACTAATGTATATGCAAACAGTTATGTTGGGGAAAATTATATGTGATTCTGCATTACCTGATTAACCTAGAAGAGTGATGTAATCTTTTACATTGAAACATTTGAATATGCCTTAATTTTAAAACCTAAACATAGCAGGTTGCTTAATCAAGGGTGTATTTTCAACTTTGTTGCATGGAGACTGTCCCTGTGCATCAGTGCAAGACTGCCCTCTCTGTGGAGTGCAGTTATGTGAACGATTTCGCTAACTAGCTGTTTGCTAGCAGTGTCTGTTCTTTAAATGTGTGCCATACTCTGGTATTGTGAATAATACAGAGCGTATTCTGTCATCTGTAACTTGGTAGACTCTACAGTATCTTAAAACTAAAAGGTCAGAATACATATAAGACTGAAGTCATAAGCCTATGGCACATCTAAGCCTGGAATGGTCGTTTAAAACTCAACGTGCTAATACCTTGAAACTTCCCTTTTGCGAGTAGATTTTTGTCTAGGTGTTTCTTGGGTTTTAACTCCCTGGAGTTGGGTGGAATGGAGCTGATTCAGTAGCGCTAATGTGTTTTAAGTTAAGATGTTGTCCGGGAAATTCTGGTGTCATCAGTTAATTTCTTTTGTGTTCCTAATACTCAGCTATGGGAACGTGGTGTGTTATGCTGAAGCTCTTTGCAGGTTTTTAATTGTTTAGTTTATGTTGATTTTCAAATGGGGAACATTGTAGCTACTTTTTCTAGTTAGTGTTGATATTAAACAATCAGACATGCTTTGGCATACAGAAACATTTACCATTTGCATCCAAAATCCCCAAACAAAACATACTGCCTCAGTTGCTTCAGAACAGCAAGAATACTAGCACACAGTTAGTATGCTGCATCTTAACTAAAAGTACACCGGAATGTTTGAGGGTTTTGGACTCCTCTGGGGTAAGACAGGCTAGATCAATTCCACAAACTGTTATACTTTTTTATACATGTTTAAGCCTATAACTGACAGTTTAAAATGTGCTCAGATGAACTAGGTAGCAAATATTTAACTTTCATGCTAACAGACATTTTAGGGACTCAAGTCTTATAAGTTATATTTGTCATGTTAAATATTTATCAATAAGAATTTTGTATGTGCATTTAGTAGACTGCCAAGTGCAGAATTAAAGTTACTCATGTAACTATGGCAAATAAGCCAGTCTTCATCTTGCTGTGTACTCATTTGGGTCTATTTGGCCAGGGAGTCTAACCACTAACATTATGACTTTGCTTTGGAACCTGTATACTAGGAACCGAGGTGTTATGAAGCCACTGGACACATGAAACTTGTCTTGGCTGATGCCTTATCCTGTCCTTTTATTTGCTATTTGAGCCATTGAAAGATGAATAAACTTCCATTTTTTTACAATGCTTGTGCAGTGTTAATTGATCAACTTTGCTGCAGCTGATGCCGGTTGTCAAGCAGTTAAACCTACATATTCCAGAAGCCTTTGTTGTGTGTGTGAACAAAACCATAGATTAAAAAACCTAATTAGTCTGATAAAAAGCCACTTTGTAAAAGGTGAGACTATGCATGTGCTACCTTTTATCCAGAGCTAATTTATCCCTACTTGCTATAACAAAGAATATCAGAAAACAGGCAAACTGAAGTAAACTTCTTCCAGAAGTATTTTTCCCTAAGAATGGAAAGTGATACTTAAAAAAAAAAACAATCACCAAATAACAAAATCAAACAAAAAACCCTGACATACATAAGTTTTAATAATAAAATAAAAATGCTTTCTAAGTCATTTTCTTTTAGCACACTCAGGGAGAACTTAAGTGTGCTTCCTCAACATGCAGGGAATATAGCTTGAATTGTGTCTATAGGATTTGGGTACATTTTGAGAGAGTCCTCCGAATTGAGTGATATGTTTGCATCATAGATGAGTGTTTGGTTTACCCTACTTCTGCGTCTGAAGCTCCTGGGTCTATCTGCTCAGAGTGCTTCTGTGGCTGAGAGCACTTTTCTTCCCATTTCTCCTCCAGGAAGTTGAAGATACTTTCTTACGTTGGCAAGATCAAAGCCTTCCATGGTATTTCCCTCCAAGTTAGCCTAACTCTGGCAGTACTGTTGCTACCTTTTGTGAAATGCATGGCATTGTAAGACTGCAGACCAGAGAGAGACGCCTTAATTAGTAACAAGCTATAAAGTTCAGTTTTCCATTATGTATGAAACTAATACTGAATTCTTATGCTAACTCCATTTTTTCCTGTAGCTTTTCGTAGCATTAAAAACTCAATTGACTTTTGAAAATGCTAGCTAAGAAATCTGTGGTCTGTTTGGTAGTTTCTGTAGCCTCCTGATGAGCATACGATAGCTTAACAACAGTAGCATCCAACAGTTTTCTTCGACTATTCTGCAACAGCATCACAGTGTGCAGGAAGTGCTTTCTCATTCATAGAGACCTTGTTAGCATCAGAGTAGTGTGCAGAGTGACCCCCTGGCAATTCCAGTGGCAACCATAATACAATAAAATACTCTCCGTATCTGAGCCTTATGATCACTATTTTCATCTGCAGGAACCAAATATTTTATCTATTAATATGTGAAATAGGCTTACTAAAAATCTTGTGTTCCTTTTTGGGACACCAAGCTTTGCAACGATGCTCTGGTTCCAGAGTCTGAGAGGGTAGATGTTCTCTACATGGTTATAGTCCAACGCAAAAGGCAGAGCGGCTGAGAGATGGCTGGTGTTACCTGAATGCATATAATACCTTCTGATCCAGTTCTGGTACAGCTAAATATAAGTCAATTGAGAATTGAATAGGGAAAGCTAATAGTGCATCTTAATTTCTAAACTTCGTCCCATTGCTGTCAGACACGTTCACTCCTCTAGCCACATGGATGCATAGTCAGTCATGTGTGTAAACTGTATTTCTTTCCAGGCTTGCTCTTGCCAATTTTTGGCTGTGATTTTAACTTAAATGACTGGGTATGTTTTTAAGAGATGACTCATGAAAGAAGCCTCTTCTTGCATGTTTTTGTGGGAGCTTCAGCTTGTTACTAAAATTGAATGGTAGGAAAGGTGCCAATGTTGTTAGTACTGGAGTGTAGGCTAATCTTTGATCTAAATACATTGACCAGACTGGAATATTTTTTGTTGAAGCTTCATTGTCAAAGAAATACTGAAATGTATACCACTTGAGATCTGCCCAGGATCAGACGGATGCCAAGACTCTTCTCATTTTCAAAGAGGTCGTGGCTGGATCTAACCAGCCATCTAACTGGTACAATCCATTTTGCAAAAATATTCAGAAGATATAATTTGGTTTGTGTGTGCTAGGGTCGTCTTTTTCCACCTTTTTTTTTCTTCTGTGCAGAATGGAAAAATACCAGAGTTTAAGTGGTTGGAAAAATTGATTTGCCTCCACCATCATCTTGATTAATATTGCACTCAGTAATATTTAATGCTCCCAGAGCACTTACTATGTGATACCTGTTGTTTGTGGATTTCAGTGGGACAGTTCCAGTTTTATAGAAGACTGTTCTGTTTTACAGATGCAAACAACAGTGGCAGAATTTAGCCAGCTGACTCAGCGGGCCAGTAACAGTATTAGCAGGCTTAGCACTCCTGTTTGATGCCTCATTCTGCCTCATGCAAGGCAACTGCCGACTTTCTTTACTGATCTGGTAAGGCTGTGTATGAAGCTGTACATGTACCATAAAGCAGTTGAGATGGGAGTCTCTGAAAACCTGAGTGATTGGGTTCCAAACCATGGCATCTAATTATGCTTTTCAATTTTTGCAAGGACATCCCCTGCCAATGGTCTCTGAAGTGTTAAAAACTGAGGTCCTGTCTGCACCCCAATAGAATGGGAACACATGACTCTTTGAAACTGGATAATTGTGTTACACTGTGTATGCAGACACAATTTCTGCATGCAAAACAAAGATAATTTCTAGAACAATTTACACCTGTGGGAGATTCTTGAAAGCCCCTGGTGGTTGAGTAATGTAATACAAATCTGAGAAGAGAAGGAAAGACGTGGTGTTGGTTGCATCGCAGACCTGTGATGGTGAACTGTAGTTCTGCAGCACCAGTGCTTTTTTGAGTCTGTGCTCCACTTTGTGTAGCACTGTCCTACAGTATTCAGGATTCTGGCTTTTGCCCCTTTTCTGCTTTATTAATATGACATGGTGTTGCAAAATAAGGAATGGGGAGGAAGGATTGTTTCCAACCTAAAACTGCGTGCTAAAGGTAAGCAGACTCCAGAATGCTCTTAAAAGTGTCCGAATGCTGGAAAATATTTCATTACTCCATTGTTTCCTTTGTACTTAGCTGAACAGAAGTGAGGAGGAGGATACATGTTTAATAACATTCCATTAAAGTTCTTTCTATGAGAACCACTTTGGAAAGTTTCTTGGAAAAAAGCAAGCCTGTAGCAGGTAGTCTGTTAGGATTATAGTTTCAGTAATTTTTCTATGCCTCATACTGTAAATTGTGGCTTCAGGAATCTCAGTTCTTAAGTGGTTTGGCATTAATTGCAGGCTTAATTTTCCTTAATACCTGACATTTTGAGAAAAGTTTGGCCATTTCTTGTAATAACCTGCCAATACAGCGCCCATTTCAAAGCACGTCCTGAGGATAGCCACCCATCTTGACATTTACAGATGGAGATAGGTGAGCCAGCGGAATGGCAAGGCGCTTGCCAGGTCTGGGAACAAAATCTGTTGTTTGCTAATGAAGTGAGGTGTTGAGGCCACCTTTGCTGCATCAGGTCAGTTAGAAAGGTGGCCGCAGCTGCATCAGGGTAGGCAGAACTACATCCATCTACTGAAGTAATTGTGGATGGCATGCCTGGGTGCCTGTGGATACATGACTTTGAGCAGTGTTTGGAGATTAATTACAGATTCTTTAGAAACCAGTTTGTTATGCTGCAAATGGGGGTGGGGGGGAAGACATGCTGAAATACTGATTTAGAAATACATATCTATTCAATTATTGAGCTTGGTAGCAATCAGATTTTTTTCTCCTTGTCCATTTCTATTTGGATTTGACCATATTTATGGCAGGAGAGCAAGGAGGGGAGGGAGGAAGCTGATTTCTGCACCACCTGATGGGAAGCAGCCATCATCCATGGGCACCTGAGGAAGCACATGGCAGGCAAAGGGAGAAATCAGGAACTGGCCAGAACCCAGGTGAAACTCAGGTGGTCTTTGCAATGCTTTGGGAGTGAAGACAAGGAGCGGAAACCAAAACTGCATACACCAGGCATGGGAACAAAGCACGGGCATGCTCCTGCTGCCAAAAGGAAGGTGGGAAAAACAGCCAGCGAGGCCCCCAGGATTGACAGTGCCGAGCTGCAAACCAGATACACACGCTCTCTTTGTTTCCTCTTCCTTGCAATATCAGTACTGATTTTCAGATATTTCCTTACTGTCTGAGCAACAGGTGAGGTAGTACCTGCAGTAGTGTTGGACCTATGTTTTCTCCACTCTGCCTTCCTCTTGACAGAGCTTGCTCTCATTCCTCCCTGAAAGGGATTGGGCAATAAATAATTACAGCCTGTAAGCCACTGATGTTTTTAATGCTGCCTGTTGTGCTTAAGCTGTGAGTGTAGAGTAAAAAGAGGTTGGAGGCAGGCTAGGAGAAGCCTCATCCACAGACCACAGCAGCCGTGAGAGCAGTCATGCACTCTTCTTCTGCTGAGGCTCTGGAGGAGGATCTGGGATCTTAAGGTAGTGTAGAGTTATTCTTCTCCCCATGCTTCTTATGAGTGGAGAAGGCTAGAAGTTGTCCATTTTCCACCTTGTTCTTGATTGATGCCATGACAACTTGTTGGTTGTCAATGTCCCAGGCACAAAGGAGGGGATCTCATGGTAAGATGGAGCTTGTGCCTCATGGATGTCATGGCTAAGAGTAGAGGCATGATGATAACCAGCAGTCCGAGTGTTGTATTTTAGACACTGACAGCCGTCCTGAAATTAATGAATTGGTGTTTGGCTTCAGTTGAGCTCAGCATGCATGGTATGCTTCTGCTACAGTTATTTTTGCTTTTTGCTTGTTTTGTGAAGAAAAACTTAAGAGATAAGGGTTGGTTTTTTTCAGTGAAACAAAATAGGAGACCTGTTGGCTGAAATGCTGCCAGACTAATGTGTTAAATATTAGTTATCTCTAAAGCATAAGCCTAAACCAGTAATCCTTATGTTTTATTTGATAAATGCCAAAATGCTTACTGAAATAGCCTGGGGAAGTGTCAAAAGAGCAGTTAAAAATAATGTACCATGTCTATGGATAGCAGTTTGCTGTAGGCGGTTGTAACTCCTGTGAGTATCAGAACTGACTTGAGGAGGTAGGTGCTAGTTGCCCTTAGCTGCTTGTGACAGACTTAATGCTGCATCTAACATGAAGGGAGCTAGGAGAATTTGGCTGCCCCTGTGCTGTTAGATGAGGAGTAATATTTTTTGTTTGTGAGACAAAGTAAACAACAATAATGGTGTGCTGCTGCTTCTGGTTTTGCAGCATGATTTAAATCTGCAGTGCAACATGGATATTTTTCATTGACGTCCTAAAGACTTCATAAATACTAAATATTCATATCCGTAGACAAGGTGCCTAGACTGTGGGTGTTAATGAGTGAGGCCACACAGTCCTGCGTGGAGGGCAGCTGTCCACAGAGACCACTGCAGAGTTGCTCTTCTGATACTGGTTCCCTTTGTTGCATCAACAAAAGATCAGGACATATTGCATCCTGCTTCAAGAATGGCTGTGGTCATCACTAGGGCAATACACAAGTCTAAATGGGACAATGCAGTTTGTCCATTAAATGCTTCTCTTTGCTAGAGTATCAGCACATAGAAGAAACCATGGTGTAGAGCAGGCTCCTTGCTGTAAGGTTTGTTTCATGATTTATAATCCTCTAGTCATATGAGTATCCTTATGACTATGGAGTTCAGAAGGAAATGTTGGAATGTTTTTAATTTAAATTATATTTCATTTTGATGGTACGATCTTGAAGCTTTAATGTGAAAAAGGAGATTAAAACCACAAGTATTTCAATATTTCATAATAAAACCAGATTGTCCCTACTGTACTCAGAAATGCTTATCACAGTTGGTCATTATTATTTTTTAAGAAAACTCAGGAAAGAAGTGGCAAGAAGAAATCACAAGGTTAGTTGTTTCTGCCAGTTATATTTGTTATTCATTTCTTTGACCATCAGCAAAAATTTGCATAAAGCAAGTGTGACATGCGGTTTTTGAAAGTCTCTGTTCATCCAGTTTAGCTGGGTTTCCACAGGATACCAAAACCACACACCTATGATACTAGAAAAAAAGGAGGAGGTAGGAATAAGAAGGGAAGGAATAATTCAGCTGGAAAGGACTGACAACGATCATCTAGTCAACCTGCCTGACCACTTCAGGGCTGCCCAGAAGTTAAAGCATGGTTTTAAGGGCATTGTCCAAATTCTGCCGTGGCCTGAGAGAAGAGTAACAGCACTGCATCTGTCCAGCCAGGTGGCAGAGGAGGCGTCAGGGACACCCAGCAGCTGGTCCCAGTGCATGGCCACCAAGGGCAGGGACAGCCCCCTGGGCCTCCTGGGCACAGGGACAGCCCCCAGGGCCAGCACCCCAAAGGCCTTCCTCCGAAGG
>JAVJGG010000009.1:3592943-3604212 GCA_035590195.1 Aviceda cuculoides
ATCTCAACCCACGAGTTTTACTTCTTTTCCTGATTTCCTCCCCCATCCCACTGGCGGGGGGGAGTGAGTGAGCGGCTGCGTGGTGCTTAGTTGCTGGCTGGGGTTAAACCACGACACCCCTGAGAATGAAAATACTGCATGCTTGTGATACAGGTTAGGAAAACATTTGCACAGTGAAAAATGGAACAATGCACATCATGAAATTACGGATCTTTTCTTTTTCTAAACTAAAACTTTTTTGATGTTAAGTACAATTTTTGTCATATTTTCTTTTATACACATAAGCATACATAAAAAGACGTGTGTGTATATGTATTTATATACATATACATGTGTAACATTTGCTATAGATATTCTTATGCATATATACTCATGTACACACATTTTCTCAAGTAGTTTAGTAACAGTTTTTAATAACACAATTTTTAATGTTTTTGTTCCTTAAAAAGCAAATGTATTTTGCTTTCACAGAAGGAGGTGATGTCTAGCTGAAAACTTTCAAGAAAGCTTATTTTAACTACTTGTGAACACCATTTATCTTTTTGACTGCTTTCTATTTAGATTCATGTACTGGAAGATCGGCTGAAAAACTATGAGAAGAATATGTGCGTCACATCAGTTGGAACACCATACAGAGGTAAGTACACAGTTTCCATCACTAAGAAGGTTTTTATTTGTTTGAAAGATATGCTTTGGTTTAGACAATTTGTTAAAATGTTAGTCTCTTTAAAACACCCATATAATATTTTTATGACATCTTATCCTTGTTTTGTCTGTTATAATAGAGCTGGTGTGTGATTTCAGATGAGCAAATCACACAGCATTTTGTTTGATGTTTGTTTTTATGTTATACAGTTAAATGAGCTTTATGTCAGAGTTCTTAAGCTTTCTGTATCCCCAGGGGGAGTGGTATAGGCAGTGGCACTCAAAAGTGGGTGGGGAGGAATTAACCATTTGTCTTGGCTAATTAAATATACATTTTATGACTCTTTAAAATTCTTAACAATACAAATACTAGATTTTACAGATCTTTCTTGTGTTACGTGTCTCGGCATTAGTAAATTCTTGTGATTAGAGTTCCTTTGCAAGATCTCCTGTGCTGACACAGTAGTAAATAAAATAAAATCCTGTTTCCATTTTTAGCCTGTGTGATATGCATCCTTGACAGTGGTTTTGGAGCTGAAAAATCCCCTGGCATTTCAGGCAAATAACAGTCTCATTGTCATTCGACTCATGGTGAGCACAGGAAATGGCAGGGAACAGAACAGAACAGTTACGCTATGTTGTGGCCAGAGTTGTGCATGACAAGCTCTGACCTAGGCCTGAGGGCTCCATCCAGGAGAGCAGCTCTCTGCAGTGCAGGTGCCAGGCCCATCCAGGAGACAGGGGCAGGGACGGGCACAGCTACAACATGGCTCAGGCAGGGACTGAAGGCCCCAGGCTGAGCTGAGACATGTCCCCTGGGCCCTTGGCAGGAGACAGGGAGGGTGGGGATCCCAGGGGAGGCCGGGCCCAGCCATTGAGGCCTATGAGCACCCCCAGGACCCTGACAGAAGCAGACTTGCACAGCTCATATGCCCTCCTTTAGACAGTGGTGGTTGGCCACCTTGGAGACAGAGTTTTGGGCCAGATGGACTTTCTCTCTGGTGGAGTTCTGTTGTCCTCAGCCTTGTGTGTTTTAGCATGTTTTTGCACAGGAAACAGGTCAGACATTTCTGAAAATGAGTCCAAGGAGCAAAAATAAAATCCAGGGGTAATGAACAGGTGTTGCTCACCTCCAAAAGATTTGCAGCCCTTTAGTTGAGGAGCATGTCCTGCTTCAGACTGAGGCCTTGATCTTTGAGCCTCACTAGTGTCAGAGATGTGGGGGGTTGCCACCCTGTGGAAACCCAGCTAAACTGGATGAACACAGAAGACTTTCACACTTGCTTTCTGCAGATTGGTGTGGATGGTCCACTTATCTTGAGACGATCCACAGCTCTCACCCCCACCAGAATGCACATGCCTCCTTCCAACAACTTGACAGAGCCCATGCCTAGGCTGGGATGTGGTTATGGGTATTGAATGCCTTCTGCTAGTGCAGGGCAGGGTAGAAATGTCATCACAGATTTCCTCAACATGTACTGGTAGGGAAAGGAGGAGGTGGGAAGAAGACAACAGGGGAAGAAGAAGACAAGGGAATAAGAGAAAGGAAGGGAAGGGATTTTTTTTTAAACAATGTGTTTTGCTCATGTGAAAAAGTAGGCTGTTACCCACATTTATTATTGGAAAAAACATGATAAAGCAGTGAGGCAGCCTGTCGCACATCATACAGGATCTCTGCTTCAAATGTTTGGCACCTCTGAAAAGTTAATCCCCATAATTTTTCAGGTGTAATTCTCTACCTGTGGGATCATCATATCACTTTCCCAGGCAGTACCAAGTTGTTAAAAACATTAGCTTTCCCCCCTAATTTTGAATGGGGAAGAGCATGAATGGTTTTAGTTTACTTTTAGAATTGGGAGCTGTCCCAAGAGCAGCAGATCAGAGGCAGTGCCTATGAGCACACTTGGAGGATGACTGATTTCTTGCAGAAGTATTTGTATGAATTCAGACTCTGGTTTCATGTTCTTTGCTATGCTGACCTCTAGGGAAACTTTTCTGCAGAACTATTTGCCAAAGCATTTGTATAGAGAGCTATTGTGGCTTCAAACCAGTCACTGCCCTTCTTATTCTAGGGACCAGGCATTTGGTGTGAAATCCAAAGTAGGCATCTGCATGAAGCTGCAAGCTTTTTGCTGCTCTCTCAGCTGTTTCTAGCACACTTGAGCGAGTCAAGGTCTTGGTACAGCTGAGCAGGGCTCTGTCAGCAGAGGAAATGCATCCTAAGTTGAGAAACGGTGTGATTTTTCTGAATATTTGTGAACTGGGAAGTTAAAAATTTCAAAAAAACTCTGCACTCTGAGTTTGTGGAGGGCAGCATATACCTTTTCATCCATTGCTAAGACTGCTTCATTGATGGATGAAGTTGGTATCAACCACTTAAGTTCTAGCATGACAGCTTTGGGAAGAATTAATAGATTGCTTTCCTAAAGGAGCCGGAGTGCATGGCGACTGTGCAAGCATCTCCCATCAGCAGGCAATAAGCCTGCTTCAGAAGGGACGTTTCATGGGCTGAAAAGACAGAAAGCTCTGCTTGGTTTGATGCTAGTTAGCAATGAAGCCCAAAGAAAGGAAATGGAAGACTTAAAGGCATGGAAAAGATTTTTGTTTGTTTGTTTTGAAAGGACCATTTAAAGGAGAGAAGAGGTGTTAAGAGAGACATGCATACTCCACAGGAAAAGCCTTGGGAGATCTTTTTCTCCTGACATTCAAAGAGGGAAAAATTGCTGACAGTTACGGACTAGGAGCATTTTTCTTCTAGATGCAAAAGGGTGAAGGTGAGTCATATTGGCTAATGATGACCATTCTAGAGCAGTGAATATTTTCTCTCTCAAGCAGCCTGCTTCAGGCTCCTACCTCAGTTTTTTGCTCAAGCAGAAGATCTGAACACTATCCCAGTGTGCAAAGTTTTGTACACATAATAGTAGACTACTATAAAAGCCAAAACCCTAACAGTAATTAATTAGCTATGAAGGCATATGATGGAAAAGGTTCTTATTTTTCACTAAGCTCAGGTTCCCACTATCACAGGCAACTACATCACTTTCATAAACAATAAAATCCCTTTCATAAATTGGTCAAACTCCATCCCTTGCTGGATTTCAGTTTGGTTTCTTCTACTAGCAGATGATTCCAAACACCTATTCTTTTAATGAATAAAACCCATACATTTCCAGGCTGTGTTTATTGACAGTTTGTTTATAGCTGTCTGCACTAACTCTGTCTCTTTGTGCCAATAGTTGTTCTTTCTGGGAGTTATCTCCTTTTCTACCCTTAAGCTAAATTTACAGAACAGTGTGATTTCCTCCTTGTCTTTGTTATGCTAGACTAACCATGCTCTGCCAGTCTCCCTTGAAATTAAGATCTTGGTATCACTGATGACCTTCATAGCCTTTTCTGCTCCTGTCGTGAATCTTTCTCTGAATGAGAAGGACCAGAACTGACACAGACTCAATGGTCTTAACAGTGACTTAAAGACAGCATTAATCTCTCTCAACTCTTTTCTAGTGTATGGCTTGCGCTTGCCATTTTAGTGGTAAATCCACTTGTGTCCTGATCAACCAATACACAGGTCCTTATCCTTCTTTGGTTTTTTTCCAATGACTGAGTTCCTGGTTCATAGAAACACTCTTCTGGTTGGGAAGAACAAGCACTGACATATTTAATCTAGCCAGCTCTTCCACAGTGCCTTGGGAAACATGAATTATTACACTTCAGTCACTAGACAATCTCAGGGCAAGATACAAATACAACTGCAGTCAAGAAATAGCAGAGGTAGCAACAAAAACCCCTCAAAACTAAACAAAAGACAGTATATGTAGACCTCAGACTGTTTTTGTAAAATGGTTAGAAAACGTGTGAATCCATACAGTACTTCAGAGAGTAAAAATAAGATGTCTTCTAAGACTTCCACGCTTAACCAAAAACAACCCCAAGCCCCCTAGGATAATGAGATAATTAAATTCAGGCCAGATATGAGAGACACCAAAGAAATTTTAATTTCTAGCTCTCTGTGTGCTTGGGGGAATGATATTGAGTTTATAAGAGAAAAATCAGGTTGATACTGAAAGATGGGAAAGAAAACTTCAAAGAATGCTAGATAAATGTTACTGCACATGAGAAAAAGAAAAACAGACACCTTTCCCGACCACCACTCCCCCCAAAAACGAACCAAACAAAAAAACCAAGCCTAAGGAAAAATCCCTGCCAGGTCAACAAACAAGCCTTGAGGAACTCTGCTGAAAAAAAAAGATCCTCAAACTACTAAAAACTCTTCCTAGCTCTCTTTATCTTGATGGACTGACAGTTTGTCCTGCACCAGAAAGATGTTGCTAAGGACTTTACACATCATGGTGACAAAGACAGGACACAGAAACTTTAAAAAAGGAAGGAAGAAAGTACAAGAAAAACCTTAACAAAAAAAGAAGTGGTAGCATTGCCCACGAAGCATGTAAACACAGCCTCCTTAGTGCATGACCAGTTCGGCATCTATTTGTATCAATTGTATTACATTAAGGATGGTGGACAGTCACTCAGAACAGATTTTTGGGAGCCTTAATGCACTTTTGCAGATCCAACAAAGTATTTCAGTGAAAAATAGAATATGAGTTGAGGTTTTTAAAAAAATAGAAAATTACCTAAGTGTTAGTCCAAGCTCTCTCCATGGGATGGCTCCTAGGGAAGTCCTTTTCTAAGGGCTCATTCTCTAAAGCTGGCATCCAAATACTTTTGGAGTCAATAGTATTTTGGCTGTACCTTTCCAAGTGTGTTTTTCTCCAGTGTTTACCACTGCTTTCATGTGCTGACCGTATATGATAAAACCATATCATATGGTTTTTGATGATAAAACCATCATATGACCATATGATAAAATCTTGCAAGATAAGAGATACCTGCAAATACCCTTCCTATGGCATTTCAGCTTGTTGTGGAACAACCAAGACCTGACTGCTTCAGAGCACTAGTTCCCACACCACTGCACGTGCCACTGCCAAAATGTATCTTCTAACCTAATCTGGTCTCATTTCCCTCCTATTTACTCTTCTCCACTAAGCCTTGTGGAAACAAGTTGTAATGCATCTTAAATTTTCTGGCTCCTCGGGAAGCCAATGATTGGCACTATGCCATCAATGTCTTCAATGCTTCTGAAGGATTTCATACTCTGAAAGGAATCTGTTTTGGGTCTGCTTTGTAATGTCAGGAAGCTATGGATTTCTATAGGTTTTCACTGTCAAATCCTATGCTGCCATCACCTGATGGCTGAACACTGACAACACTGACATAACTGCTGTTGCAAATCCTTCTATAACCTGGTGTAGCCAATTTCCAGGCAGAGTAAACTCACTGTCATTAGCAGCTTAGCTTCTAGTTAAGAAGCTTCTCTAACAAGTCATGAGGCTCGCTCCACGTGCGAAAATGCCAGCACTCTACTGCTAATCATACAACTCTTTCAAACAATATATTCCTGCTCCAGAAATGCGAGTGAATGCTTGGGAGTAAATTGGAAATTGCAGCTTGTGTTGAATTATCCAGATCTGTCCCATGTAATTATCCACAGTCTCTACAACTGCCTCTGTGATGTAGGGTTGTTGGCATTCTGGGTTTTGTTTTTGTTTTTTTAATGTGCCAGAAGTCTGATGATGTACTCGTTTTGCTGAGTGTGTTTCTGTGTGTGCCACAACACACACTGGAGAACCTCTTCAAAGTTGCTGAATATTCACATACACAATGAGCAGCAAAGGATATCAGCAAAGCTGAGAACAGCCTTCAGGCCACTATGGAAATATAAGCTATTCCACAACAGCCACAGAAGAAGTCTGGGACGTAGGGCACTTAACACAGTGGGGAAGATATGAGGTATGCTGCTACCGACCCCTAAATTGTGCAGAATTTTCATAATGCACAGCATGTTCATAAATAAACACAGTTTGAGAAAGTATAAATGCATTGTTGTGTAAGTCAGAGTAATCCTTCTTGGACAGTGACCTCCTCTCCTGAAATGGCAGGTGGGCCAGCATACCAGGCTCTTTCCTTCACCATCTGATGGGACATCGTTAAAGAAGAGAAAAAATGAATGCAGTTGTTCTCCACACAGCATGCACCTCAAGAGAAGACCTGAAGGAAAGTGCATGTATGTGTGCATAACTAGAGAAATATGTAATGAATGCTTTGATGACAATGTTTGTAAGAAATGTGAGTTGAAACAGAGAGAGATGAAGGGTGGAGTGAAATAACACACTTGTAAAAGGAGGCTTGCTGGAAGCGGGTGATGTACAGGACCTGGACAGGATGAATACTATTGCTTGAGCTTAGAAAAAGGGAAGAAACCATTAGAGGGACTCAAGGAGTTGAAATACAACAGTGGAAAAGAGGTGGGTTTTTTTAGTTTTGTTTATTTTTAAGTCATGTTTTACATAGAAACATAACTAGTATGTAAGCTAGCTAACAACAATTACATAGCAAGGTGGCCAGAAGACTATTAAATCACTAAGGAAAGACAACAAACTCTGCTTTTAAAGCACTTAGCATGATGTTTAAGACGGTATGGCAGATATACCTAATGAAACAAAATCAGCTCAAGAAGCTGAGTCGAAGTATAGGCAGCAGAGTGGCAGCTCCAGTCATGAAATTCAATAAAATCATGAAAAAGGTAGAGAGGGCAGAAAAAAGGGAAGAAAGAGCTTGAGACTTCATTAGAGTCTGAAATCAGAAGTCAAGAAGTTTGGAAGGAAACCTGAAACACCCTAAATTGAAGTTAGTTTCAGTAGTGTAAGACAGCAAGAAAATATTTCTTTTCCAGGAAGCAATGCAATTGCTTTACTGTTCAGAGTTAAGCATGCCTTGTACTAGGAATTTCCTCCTGGGTTCTAGTCAGCAAGAGTTCTTACACCCCTGAGTTAATAATCAGGACCTACATAAAATAAAACCAGGAAAAATCACCTGGCCATAGGCTTTTCTACACTGCCTTCTGGAGCACCATTTCAAGTTGGCCCAGCTATCACTCCTTGATTGCATTGTGTGGTTTGTTTTTTTATTTCCCCAGTGACTATTTTGACTAAAGCAAGTCAAAATAACAGGTGTCCTGAGTAATACTGAACATTACAAAAATTTAGCATGCATTATTATAGGAGACATAGTAGGTCTGACTGAACCCTTAATGCCTTGCACAGCGATTCTCCACTCTCATAGCTGATGCCGAGTAGTCAAAGAACCATCATAAGGCAGGCAAATTGCCATACGGCCCTGCCCCGAGGCTGGGTGAGGCCAGGGTACCTCTCTGCTTCACAGGGTTAAGAAAGAGGAAACGAAGTAAGATTCATGTTAAGGCTGTTCCTTAAGATCAATCCTAAGGATTGAATTAACTCTCCAGCATCTCTCCTAGTCTATGGGCTGTTCCAGGAAGGAATTGCTGTATTACTGTGGAATACCCTGAGTGTTTCAGCCAATACTGATTGGATGGAGGAACCAATTTTATCCTGTTCCTGGTTCCACTGTCAGACTGGAGAAGAACATTGCCCATCTCGAAATAAACTTTCACGGTATAGAAATCAGCCTTTAGTTCAGTACTCACTTCTGAAAACAGTTTAAATGATGATCACGATATATTCACTGTATTTGCTTTGGCAATTGGGAATTAATAGTAGTTAGTACAGTGGGTAAACCGGGAAGGGTGAAGGGCATCACTTCTCTTACAGTGACCAGGCCACTTCATGTGAATACTGTAAATGAACAAAGTGTGTAACTCCCATGATCTTCCTAAAGCAAAAAACCTCTTTATTATACTATGTGTGGCATACTGTTTGGTTTTACCTGATTTGCAATTATGCAAATTCTTAATTTTGTGAAGAAATTACTGGTGTTGCTCTGTGGAACAAAGCAGCACAGAGAGGAGACCTGCTCACATGAGATTCTCTGCATTATATCAACTTTTAAAGTAGAACAAAGGATACAGAGATGGTAATCCTAGATCTGCCTTATGCCCCTTGCTGTTAACAGCAATCAGAGGATATACTTGGTTTGAATTGCTTTAGTAATACCATGCACCGGCACTTAAATTCGCTTAGACTTACTGCAGGGTGGCGTGGCAGTAATGCGCTGGTTCCTGTGGGGAAAAAAACCCCGTGGTTTATCACAAGCTTTGTCAGCAACTAGCTGGGTGTTAACATTCGCCCACCCTGCTCATAACCTCGGACGGATATTCATACAAAAGGAATTGCAGTGAGCTTCCCCCCACCGCCAGTCCTGTATTCCTGCAATCTCTTGAAACAGTTCCTCAGACTGAATAAAGGCATTTTTTTCTTTCCCCTCTGGAAAAAGAGAGGTGAGCTGTGGGCAGAGCTCTAGCAGAGAGGATCGTGTGGACCCCAGTCCTGTTTCTGTGGCCTAGAAACATCTTTGCGCAGCTAGGGCAGTTCCCACTGATGCAGGCTTTCAAACAGTGAACAGCATTATGAAATAGTCGGACACTTTAGGCAACTTTAGTGAACTTAGTATTTTATTAGGTCTCCTCTTACTGCTGCTCTTAACTGAATCGCTGAGAAAACAACATACTCCAACATACGCTCACTTTTTAGTACATCTTTAGCAACTCTGCTGATCGTGAACGATAGCGATGACTGAGCAGTTTGTTAGCAGGAAGGAAACCTTTCTTTGCAGTCTGTTTACATCTTCTGGCATGCATCACTAAACCTTGCGTTTAACCTGCTGCCTTTATCTAAGAGAAAAATTAATTTCGTCCTTCACCTGTGAGTTTGTATGTTTTTTTCGCTTCCTTTTCAGACTCCAAACATTTGAGACAGGGGCCTGAAAATGAAATGTGTATCATTCTCTCATCTCACTTAACCGTGCTGTAAATTCTGGTGAGCCGATAGCCTATACCTGAATTGGCTCAACTGAAAATTACAGATTATGGCCCAAGTTGCTACACTTTATTAGAATACTATAAATACTAAATTTTCAGTCAATTTCACTCAAGGGAGAAGTTCATAAATGACATTTTAGTGGTCCCACTGTGCTTACACAAGCCAGCAGTTGAATACTTTGGCTCTTTCTTTGAAATGTCTTCATCTATCACTTTTTGACCTGCAGATCTCAAGATGGCGTGCATTTCTGCTTGCTGCAGTTCTGCTCTGGCCCTGGATTTCATCTGAGGCCTCGGAGGGACTTACCCTTCCTGCTATCACCATGTGGTATGACGTAAGGCTGGGCGGGCATGAGTTGGGTATCTGCTTGCATTGTGCTTGAGTAGAGCAAAACAGACTTGCTACCAAATGGAATTAAAAGGTTGTTATTAAATTGCACCCTTTATATGAAAATTATTAATTGGACAGGAATTTATGCTTTAGCTAGCTAGTGGAGAGTTTAGAGCTACTTCTTACCACGTGTGGCAGAAGCCTTTCTACACATTTGTAGCTGAAATCGATCTTTCTCTTCCAATACAATTCCCTTTAAAGGAAATTTCAATAGCTCTCCTCTGCTGAATCTTGTCTTCTCAGGTGACCTGTATTACACCTTTCAGTGTAGAAATAATACACAAAACTCTTAAATACCTTGTTTTGTTTAAAACCACCACTGTCCCCTCTTCTTCATATAATGAAGAAATCCCCCTGTGAACTCGGTATTCTACCTGCCACAGCATTCTGCTCAGAGGTTTTCCAAAGGGTGCCGATTCTTAGAGCTTTGTAGGCTCTCATGCTTTTAATGCCGATTTCAGCCGTGGAAAGCTCTCAGGACAATAACACTGCAAACTGTCAGAAGGCAGAAAGCTTGAGCTTAGGTGTTCTTCTGCCATTTTCCTGTAGTTTCTACAGGCCATTTAGATTCTAAGCCACTAGGAAAACGTGAACACACTTTGTATGGCAAGGCAGAGCAAAATTCCTGCTACACTGCTCAGGCATATGACCTGAACAGGGCAGGCGTGCAGCGACAATAAAGTATTTTGTGGTCTAGCTACGTATTTATAAATATATATAAAACCTGAATGGGTATGTACAAATATAGCATACACGGCTCAGGCGTTAGAAACGTTGAACGGAGCTCTTCCGCGGCAGCCACCAGGAGCTGGGCTGCCGCGGCCGCCAGCGCGAGCAGGGGCCAGCCGGCGCTCCCCGCTGTGGAAGAGGCGCGGGGGTGCCCTAGGCCGGCCCTCCGCCGCATACCCCGCGGAGGCGCGCCTCAAGATTCGCGGTCCCTCAACGAAGAAATACCGCCTGTCTGCCGGCGACGGCCACGGCCCGAGGCGCCGCCCTCCCCGAGGGCCCCCACCGCTCCAGCTCCGGCCTCCAGAGGGGACGGACGGGCGGGCGGGCAGGTAGCGCGAAGCCCCGGCAGAACAGGCGACCCCTGCCCAGATCCCAAATGCCCGCTCCCCTCAGCACCGCCGCGCCCCTCCGCCGGAAACGACCTTTGGCCCTCGCGCCCGGAAGCGCCTCCTCCCTCCGACCAGCGGGGCGAGCGCAGAGCAGTTACCGCGAGAGGTGCGATCTCGCGAGAGCCGCCGGGGAAGAGGAGGGGGGAAGGGTCGCGGTCTCGCGAGAGCGGGGAGGCTCTCCCGGCTCCGGGCATGCGGGCGAGGGCGGCAGCCCCGCGCGCCATTGGCGGGGCGCGGCCCCCCCCTCCGCCGTCGGCG
>JAVJGG010000009.1:3612638-3657085 GCA_035590195.1 Aviceda cuculoides
CGAGGTACTCTGTGCCATGGTCTAGTGGGCATGGATGACGGTTGGACTCGATGATCTTGTAGGTCCTTTCCAACCTACATGATTCTATGATTCTATGTTTAGTACACTTCCTGATCTCTCCAGGCTTGGGGAAAAAAAAAGTTTGGATTGTTTTGTTGGATTTATTTGCTGTTTGCAATGCAGTTTTGTGCAGTTGTAGCCACTCTTCTTTTGTTCCTGTTTACTGTGTTAAAAACAAACTCCTAACTAAAGATGAAACAGTTGGTGACAAATGAATGTCAGATAAGGCATTTTATATATGTGCCTATGCATGCATACACATTTAATAGAAATCTGTTTGAAGATTTAGAGAGTACTGTATATTTCAGATATCTCTCCTGGTGTTTTTTCAAGGTCCCAGTAAAATGTCAGTATCCTGTTGAAATGGCAGACACTGTGTGAGCCTGTTTCTGTGCTGCTGTGACTTCATCTTTTATGTCAAACGAGTGTTAGCTCTGAACAGAGTGAATTGGCTGGTTTTATTATGTATAAGGCAATATTTCTCCACTCTGAGCTCTGTATACACTTCTGAGGGAAACCTGTAAATGTCCACAGTTTTGGGTTTGTGCCATTTTTATAGATAGAAATTTGTATGTAAGTTTTGTCTAACCTGGAAGGTTCTCTTGGGACTTTTGAACTAATGCTGATGAAAGCAAGTGATAGTTGAATATTTGAAAAGATCATTAGGCTTATGAAAACGGCAGATTCTATCGTTGTAACTTGAATAACTAGCACTTTGTCAAAGCTGCCTTTTCCTTAAGATTCAGCATTTGTTTGTTTAGTTGAAAGTGTTAATGGTTTTGCTGTAACTCTCTTGGGTCTAGCCCAGTGGACAAGGTACATACAGTAAGGGATTCTTGCAAAGGTCTTTAAGATGCCAAAGGAAGTTCTAGTTTAATAATAGCACAGGCATGCACTAGCTAATGCAACATAATTTCTTTTGCTGACGTAAAATTAAATAATGAAAAACTTTTGGAAAAATTAAACCAGTGCAGAGACTGTACTCAGTCAACATATTTAGTAACTAGGCTACTATCATTTTGATCTGCGGTTAAGGGCTGTAGTATGTACTGGAACTTAAATATCTGTGTGCATGTGTATTTGCTGTCTCCCACATGGATGCAATTCTGGCACAACAAAGGGATGCTGTTGTCATTTGGGGTGTGAAACCTGGAATGGAGAATGGTTGGGGTTTTTTTTTGCTGAGTTTGCATAAATCTATGTTCACATCCCACAGTCTCTTGATTAATGTTGGTAAAATACATACATCAGTCCACTGTCAATGCTTGGCTTCCTTACACGTTTGTTTTTGAAGAAAGTATAAAGATTTAGGTTACTTTTGCCTCTGCTTTTCAAAACTGCCTCTTACCCACCAAGTTATGGTAGCTGATCTGGTGAGCATTAGTAGTCACTAATTTGAATGGTTTTTTTCATTTCATCCTAGTAGTGATCTAAATGAACCTGTTTTATTTTGAACTAAAGTGGAACAGAAACAGTCTTATGATCAGGTATGGTGTCTCAGCAACTGTAGTGTTTTAAGCTGCTACTTCTCCTATCAAGTGCACGAGGAATTAATGTCCATATTTCTGTTTGTGACATAAAGAATTACTTTCTTTATATTAGGCACCTTTCAAAACAAAAAACCAAACAACCCTGAAAAACCCAAACAAACCAGAAATTGTACTTACAAAAGAAATATAACTGATTTTGAGACCTTTAGGGCATGGTTTAAGTTTAGTACAGGTTGCAATGAGGTCCTTGGGGATGGAGGTTGTGTTCTGCAGGTAACTGGAACGAGTGTCAGTTTAAAATAGCTCATCTAGGAACAAGCTGTGCAAGCATATGTTTTCCAAGACAGGTCAGTGACATCCTCGCAAATGATGCGCCATTTGTAGAAGTCAGTTTAGGACTAATGGGACTTATTAGCTTGTGCTTGATGCTGGAGAAATATAATTACACCGATTCTACAGCCAGCGTGGATCTGTAGCAGTATACTTCTGCCTGAGATAGTAGTTCCTCTTGGAAAGTAAGATAACAGTGTGAGGAGAGCTCTGGCCTAGCATTTGAAATGTATGTATTGTCTGGATGGTCTCAGCCTTCCTTTTTCTTCCTACTACCCCATCTTGACTCTGTATTATGGAACTTTGTGCTTCTTTACTTTTACCCTGGTTTGGCCAAGCCTCTGAAAATTTTTTGGGGGTTTTAGTACTTAGATTTCCGAAGCAATAATGAGAAAAATTACTTCAGCAACATGATCATAATGGAGCAGAAGTGAGTTTTCAAGGGAGTTTTTCTGACCAATATTATGTTTTTATTTGTTTTTTAATGGACATAGACATTAATATTTTTTTACCAGAGTGAACCAAAACCTTAAATTTTGCTTGAAAATTCAGAGAACAGAATTGTGCAGCTTGCTTTTTTTTTCTTTTAACTGTAAAAAACTTCTATTATTATTATTATTGTTGTTGTTGTTATTACCACCCGTCATTGTTATCCTGCAGTGCCAGAATATTCTATAAAACCTGCTTCCTGGCATAGAATTGAACTGTATTAGTTTCCAAGAGTTGTCCTCATCTGGGGTTTGATTTCCCCACCCCACCTTTCAAGGGTCTCTAGCCATTTGGATCAATTTCAGTTTTACCTATAGAATTTTGAAGCTTGTGCTGTAGTATACAGTGTGCATACCTACACATTGTTTTCAATCGCTCCTACATAATCTTGATTTATCTCAATGACTTTTTGTGTTGCTTTAGAAAGAAGACTGAAAAGAATTCTTTTTGTAATGCAGGAAAAAAGTGTAAATTTGGAAATTATTAAATATTGCACACAAAATAGAAACATTATTGTACTATATTAAATATTTGTTCAGTTGAAGCATTGAAATGTAATTTCTTTTGTTGATAATTCAAACTGAATTAATTTGTTACTAAAATTAATTTTGACATAGGGGTGGATCATCCTGACCATAATGACTGTAGTTGGCTTTTTTGTTTGTTTTGGCAGTCTCCATACACAGGTGCTATCTTTTGGACTCTGAAATTCTTTTATCTCCAAGAAGTCTTATTTTTGCTATTGCTTGATACTTTTTCTCTGTCCAGCTGATGAATGCTTGTTTTTTTTAAATCTTG
Organism: Aviceda cuculoides; assembly: GCA_035590195.1. Taxonomy (NCBI): domain Eukaryota; kingdom Metazoa; phylum Chordata; class Aves; order Accipitriformes; family Accipitridae; genus Aviceda; species Aviceda cuculoides. Next base: position 3,615,806 of record JAVJGG010000009.1, read on the forward strand.
ATCATACTTTTTCTTCCCATTCAAGTGATATACTCAGGCAAAATAGTTTTCCACCAAACTTTAATCAAGAAAATACTTGTAAATCTGGTGAATACCCTTGCTATTCTTAGTATGGTAAAATGGATTGAAACCCCCACATCTAATTTCATTTATTTCATAATGTTTCAGTGTGGTAGCAGTGGATTAGGCTACTTTACTTTTTCCATGCCCTTCACCTCAATTAAATTTTTTTCCTTTTTGCTTTTTAATGAAGGACTGAATAAAAACTGCTACTAGGCAAATTAGGATATCCCTTTGAAAAATTGAATGAGAAATAATTCATATTAAATGTTGGTTTTGCACAGTTAAAGTTTGCTTTTCTAACTGTTAAGATTCCTCCCCACCCCCATTCTAGGTTGTTTTTCTGCTATGATTTTGTAGATGGTTTAGATTTTTTTCTTTTATTAGTCTCTGTATTCTGATGCACGCATAGCACAAGCCTACTTGTGGATTATGTTTGCTTATCAGTAGCTGTAACAAGTATTGGGTACTTTTGGCTTTTTGGGGAAAAGGTATACAGTTAAATTTCAAAAAAGGAAAGATAAGATCTGTTGCTGTCTTTCAGTTGGTTACATTGCGGACTTTAGTAGTCAGTATTATTTTTTTTTAACTAACTTATTTTAATGACAATTGTGAAAGTAAAAGTTAAGTTGATACAATTACTGCTTCAGTGTTGTGGTTAGATTTTTCTTGTCATGTTGTAACATTAATTTAATTTTGTTGAATTCTGGTTATGTAGCCAGCTGAATTTTTCTCAAGTACTGCATATACTAAAGGTGTTTGTACAAGTTGCATAGGATCAGATTTTCTTTAAAGGAGAAAACTATCTCTGATAAGTAGTGAGGAAAAAGAAACATCTGTCCTATAGGTATACTTGTATTTTGCAGTTCTTTAATGGGAGAAATTACATCTAAGAGCTTTAACATTTTCTAACAAACTGTTTAGGTGTAGAATCTTGATTGATTATAGACTTTTTTTTTTTCTATGCACAATCTTTACTACTTCATAGACTTCTGTTTATAAGCATAGTGATAATGGTTGGTTTAAAGAAAGTAGTTTGTCAAAAAAGCAGATATACTGGGAAAGCAGCTAGACTAAATTTTAACTGGGTAAACCTTTACTTTTTTTGAAACAGGAGATCAGCAAAATCTCGAAGCAGAAGTCCATATTCATCAAGGCACTCGAGGTCTCGTAGCAGACACAGATTGTCTAGATCCAGAAGTCGTCATTCAAGTATTTCTCCTAGTACATTGACTCTGAAGAGTAGCCTGGCTGCTGAGCTGAACAAAAACAAAAAAGCAAGAGCTGCTGAGGCAGCCAAAGCCAGTGCAAAAGCTTCCAATACTTCAACACCTACTAAGGGAAACACTGACACTGCTGTAAGCACACCTCAAGTGAACAATGTAAAGGACCTGAAGAAAATAAAAACTGAGCATACACCTTCTCCTACAAGCAGTGCGAATTTGAAAAATGACAAGGCAAAAGCAAAGGTCTCACTTCCTGAAACAAAAGGGGAAAATAATTTAATTGCAGACAAAATTACTAAACAGAAACCTACAGTAGTAAAAGAGAATAAATTAACTGTTGTAAAACAGCCACCGGTCACTGTAAAAGAGAAAAGCAAACCGAGTACACCAAGTGTAGTAACCAAGGAAAAGGATCGAATTGTTGCACTACCAACCTCCACACTGCCACCCTTGCCTTTGCCTCCCACGCTGCCTGAAGATAAAGAAACTGATAGGTGAGTTGTGACATAGATTTGCTTTTTGCTGTTGTCTGTTCCTTTTTATTAACGTTGTTGTTATTGTCTGTTCTTTTTTTATTGTTATCATGACTATTTCCTTTGGAAAATAAATATAAACTTATTTGCTAGATCAGGCTGATGCATTAGGTAGTTTGTTCTTGCTCTTCAGTTGTTTAACATGGCAATTATTATTGAACTGAAAGAATTTGATCTTAAAATGAAAATAATTTAACTGGTTCTTGAAAAGAGAAGGATTTAGTCTAGGAGGAATCTTTCAATAAAAAGTACACTAAAGAGTTGATTTAAAATTGCTGGTATGTTATAGCTTTGGGACTAATGCAAGGATGCATTCAAGGATGCAAGATTTCAAGTTCGTTGTGAACATGTACATGCTTCTGGGGAAAAGTTGAATTCAGTAGCATTGTGTGAAAATTCTTTAATTAGCTGGGGTTTGAAGTGAAGATTTTTTTTCCTTTGGAAGGCAATTGTTTTTATAGCTCTGTGTTATTTTAGTATAATTTATCTCAGAGATCAGTATTATTTTAAGTTTATATAGTGGAAGTGAGGTTCACAGCTTCTAATTTGTGTTCACTTTTGAAGCATAAAAATTAGTCTGTAGTGAAGAAATTCATGTCTGTATTCCAAGTGTCATCTGAGTTTAGACTACATTGTCTGTTCATAGTCCTAACAGAGAATACGTGCTGTGATTTGTATTGGAAAATTATGCTGTTGAGCTGTAATTTACTGTTTTTCTTTTGGTTTGGTGATAAGTTTTTACACATGGTGTTACATGCCTCTCACATGTATACAAGAAATCAACTTCTCACAAGTAAAACAAAATTTTGTAGCATTGGAGTAATAACTAATTTAAGTGTGATATACCTCTGTAAAAAATCAAACTGTAAAAGAAAAATTCAAAACCTTGTGAGGTACTTTATTTGTATTCCATGTCTGTGAAACTAGCCTGTCTTTTCTTGTTCTTTGAGAAGTGTGTAGTATTTCTTTGATTACTAAAAGTAGATGTAACTAGAGGTATAAATGTTTCTCTCATGTTTGCTATTAATTTAATGCTATGTTAAACATTAGGATGCACAGGAGGCCTTGGCAAATAAATACAACCTAACCAGGTATTAGACAGATACTTTTTTTTTTAGTAGTAAAAGAAAAATCTTGTTTCTTGCCCTTCAGCACTCTAGCAAATGTCATTCCAGTTGTTCAGAATCACATCTGTGTGGCAATGTACAGTTGCATTTAAATTTATGACAAAGCCTCTCTAGGTAAATGGGATTTCTGACACTGTTATCTGAGAGCAAGATTTACTGTTTTAACTAAAAAATAGGCTAACTAGTTAAAATATATGACTGGCATTGCAGTGTTGATTGCGATAACATGAATGAGATTTCATCTTGAAGCTGGCTAATTGCTTCTCAGCATTAGTATTTTTTAATGTAATACCTGTTTTAAGTATAGCTAAACTGCACAGAGGAGTTAAGCTACAATTAAGCTTGGTTCTATCAGCACTGGGCTCATTCTCGTTTCAAAAAAAAAAAAGCCTAATGCTTGCAAACAGCTGCACTACAAAGATTAATGACAAGTAATAGAATGTTATTTATGCTTTGCCTAGTTTTGCCTATAGGATGTTATAAACTTCAGATCAGAATGGTTGTGATTAAAAGTCACGATAAAGCTTAAGTCATCAAAGAAAAATGATCAATGTTTTTTAGGGTGGAGGAGGACAGAGGTATTTACCTTGGTCTCAGAGTTACTGTGGGGAAATTGTGCCAACAAAGAATGCTTGATGCTGTGCAGAACTGGCTGGTTCCTAATGTGTCAGTTGTGAAGTTCAGTAAGAATCTGATAAACCCACAAAAAAACCTACCTAAAGGAACAGCAGTGTTGCAAAACTACTGTGTAGGTTAGCTGAGAGGGAAAACTGTTCTGATGGTCAATGATGTGTGATTTAACAGACCTGAAAAAAAGGCTGCTCTTGGCTGCCTCTGTTTTGATATACCACTTTTTAAAATCTGTTTCAGATCCTCTCATATATTTTTACTTCCACTAATATTGAAAGTTTGAGGGCAAAATTGTGAGAGGAAGTACAAATATATGAACTTCAAAATTAAGAATTTTTCTTTACCGTGATAATTACGTGCACTGTCCAAAGGTGCTTTATTCTTTATAGCATGTTAACCATTACATTTGTGATGAGGGTAGTATATGCTTCCTTGAGGTGCTGCTTTAAATTCAGACAGTGGCAGCTTGAGAAGTGGTAGAAGACATTCAAGTGTTCTGTTTTCATTGGGAAGCATAGACATATGCGAAACACTGAAATGCTTTATTTAAATATATAAAGATTGCTAATTGCAATTAATGTAAGAAAGAACATATGTATTCTCCATGATGGAAGGTAGCAAGATCTTTCCATTTACAGAAGTTCCTGTTTTATCTATGAAACTAAATAGGTAAGAAATTGTAGAAAAACGTCCAGAAAAGGTTCCCAAAGAAGGAGTCTGACAGTAGAATAGTGTGATTTGGCAAGTGCAGCTATCTTGGAAAATGTCTCATCAAAGTATGACAGAAAGTTTTCTTGATGCAATGACAAAGTTTGAAATTTGAAGAGAGAATACTATACGTGAGTCCTGTGCAGAGAAACAGTTATGTAATTATATAAAGTTTAGAGATAGTCATGGCTTTAAAGTCACTGGATATGCAGTAGCTGCACAAATCTATCTAAACTAAAGGAAGTTCTGGTAAAATGCAACCATGTGTTTAAAAAAAAAAAAAAATCCTGCAGCAAGTATGATGTTTTCAGACTTTCCCCATTAGAATGGGAAGAGCACCTCTAGAGTTATTGCATATAGTAATTGCTAAAGGAATACATTGCTGTACATGTGTTTGGGGGATTTTTCTGAAGACAGAGATTGACTGTCAGTATCTGTTATCTAATTATGGTTGATGATTAAAAAATAGTCAGATACTAGTAACCCATGGAAGAAAAACATTTTTTAATCTGATTTTTGTTTTTTCACTTGACTTGCATGCTGATCACTAGAAATGTGTTGAATCTGGCATGTTTCAGCAAATGTATGAGATTGGGATCTGTAAATGAGGTGGTGAGGACTGTGTCATAATGCCTTACAGTGTTACTGTAACTGTGAAGCTCATCTCTGGAGATCAGCTTTATAGAGAACGGGATTAGTATAATCTTCTGTTTTATATGAGAAGTCAGTCAGAGTACAGATTTTACCACTATACTTCTGATGTCTGACAGTACCTGAGCTCTGAATATTCATAATGGTCTAGACCATAAGCTTGAGAAGAAGTTTGTGTGGCAGAACTCTGGCCTGGTAAGGCTTGCTGTATCATCTAATTTCAGCTTTCACCAGAAAGATCTGATTTCATAATTTCTTTGGAATTTTGGTAGTTAGCTGTGCATCTTGCAGAGAGGTATTTGTGAGCCATTTGTAAAGCATAAATCAAAGTCCTGCAATTTCTAAGAGCAGGGACTTCAGCTGTTGATGCATTGACAGCCTAGAATGTATTTAAAAAAAATAATTCCAATAGGTTTTCCTTTATATATGTTAATATCATTCTACTGTGTTCAACTTATTAGCAAAATTATGTCTTTTTTAATAGTTTGCGAGAGAATCTTTCAGTGAAGTCAGTTAAAGAAGCAGAGAAGAAACTTCGCCATCTGCTTGCAGATTTGCCGCTTCCACCTGAGTTGCCTGGAGGAGCTGACTTATCCAAAAGTCCTGAAGAAAAGAAACCAGCAGTTCAGTTACACAGCAAGAGAAGACCAAAGTATGTTTATCAGACTTTTTTTTAAAGCTTATCAAGCAAGTAAAAGTGATAATAGTTTCTTTAAAGTATATTCTTCTCAAAAGAACTCTGCTTTTTAATGACTTTTTTAATATTAATGAGGCTTGACTCAAACTGCATGGTTTATTGCCACTTAATGGTAGTAAGCCAGTTATCGAATAATGTCTCAGAAATATTTAGCATTGAGGTTTTTTTCAGAGTTAAGACAATCCTTAGATATATTAGCTGTTTTCTTAGAAATGCTTGTTGTTTTCTTAGAAATGCTTGTTGTTTTCTAGAATATGTGGACCACGACATGGTGAAACAAAAGAAAAAGAAATAGACTGGGGAAAGCGCTGTGTGGATAAATTTGATATCATTGGTATTATTGGTGAAGGCACTTATGGGCAAGTTTACAAAGCCAGAGATAAAGACACAGGTAAGTTCAAAAAAGTAAATTTAGTCCTGCAGTTCTAAAGTGAACAGGATACTTTGGTTTTGTTTTTATATTGAGTAAAATTTGTGGTATTCTGCCCTCTGATGTTGGGAAGGTTTTTAGTTGTTGGTTTGTTTAGTTTTAAATCTAGCATTTGTCTAAACCAGAAATTATCTTTTGCTGCCTTGGAAAAATCATTTATCTGTAAAGTTGTGGCTGAAAGCAAGCTAAGTAGTCTTAATTTCTAATTCATACTTCTTGAGTTTTGACGTTCTACAGGCAATTGAGCTAGTGAAGAAGAGAGGGTAAATACTCTGGGGAAGCAAAATGGCACCCTAGACAGGTTGACAAATAATAATGAAGTTTGTAAAGGGCTGTAAGGGTGAGGAAGCTATGCATGAGATTTAGCCATTTTTCTTCATTGTACTCCAATAGTCACTAGCTGATAGTAGGAAGAGAATCTGCCTCTGTGCAACACAGCCCTGAAGTGTTGCATATTGGGTATTTTTCTTGCAGTATAACTTGACTTTACAACAGTGACTTAATTTTAAAATTTCATGTTAAACTATTGCTCTAAAGAGCAAGGAGTCACCACTACAATACATAAGAATGTTGTCACTACTAAATAGATGATGCATTAAAATAAATTCTTCGTATGTGCTGTATGTTGCTGGATCGTTTTATGTTCAATTAGTAGTTCTTTCTGTGACTGCTTGCCCTTCTGGCTTATTTGTGCATGCTTTGAATGCTGGATAATTTTCTACTTCAGAAGTAACTGAATCACGTAGCGTCACATACCAGGCTCAGTTCCTTCCTTCTGATTTCCAGAAGAATGAGCAGTGTAATTATAATTCCTTCTTCATTCTTCATCTGTGCTTGTCACAGTTTGCAAACTTTAGTTTTTAAGGTGAACTATCACAGATTTTAACTCTACCTTGGGAACCATTGCAAATCATCATCATCAGGAGCTTCTTCCTGCTCTCCTGGGATCCTGTTCTTTGTACATTTAACTTTTTAATCCTATCATAACCATGTTGCCTCTTCGGCAAGCTTTGGGTTATTTGTGTGTGGCAGTCATTTCTTAACCTCCAGTAGAAGTTTTTGCTGTCTGTATTGAATGGGTCCATACAGTTACAGTAAATCTTCCATTAGCTTTGGATTCAAATTCTGTTTGAAGAGTGGCATTATGGCCTTTGACATACCTTTCGAAGCAAGTGGATGTTGTGTCATACTGGAATGTGATCTATTGTGGTATCATATACACTGGTGTAGGGTAAGTCCTTTTTAGAGCTAAGAAAGATATCTGTGCTGTCAGTAAACTTCCCAAACACAGCAATAAACTTCCAAGAACAAAATGGTTGAGCTAGCATACAGTCTGTAGATATCCTCCATCATGAGTAGATCATGCTCCTGCCATTTTGCAGAATCCAGCTTCATCCAGCCCAGCCTGCAGTAAAATAATAAAGAAAATTTCTCCTCACTGTAAACATGGCGGTGACACTTCTGCTTGTAGAAAGTATAGTGATGAATCTGAGAACTCTTTAGTCATCTGCCTCGTATCTTGAACTACATAGTATTTCTGGCTAAATATATGCATTCTGACCTGTGGTGATGTAGTAATAAGAAATCCAGAGCAGACATAGGCCTCTGTCTCTAAAGCTGCTGTTGATAATCACTCTTATATGGGTGTTTAATGATAGACCTGGTGTGGAATATCAGGACACAGGTGAGTGAGGTATGCAGAAGGAGTAAGACAGGCCTTACAGTGGGTAGCTGAAAATTCTCATTTATAGTTTTGTTTCTCCATGTGATTGTTTCCCAACAATGGTTAATTCTATTTCCATTTAGTGTAGTGTTTGGTACAAGTAACAAAATGTTAACTGTTTAATCCACTCAGAAATAGTAACAAATGGGAAGGGTTTTAAAAACAAATGAGCAAACTCAATACTAAATCCCTTGGTTTGGTTGCTAATCTTAATGTTTTTTATTTAAATTTTCTCTTAGGGGAAATGGTAGCACTAAAGAAAGTACGTCTGGATAATGAAAAGGAAGGGTTTCCAATTACAGCTATTCGGGAGATTAAGATTCTTCGACAGCTTAATCACCAAAGCATTATCAACATGAAGGAAATAGTGACAGATAAGGAAGATGCTTTGGACTTCAAGAAGGACAAAGGTATGTACACTAACATAGGGGTAGCTCTTTCTGGTCTTGTTCTTAATACGGTAATCTTCTACACTGGACTTTAAGTTAAGCTTCATTTAAAAATATGTTTGCAAATCATGATGCTTGACAAAGGGTTTTAATTTTGTTTTAATTACTAATAGAAATACTTCATTTAACTCAGGTATGTCTTTTTCTCATAGAAACACTTCTGCAAATATTTTGTAGGATAAAAAAAATTATTACTTGATTTCAGTTTTGCTGGAGAGGAACAGATGTTTGACTCCTTGACACTCATGGGTTAGGGAGCCCAGCAACAATAGGAAGTTCTTAATTGTGAGCTTTTTTAGGCTTTTATTTTCCTTGTAGTATTATATCATTTAAAGTATTGTAGGCTCAATGCTGAAGAGATGTTTTTCATTGTAGGCCTTGATTTTATTTGAATTGTGCTTCAGTTATTTTTTTCTTAATTGGGCATGTGTGTCTTGAAGGTTGGAAGAAGGATAAATGAAAAAAATGAAAAGCAAGATTTGGGGGGGGGGTGGGGGGGTGGTATTTTTCCCCAAATAGAAGGCATGCAGAGTTTTACCCTTTTGGTTCCTTCGGTGCTAAGCCCGGCTTGAGTTACTGCACCCTCCTTAGCCTTGAGAATCAAGCAAACAGGGTGTAAATCATGCAGTGTTGTTGCTTGGTACTTTTGATATCAGAGTTGTCATTTTGTCTTTGGAGGCCATTTCCTTTTAGGTCCAAGTCTTATAAACCTGTCATTTTGGGGTATTTTAGCATCCTATGGGCAATTTGATACACAGTTTGGCTGAGGAGGGTGTTTGGAATGTGGGTACCTGTGCTTCTTCCCTGCTCTCCCTCCCTGAGTTGCTATACAGCATGCCTAGCACCAGTGTGGGGTGAAAACACCGTATGTACTGCATAGCCAGCAGAAACACCAGGTGATGTTGTGATAAGTCAGAAGATGGCTGTCAAAATTAAGCAGGAATTAGTTTGGGTTTTTTTATAGCATCTTCAGAAAGTATAACGCCTTAAAGGGTATACAGCACTGAGAGGCTTTTTTTTGTTGTGTTTAAAAGTAGGAAGCATCTAGCAAAAGACTTTCTCTAGATATCTGCAGGTTCAGTGGTCAGTAACCACTCTGAACCATGACAGTCTGCAACAGCCAGTTTAGGCTTTTTATGTGAGTCTTGTACTGAGTTTTAATTAGATCTAACCCACTTGGCTAATGAGACCACACTGAACCTTGACTTAACACTTAATGAGTCATTAATTAATTTTCTCCCTTTCTGTTTGGTGCCATGTCTAGGATTGAATTTTAATATTTTTTTTGGTGTGCTTCAAACTGTGTATCTCATTGATTTGAAATGTTTTTTGTTTTGGTTTTTTGTCCAGGTCTGTATTTGTGCTTTTGATATTGCTTTCAATTTATCTCTCATTCTTACTTAACAGCTTATTAAAACAATTACATTTTCAGAAAATTTGCAAGGGAAGGGGCTTCTCTAGAGATGCTAGAATAAAATTAGTTTCAGATAGTCTCTTGAAAGCATTAGCATGCTAATGAGACTGTGCTAATAAGATTTGTCTGTGAAAAGATGGAAGTTGGTTTTTTTTTTTGTTTGTTTGTTTTTTTCCCAGGCACTGCATTCTGTATTTCTCTAATGAGTAGTTCATTGTAAGATGGGGATTTATAGCTGAGACATTGTGTCCAAACTGTAGTCTACCAGTGCAACTGGGAGGAAGTTCGGTCATTTTCACAGTAAACTGTTGCAAACACAAAAGTAGGCTGCTTGGCTTAAGAAGGAACCATTATAAAAGTGGTAGTGATGTCTTACTCAGGCACAGCTTACAGTAGAAACAAAGTGTTTTGCTGTCTGATGAACATGCTTATGCTTAATGTGTTACATGCCTAACTTAGCTTTGAAATATAGTTGAAATACAGGTAAAAACCCTGCTGATATCCCATTTGTAAAAGTAGGAAATGAGAACATTTCTGCCAACACATGTTCCTCTAGTTAACATGAGTAAGGTTAATTTTGTGTCTAAGGACACCTACCATATCCTGACCTATTACTCATCTACTTATTTACTGAAGGGTTGGGTGTTGGTTTTTTTGTTGTATCTCAGTAGCTTAAAATGCAGCAACTTTAGTTTTCTGACACTTGTGTAAATATTTGGCACACTTTGTACAGTACTTGTTTTAAGGATGCTTTTTAAGATAGTAACATTGGCCTGCAGACCAGCAATGGCTTGGCTTGTACAACTTTTCCTGATGCTTTGAGCTGTGTTACATGTTTTTAAGTGATATACTCAGAAGTTTGGAAGACATAGGATTGTCTGACTTGTCTCAATATTTTCAACTGCATTCTACTTTTAAAGAAAGTGGAAGAAAAATATATCTGTGTCCTGGCCAACTTAGGGTATAAGCTTAATGATAGGAACAGCTTTAATAGGTAGGATTGGTTTTATTCTTTCTAGACCAACGATTAGAAAAAGTAACATAGCACATTGGAGCAGTGTTGTACATATGTTACAAGGGTATTTCCATCAGTGGAAATACAGCACATCAGTCAGAACAATTTTTTGTACAGTTTGGGCACATACACAGCTGACTAGGTGATACATGTCTGCTGTACTGAAAATCTGAAATTTTTACATTTGCAGTCTTCATTATGTATGAGACATGCTTGATGATAAAGTTGGAGGACAGCATTACTGATTACTAATTATTGCTTGATTCTGAGGCATGATCCTGCCAGGTAAAATGTGTATGTTGGGTGTAGTGAGGAGTAGTATTCATTTTGTACGTTTCTCATGTAGGCTTTTCTTCCCTACTTGTCATTCAGAGGGAGATAGGTGAGCACACAAACTTGGGGATGGGAACACGTGACTCGTAGTTTGTATTCTGTCTTGTCTGTGTATCTGTGTAATAACTGACTTAACAGTAAGTTCAGCAGACTTTTTTTTAAAACCTCCTCTGGTTCTCTCAGGACATAAAGCCTCATTTGACTTGATAGCACCAATGAGCTATAGTTTCCATTCAGTTTTTTACTAAAAGCTCAGAACTCTGGTTATTTTTGTTGAAAATGTTTTCTTCTAGTGAGCTAGTGCAGGAGCAATTGTGGGTGTCTGTCTGCAACAGTAGTAGAAGCAGCCTGACGCTGTTGGTGCTTACAACCAAGTCTGCAGGCAACTAAACTTTCCTTCTTTACTTGATAGTAGTTCAAATTAATTGCAATTTATGTTCATGAACTTCAGTTCATGTCCTTTTGGAGCAAAGTTTGGAGCAGGAGGATCGTACTTTGCAGAAGCTTTTCATCTTCTCTTAGCGGTTTTTTTTTTTTGTCTGGGAAATTTGTGTGATGTTCCCTGTGCAATGGTAATTGAAGAAAACAAGATTTAAAACAGAAGTTGAAAACAAGGAGCTATTTCGTAGGTATATTCAAATTTATATACCTCAAATTAAGTTAGTTGAGCCACTTCATCAGTTATAAAGTGAATCATTAGAAAAAAGGCCCTTCTTACTTTGAACTTCTGTCAGCTCTGGTTTGTTTTCTCAGCGAGTCCATCACTTATATGACTTAAGTGTCTCCCTCTTTTCTTTGGGCACCTGAGATGGTCCTTCAGTTCTCAGTTGCCTCTTTATCAGCTAAAAGCTGTTTGCAAATGCTCAACAATCTAGCTATGGGACTGCCATGATCTCTTTTTACTAAACACATAGAGAGTGCTTACTTAGCTTTTGTTGCTGTGAATGTAAAACCAGTAGGTGTACTGACTGACATCTCTTCCTCTTTTGACTGAAAGAGGTATTTTTAATTGCTAACCTGAGGGATGATGTAAAAATTTGTATGGGAGACTTAATAAAAAAGACCTGGTTAACATCTCAGCTTGGAGTTTTGTTGTTTTTTTTTTTTTCTATGTGTGGATTATCTGTTTGGATTGTGTGTGTGTTTCTGTAATTCATTTTAAGATCTAAGTTTACTTTAGATAGATTAAATTTGAATTGATTTGCAGTACAAATTAACAAACCTTTTTAGGTGTGAAGTTGGTATTTATCTTGACGGTACTGTAGTACATGTGTCAAAAGGACACTGACTGTTGCACGTGGTCGAATGACTAGCAGGTTACTTTCTCATAGCCATCAAGGAGTACTTTGTCTGAAAGCTTGTAGTTTGGAAGGAGTCTGTGACAGCAATCATGTAGTCACCAGAGAGTACTTCACTACAGGGTTCCTTCTCTACTTCAATCTTACCTGGCTTTATCTGGGTTTCCTGAGAAGCTGAGTAAAACCAAACTGATCTGAATTTCAGAAACCTCTAATGATCTACAGCTTACCTTGCTGCTCCTGAAATAGCTGATAGAAACTTCTTACCCAAATAGTTTTCATGCTACAACTAAGTTATCAGGAACAGTGTGACTGCTAGAGTGGTGCTTCCTGTTTGTGTGTGCTGTACTGGACTCTGGTCTAGAATGAGTGCAGACCTTATTGTGTGGCTTTTCAACTTGATTCATGTTATGGCAAAATGATAAAAATCCCTGATTCTTAATCAAAGATTTCTGATATGTTTGGTTTACTTTTCCTCTGCTTTAAGTCTTTGTTCGGTTTCTTATTTCCTTGCATTATGAGATGAAACAAGGACAGTATTTACTCCCAGGGCTTCTGTATGCCCTTGGCTGATGTGCCTATTTCACAATATCTTTCCATGTACATGGAGTTTGGGTTGGATTTGTTTCAAGAGGAAAATGCAATTGAACTTGCAATGAGAGAATAACACTGTTATCAAGTAAAAACTTAATATTGGGTGAAAATGTAAAAAAAGAAAAAGGAGATGTTCTGGTTTTATTAGACTAAATTTCTTCTAAACAGTAAGTTTTGTGATATCTAAATGGAAAAATGAGTATAGCAGTGATGATTTATTTAATCTTAAGGTGATTAATTCAGTGGTTATGCCTTTATTTGCTGTTTCACAAATTAAAAAATAGGTTTGTAAAACATGAGTAGAAAGAAAAGATGAATGTCAGTTTAAGGCACTTAAAGGAATCTAAATGTAAGAAACTTCAAAGAATTGCTGGACAATTTCTTCTTTAGTTTTCAAGCTCTGTTTGATAAAATTCTGTTTAAAACTGTCTTGGAATATAGTGTATCATGAGTACCAGAAGAGAAATGTTAAGGAAATGGAAGAGTAAATATAAACCAATTATCTTTAATCAATCAAGGAGGAAAAAAAAATATTTATGTATTGCATAGAAGAAGCTGAGGAGGCTTATTAGGGAAATGAAAATCTGATAGAATCTCATTCTGAACAGTAAGTACAGAACAAAATGTTGAAAACCTGTTCAACAACTCAGCATTGTACATACCATGCACTGAATGAGGCAGGGAAGGGATCCCTTTATTTTTTTTTTTTTCTTAAAGCATTTTTGTATTTCAAGATACTACTGTAATGCATTTATACAACGGTTGAATTAAAATTTGCACATAATAAAGCACTTCTAGTCTCCTGGTTCCTCAGATCTGTATCTTATCAGATATTTGGAGAAACCCCAAACATCCTCCCTATGAAATTACTTTTGGAAAATATTTGCTTAAAAGCTGTCATCTATGTAGGCTTTTGGATCATTCTCTCCTGCTGCTCTGCCTCCCCCCTGCCCCACAAGGCCGGAGCACTTGTACCTTACTTTGGGAACAAATGTGGAACTTGATGTTGTGCTTTGTTGGATCTGTGTGATTTGATGACAGTCAAAAAAAACCCAGAGCCTGCCTGTGTCACAAAAATGCAAAGTATGTTTTGTTAGGTTTTTTGGCCCCTCAGAAAATCCTTTGTTTATTACAGATCATCAGTGCCATGTTTTGTTGAGTTACCCATTTTGTATGCATAGCTTTACAGCTTTATACCCCAGCACATTTTGTGTTTGGTTAAGAAAACTGTTACTGTTAGAGCTCCATGACTTGAAATATATGAACAGGAGGAGGTTATGTGTTAATCCTTGAATTATTCTAAACCAGTATCTCACTTTCTGACTCTTATCAATCTTAACTGACAAAATGGTCAAAAAGATGAATTCTGAGTGCAAACAAAAGGAGTAAGGCGAGGATTGTTTCCATCCACGAGTCTCCTTTATTTATTGTGTACCTCGCTAACAGTCAGCTGCTCTTACCCCATATTCAGAAGCAGGCAATATTACTACTGTTCAGCTGTTCCAGCTGCTGCTCCGTCAACATGCAGTGACATTAAGGTTTCTTATTATCCCAGTAGATGAAAGAATGGAGATGAGCTGTGTTGTATTAGCAAAGGAAATGGGACACCCAAGACATAAACCCCCCTGATAGTGCTTTGTTGCAGCATGCGGAAATGGACTGTAGGCTGCCTCCTAGCCCACAGGTGCTTAATTACTGGGAAGTGCGGGTCTTTAGCATAACAGCAGTAAACCGAGTAACATTAAAGTCAAATAATTAATCCTGGGTTCATGTGAATTGCATGTGCTTTACTGTAACAGAGCTTTAGGTGTTTTTATGACACTGCTTCCAGAAATGTGGATACTGGGCAAAGCTAGCATGAAACAAAGTAGTTTGGAAACATAACCTTCAAGTTATCAAACATCTTGGCCTTATAAAGGAAGAACGATTACTTTTTCTGTTATGCTTTCCTTTTTGAGAAATGGATATTTGTGTGGCGTTTGTTTTGATAGAACTAAAGGATGCTGTAAACTTGAACTCGAACTATGCTGTAGTTAGCAGACTTCTGCCTGTGCATAGTTCACTTGTGAAGTCTTCCATGACTGTTTTCTTCTTCCTGAATATCTATAGTTTCTTTTCCTGTTATGAAGGATCAGATCCCCCAATCTGATGAAAAGCAATGGAGATTTGAATTGGTCAGGTGCAATAATATAACTGTTTTGTTAACTGAAACTGGAGATCTCTATCAGAAAAAGGCACTACATTTGTCCAGAAATAAACTAACAGAAGAAGTTTCACTGCAGTTTGCTTGATACCTTTTTTGCAGCTACAATCACTTCCAAATGTAGTTTGAGTAATACTGAAAAATCAGGTTTTAATGGTTAGACTGCTAAGGCTAGTAGACTAATTTTAATAGTTTCTCATAACCAGTGAAGAAGATTTGGCTTTGACAGTTTTTCTTTTTAAAACAAATTCTAACATTGTATAATGTGTAGGTAGTAAATAGGTAGTAATGCACGAGTCTAATGGATCCGTGCATTTGCTCTTGCTCTGATACGGAAGGAACATTTAGCATTCATACTGTTCTAAAGTATGTTTCTTAATGAGAGTTGCAGAGAGTACAAATAATCAGATGTCATCTCCCAAGTACCACTCTGTTTTATTTCTGAATTGTCCCCAATGTTGTCAGCTTTCCTTCTTGCATGAGGGTACCAATTGTGATTGTATAAATAGTGGGGGAAAATCTCAGGAACTAGGGGCAGAGCAGGAAATTGCTCAAGGCGTGGATCCTGCTTTGCATATAAACAAGATGACTGTGTTCAGCCGTTCTCACTAGCAGGTCCTGCAAAATCCCACTGACCCTTCCCAGTCTTTCTTGTTGTCATGTACACGCAGTGTAGACTGCTGCCATGACAGAGTTAACTTTCCTGTGTATTCCAAAGCAAGAAGTTACCAAGATCTGGTATTCAATTTTGTTGAGCTGACATCCTTTGAAGGGTGTATCTAGATTATTCTGGCACTGCAGCATTAATATCAGGTGTTTTGTTTCAAGGCATTTTAAAATATGTCATGGCTCATCCTTCAGCAGTTGGCAGTGAAGTAGACCTAACACTAGGTTGCCAGCTATCTTGTTTTAAAAGACCAGGATTAGGAGCCTCTGTGCTTTTACCATGCTAAACTGGTGAATTGCATTGGTGAACTCAGTTATGCAAATAGTAACACAGCAGACTTTCGGTTCTTTATGGCTCTTAATACTTTCTTCTTCTTTCCTTTTGAAGTGGTGGGATCACATTGTACCTGCTTGATTTACCTCCTGCTCTACCTCCTCTGTACACACCAACAGGGGTATTTTATGATCAGTATTTTGCTTCCTCTGTACAACGTACAGCAGGACAAAAGGACCTAAATTAAAAACAATGAACTCTGAGTGTCTTCTGCAATGGCCTATGGTTTAGCTACTCAACTTTGTTATGAGTTTAACGCTTGCTCTATGAGTAATCTTTTTTCTGTTTTTTAAATAGCAGATGGATTTAGCACTCTTTCTTCCCTTTTCAGCTACTATGCAAGAAAACAAGTCAGTTCATTAGCGTTTGGCTCTATGTGTGCGTACATTCTGGCA
Organism: Aviceda cuculoides; assembly: GCA_035590195.1. NCBI lineage: Eukaryota > Metazoa > Chordata > Aves > Accipitriformes > Accipitridae > Aviceda > Aviceda cuculoides. The sequence goes on from JAVJGG010000009.1 coordinate 3,632,292, forward strand.
AGCTGACTTCTCATTATTCCTCCAAGACTTTCACTAGCTTCTGAATTGAAACTTCTTATTTAGGAACTAGAACCTGTAATGAGTTCTTGTTGGACAGAAGCTATTTGTACTTTGTAGTGGTGGCTTTGAAATCTCTTTGGGGGAGCTTTTGAAAATGGAAGATAGACAGACCCACTTGAATGTGGTTTCTGCATTGTCACCAGTGCTCTGCAGGGACTGTACTGTCTTCTCTGCCCCGAAGTTAAGAAGAAGGGGAAGAATTAAGTACTAAAAAGTAGATCGTACTGGGAGTGGTTGTGCTGGAGATCAGTTACTGCTGCTTTTGAAGCACTCGGCACTTTTCCTCTTTAAGAAGACTTATATATATATCAGAGCCTTGTCTTTAATAGCTTTATTTGTGGAATTAAACAGGCTAATGTGAGATAAGACCAGATTCTATTATGCTTAATGTATGTATGTGGCAACTTGGAATATGAACTCTGCCTTTGCAGAGCTGCTGTTGCTAGTAGGTTAATTCTGCTTTTTCATTTTGTCTTGTCTTATAGGTATTTTTAGTCTGAGAAAGGCAGGCTTATTTCTGACCCAATTCCACACTGAAAGCTTAAAAAAATCAGTCACCAAATCATGGTGGATGAACTAATGCTGTACATATTTTGTTTCTAGATTTCTCCCCAAACTTTACATAGGGAATATTAACCCAGTTAATTTTTCTTTAAATAAAATGGATGAAGGTTGAGAGCCATAGGGATAGTACATGTCCATCTAGATTAAGGCACCATGTGGTAGCATTATATTTGTTTTCACAAACTTGTGACTAGTATAATTCTTTACATGGAAAAGCAATTTTATGAAAACATTTTACTGCACTATATTTCATTGCTGTTATTGGAGATGAGGTACAGCTATAAATATTGCAGAAAATTTAAATAGTTGTGTGAAAAATACTTCCAATATTCAAAAGTAGGGAGCAGCAATGCTTTGGACTGCTGTTAAATCAATTTTTCTCTCATTCTGTTTCTCCTACCTTTCCCTTTCTTTTCCTAGGTGCATTTTACCTGGTATTTGAATATATGGACCATGACTTGATGGGACTGCTGGAATCTGGTTTGGTTCATTTTAATGAAAATCATATTAAATCTTTCATGAGACAGCTGATGGAGGGCTTGGCCTATTGCCATAAGAAGAACTTTTTGCACAGAGATATCAAATGTTCAAATATTCTACTAAATAATAGGTATGACTATTACTTAAAGTATGTAAAAAAAAAATTGTATGTTAAATACATCTTTAAATCTTTCTTTTAATCTTCATAGTTCACCTGCTTTAAGTCATTACCAAAACTTTTTTTTTTTTAGATTGCCTGGTTTCTTTAAAATCATTTGTAAAATACTAATCTGGTAATGTTACTGCTTAACAGTGGATCCTGCAATTGTTTGTTAAACTTCTCTGTGTTAAAACAGCAGGATTAAAACTTGAATCTTTTAGGTCAGAGTATGGGACAAATTTATCTGAGTTCAAATGTATTAAACCGGAATTTTAGGACATAAGCGTTTGATGTGTATTCTATTTGCCATCTCATTTCAAGAAGAAGTGTGGGTAGGCTGGTTCTTCATGACATAGTTCTGAGGTCCTAGTCTTCATCAATCAGGATAATGCTTTAAAAGAATATTTGATCAGACATGTTCAAACATGCTTTGGCTTGCGGTTATAGCCATAATCAAATGGGGAGAAGAATTTGTTTCTTCTTTAACCACTTGTAATACAAATCGTATTAGTAAACATGCTTTTTTGTTCAGTGTGCAACAGCAGCGAATGAAAAGCCTGGGTGAAGATAGTGGATAACTTCAGTACAGAACTGTTGTTCATCAAATCCAGCAGTACTAAAACCAGGGAGCAACTGTAAGAGCGAGGTTTATAACAGCAAAAAATAGTATCTTTACAGAGCAGGTAGTCAGCTTCTGGGATTTGTTGTCACAGGAGGTTTTCTGGGTAGTGACAGGAGACTCAGAAAGATGAGACGCATTAATGGACAGGACCATTAACACCTGCTAAAGGGAATAGACAGGAGTACCTGTTTTAGGATCTTTAACACAGTGATTGTTGGTGGGGGTTAAATACAAGTAAGATGAGCCCCAAAGTAAGCAGGTTCAGATGTTCTTCCTAAAAATGTACTGCTGCTGTTGGAGACAGAATACTGGGCAAAATGAATCATGGGCCTCTTTTGGTAGGGCCCTAGTTTTGTCCCAGCTTTCTCCAAATGCAATTTTTCATTTTTTCCTCCTTTTTTTCATATAACAAACTAGCATTAGACTATTTTCAGCTCTGGATCCCACTGCAGTCTTGCCAGATAATGATACAGACTCTTAAACAGATGTACACTTGCCTCCACATCACTTGCTGTGCCCACACACATCTTATCTTGCTTGCCTGCTAATCTCCGGTGGTGGTGCTGTCTCTGTGCACCTTTGGGAGCTCAGAAGCTGAGGTGTAACCTGACAGTGGAGAAGAGTGCATTAATGGTAGAGGTGGACCTTTCTGTTGTACTAGGCTCTCTCCAATCCTGGAATCAGAGTTGTTTTCCCCTAGGATATTTTTTGAGCATCCTTAGACGTTTCCACTGGAAGAAGAAAATGCTGATAGTTGATCTGAATAATTTTAAGCCAATGTTTCTAAAATCCCATGACCAGTTACATCCTTAAGCCTAACATAGGGATTATATATCCGCGACAGCAATTTAAATGTCTTTGCTCAAAAATTCATTAATCTTCCACAAATATGGTCTCTGAGGAATAAGCATGTAAATTTGAGGGGAATATTTCTTTGTTTATGGGAGTTCTGCAAGTGTTACAGCAATTCCAAGCACACATCTGAGGGGAAAAATGGAATGGAAACTGTCACCTGTATATTTTATTATCACAAAATGATTATTCTTGCACACATCAGCAAGCCTTGCTCTGATTTGATAAAATAAAATTTATTTGAAAGTGATGTTTGCATGTATTTGAAAATGATGGGAAATTTAAAAGCTCATAAGTACAGGAAAACAAAAACCCCATGTAACATTCCAACATTCATTTTGTGTATTAGAGAAGCTTGCAGCAGATAGCTTTCTGTTTAAATCAGCCACAGTTTACAGATGGTGGGGTTTTCTGGTCACTGAACAGTGCCTTTTAGCTGTGGAAACTGCCAGGGAAGAGCTCTGTATCTTCTACTCTTCCCCTCATATATAGGAACACTCAAGAAGAGGTCAGGGCTTGTGTCATTCAACAAGTTGCCTGCTGGCAAAAATAGAAGCCCTTATCTGGTTGGTCACCCTGATTTAAAGGCTGTATTTAAACTTTACAAGAGCGGAACAGGACTTTGATGGCTTCCTAGAAGGAAGTATGACTGATGATAGTTGTTTGTTGTACAAATGCTTGTGCTAGCAGTAAGGCATGAGGAAATAGCAGTTTCTTCCCTCAGTTTTTTCCTGCGGAGTTACTGATTTGAATACTTCACAATACACACCTAAACCTTGACTGACATCTGGTGATGTAAATGCCATTTGATGAGCATATCTAATTTTGCTTACTTGTCTTTGCTATTCAATAAGTTAGTGTATTTGTTTACTGAAGAGATGCATAGATTGTAAGGTGTTGCCTCCTCATTAATGTGGCTTGGTGAAGATCAGTTGCAGCTGTCTCAATCTCAAACTTCACCTGATTTTGGGGGAGGGAATCTAGCAGGATTAACTGCTAAATAATTCTTTGCTTTTTCCACCAGAGGGCAGATAAAGCTTGCAGATTTTGGGCTTGCTCGGCTGTACAACTCTGAAGAAAGGTAAGGTATAATTATACTATGAAAAAGCGTTCAGAAGTTTAATCTTTTACCATAAGTCTAAGTATTATAAGGGCCAGAAGACTGTTTTGTTTAGAGGAGATGTTATTGTACTGTAATACAAGTAATTGCTTAGGAAATGGAGAGAAGTGCATGTTGTCTTACACTGCATAAAAACACAAAACTCGCTTTGTGCAAGTGTATTGCGTTTTCAAGTGTCCTGGATAAATAACTGTAGAGAGTGGCCATGTATTGATTGGAAATGAAGAGTTGCAGGCCTAAGTAGGTTGCATCAATATGTAGGTCTTTACTATTAGTTTCTGTATAGGTCCTGTAAACCTAAAGTACATTCCTTCTGTTGGTATACCTAGGAGAAGTTTATTTAGGGAAAACAAAATTATTTTGCTGACACAAATTAGTATACAGTTTCTTTTCAAAAAGCATCACTTTTATGTAAGATTTAACCTTACATTTGAAGAGGTTCATTGTATTCTTTAGGCAGTCAGTGCTGTTGAATCTGCTGGAAACAGATACAAGTTTAAATAAAAGTTATTCTGAAACTTCTTGTGACTTGTGCTTCTGTTGTTCTTGGCTTCATTATGCTTGTACTCCAGGAAACAGGTGCACAGTTTTTATGATTAAGAACTTCAATATTTATATTGTAATGTCATGTGTTTGTCATGTGGAACTAGATTTTCAAAATTCAGGCTGAATGTTCATTACACTAGTATGTACATCGGGTGGTTGGATATAGAGATATTAGATACCTGAGCTTACTTTGATTTCTGCATGCCTAATTTGGGAAATAATATCCATAATGTTAGCTTTATGAGTTGGTTTTCTCAGGGAGCTCTGAGTTTGTTTTCTCACGGAGCTCTGAGCTTGTTGTTAAATTTGATAGCATTAGTTTCACTGTCTTCGGAGCTGTTGTTTCAGGAACATGCTTAAGTACTGTTGTGAAAACTGTTGAGTATAGTAGCAGGGTAAGATAATCTTAAGCAGCTGCTGAGTAATTAATTTTTTGTTTGGATGTACTTATAATAAAAGGGATTGATGCCATCCTACCTTCTTGTTTTACCGTGCACCAAACTGACCTAATTTTTTTTTTCCTCTGGATTACCATGTGTTTTTTAATGTCTGTTTTTAAATTAATTTAAATTTTGCCTGAAAAACTAATTGTTCATTAAGAATTGAATGATTGAAACTTCAGTGTCTTTATACTGCAAATAACAGATTTTTACTCTACATCAAACAACAAGATTATTACACCATTATACATAAATGAAACCAAGATTAAAATGTAATTATGCCAGGTAATAGAATTGCCAGTTGAACTTGGGAGGATAATTAGAATCTGATCAGTAGATTTTTGACCATTCTTTTGTCATTTATTTTCCTTCTGAGTAGCTTCTGGCCTGCAGTAACAGATATGATTAATATACCAACAAGTGTATAATAGCTGCTGCTTTAAATTAATATATTTTGCATTTGTTTTACTGCTGTCTAGAATTATATACTTTTTAAAAGTGTACAGAATTCAGTAGAAGCATAATGAAATAAAAATTTAATTTTAAGTAAATTCCCATCAGTTGTTGTAGTTGTGCTCCTTTAAATGTTATTCTGGTGGATTTAATGTGTTTGGAGTAGGAGATATGACAGATTGTGTAAGAAGACATCTGTTCAAATAAAAAAGCACCATATACTAATATATGAGTGGTGTATCTGTAGAGAAAGTCCATACCATGTAAACATTTCATAGAGGAACGCTTGCTTCAGAGATAAATATGATAAATACTGGGATTATTTCAAAAAACATACTATATTTTAAAAAGGAATTGGTGAGTTTCTTAATGAAAAAAAAAGATTCAGGTGATTTTGCAGAAATGATACCTGTAGGACTGAGTACGTTATAAGAGCTTGTTAGACTTCATGCTACGGTTGTTCAAACTCTGCGCTTAATGTTACTCTGCTTTCTATTTGGACTTACCTAGTGTTGGTAAGAGTGAATTATTAAAACTGAAAGAATTTTGGGATCACTTTTAAGACACCCTGACTGAAACAAAACCAAACCCTAACATCTGTGTTCTGCCTTCCATTCTGAACTGTTGATGCTGTATCTTGGCCTGTCCACAAAAAAATGTATGTCTAAGATAGTGGAAATCCTTGCCTTAGTGCGAGGGTGGAAAGGATTATTCCCAGTGACCAAAACTTCTGGTTAGAGCTGTAGAGAATTAAAGATGTTGTGAAATATAGGAAGATATTGGAACCATTCCAGGCTTTGGAATCAAAATCGCTGAAGGGTGTGGTTCAAGAAAAAGGCTTTGCCTCTTTTGCTCCTACTTACAGAGGGGAAAGTGACTTTTTTTTTTTTCTTTTCAAAATGCTTGTAAAGGTCCTATATTAAGTATTCTAATAATCAATAGTTGCCCAGAAATTACTGATTTTATCCAATCAGGTCCTTCTCCTGAAATGACTAGCAATGTAATAAATATACAGTATTGCTCTCTGAATAATAATTGAGATACAGGATTCACATAGCATCAAGATGGCTGTGTGATTATTATTTATATCTTCAATCTTTCCTTTGATAGCCTTGGTCAGATGGTTACGTTTGCTTTTGTGCAGTTGCAGCTTTGCAGGACTAAAATTAGGAAAAGGGAGTGGAAGACTGTACTGTTCTTAAACAGCGCCACAGAAGTAAAGTCCTCAAAGTATCACTTTTTCAGAAATGAGATAGTAGTAAAATGATAGTCCTCTCTTTTTCCTCCCTTCAACAGCCGACCATATACCAACAAAGTTATTACATTATGGTATCGGCCTCCTGAACTTCTGCTTGGAGAAGAAAGATACACACCAGCTATCGATGTCTGGAGCTGTGGGTAAGAGTTTGGTACAGAAGTGTAGCAAGCATAAAACCAAGCCAAAAATAAACCTTAAATGTTTCTATCAAACTATTTTGAAAGCCATAATGATGGAATTGTGCAAAACTGTTTTACAGCTGCATCCTGGGTGAACTTTTTACAAAAAAGCCAATATTTCAAGCAAATCAAGAACTTGCTCAACTGGAACTTATAAGGTAACTTGCAAGCACTACCTCTTAGTAGGTGCCTCATAAACTTTCAGGTTTCTTTTGTTCATGTTAAAATTGGAGATAACGCACTGTGAGCGTTTACAAGTACTCAGTGATTGCCCTGAGTGAGATGTTAGAAGTTTTGAGGGACATGTAAAGCAAGTGATTTTTGGTCGGACATGGAGAAGGGTTTTTTGTTAGTATTCTGTGGTCCTAGCAATGTATGGTTGAGTAGTAAGAGGGTTTTTTGTAGAGCAGCTGGAGTTGCCCATGACTGAAGTTGTAAAGAGAGAATAGTCAAAATGCCCATTATTTTTTAAGATGATGTTACAGCTTCCTTGGAGCAAATCAAAATGAAAGCATAGACAATAATGACAAGTGGGATTTGGGAGGATTAGGTACTTTTGCATGCTACTGGCCTCGAGTTTTTGTTTCAAGCCTTCCACACACACACCTGGGCTTTATTATTATTGTGGGAATATTTCCGTTCCCTTACAAACTGCCAGACATTTTGTGGATGTAAAAATTCTGTTTCTTTTCTTATCTTAATAAATCATAAAAAGATATGTATATAACTCAGTGGAACCAGAGCATCTTTTTTTTCCCCTTTATTCAGCAAACAAAAATTGCTCTTGATTCTGATATCATAATTGACCTCGTAAGTGAGGAGAGGTCCTCTGCCTAGAAACAAGGGGAAAAGAGTGAGTCCTACAGAACTTACAGAACCTGAACAGTAAATGGTCAACATTATTTTAAAAATTAAATGAATAAAAAAATATTACAAAGTTATATATTGAGATGTTTTTCAAAAGAGATTAAACAGTAGCATGTTTCTGTGTAATGTGTTATTAGCTGGCCTGGAAAAATGAAGTTTTTAGGAGGTGCAAAGCATATCAGTGGTCTTTCTCAGTGTAAGGAGAACTAAACTCCTGAGTTGGGAAGTTTTTGCTTTTGAGCACTAGATGGCATTGAAGCATGTCACAGTGCAGTTATTTGAAGTTCTTTTTCCTCTTTGTGCTGTACCTCTGGTACAGCATACTAAAATTTTCCAATTTCCTTCTCCTGCTGGAAGCTCCTCTTTGTAGCTCATTTTTCCTCTTCACAGATGCTATGCATTTTTGGCTGTTTAAGTGTAATATATAATTTTTATCAACATCTTTACTACCATCATGTTAGAGTCAACAATTCTACATTTATCCTTTCTAACTTTAATGTTCAAAGATAGAACTGAAGTAAATTCTGATAGGAAAAGATAGATTTATTATTTTTTTTTTCCTTCCTGAAAGTTGCATACCCCAACCAGCATAAAGTCAGATCGGTTTGCATAGCTTTCAGGGCATAACTGCTAGATTGTTAGGTCTCTTACACCAACCATTTAAATCTAATAAATGGGACGGGTGAACTAGGGAAATGTATTTGCAAAATGTCCTTTTATGACTGCCTGCATCAGAGTTTGAAACCTTGCATGTACGGTAAAATGCCTCTTTAGTTCTGCTCAGAAATGTGGTGTTGGTCAACCTGTGCTTAGCCATCCTCAGCTGGACAAAATGGGTGGGGATGGAGGGAGAGGAATAAGACTGTGGGCAACTCCATTTGTGGAGGCAGATGAGGCTTGAGACATAAAAATCTTAAGTGAAGTAAAAAATATACAGGTTTTCTAGTGGTCGGATCTTGCTTCTGCCCTTAGGCCTTACTGAGATTGCCCCCCCCCCCCCCTTATGTCTTCAGTGTCACCTAAGTTCTCAGTGAAAAGTGTTTTTTCAGCTATTTCATGTCTCTTTCTTCACTGGCATTGGGAACATAAAAGTTAATTAGTACTCTAAGCCTGGACTATCCATTTCTCCAAGTCAAATATCTGGAGTACTGTCCAGACATAGTTGGTTAAATTTTTCAAAGTATTTGTGTGGAGGATGCCTGGGATAGGGTGAGGCAGAAACAGTGGACTTCTTAAAGTAAGTTTAGTCTGTGCAGGGTGATTACCTTTTGTAGACAATTCACCATTATTTAGTGGTGTTGAGCATTGGACAGTAGAGAGACTTTTTAGCTAAAAGAACCTGAACATTAAAATTAAAAAAATTATTTCTGTATTCACTGTACATGCAAGACTAAAATGACAGCTTTGCTCACTTGTTGTTTTGGATCTCATGTGCTTTTTTCCCCTTCTTTTTGGTACAGCCGGATTTGCGGGAGTCCTTGTCCAGCAGTGTGGCCTGATGTTATAAAATTAGCTTATTTCAACACAATGAAACCAAAGAAGCAGTATCGTCGAAAACTGAGAGAAGAGTTTGCTTTGTAAGGATGAAGAATTAGTTTAGTCAATTGTAATAGCAATAAGTTTTCCTGGAGACTTTATGAACTTCACTATTTTCTGGAGAATGACATAGATTAAGTGTAAAGAAAAGTGGCTTTAGGTTCTTATCCTTCCCATGATACCCACAGGGCTTGTATTAACCCTTATTTAATAGGAGCTTCAAGAAGAGGGAAGGTGGCCCTAAATTTCAGCCAACTGTTAGCTTTCACCTAAGGAAACATTTGTTTTCCATGATTGGTACACCTGCTTGTTGTCACTGTCCAAAAAACCAGCTCAGAGTGCTTAATTGTTTTTTATTGGGACAACTGGCTACAGCTAAATATGTAGTCTGGTTAACATTACAGTCTTTTGGGTCATAAATTCATTCAACACAGAGGAGTTACCTGAAGCACGTATTTTAAAGTAGTACCATTACACTAGTTTTGTGCAAATATCACACATGAAAGTTATGGAAAACAGCTGTAAGCTTATTTTAAAGGGTTTGTTCCCCTTCTTCAGTTACTGTGGGTTTCAGGAGAAATGTATCGTCCTGTTTGTACCAATGAGACCTATATCTTTAAAGCAATAAAACTGTTGTCCATGGACCAATCAAAACTGCAACTCCTTGGGTGCTAAATTCCAAAGTGTAAAGTAACAGTATAGTCTTGGCTTAAAAAGGTGGTTTGGGGTTTTTTTGTAAGGACGATGTTTCAAGCAATTAAACCACACAAAGGAAAGAAAGCTTGGGTTATATGGTTGCATGAGTAATAAAAAGTGAAGTTTATCTCTGCCTCTTACTACCAAGCTCAAGTTGTGAGTGGGTTTTGTTAGGACATAAGTTAACTGAGGACTTAATGATCAGTTATTTTGGAAAGGATGTGTTTATTAAAATTTTGCACAGAAGTGTGTGATTCAAAATAAAAATGTGATGCTTTTCTCCATTTTGCTCTTTTGTAGCATCCCACCAGCTGCATTAGATTTATTCGATTATATGCTTGCTCTGGATCCCAGCAAGCGCTGCACAGCGGAACAGGCTCTTCAGTGTGAGTTTCTGCGAGATGTGGAACCATCTAAAATGCCTCCTCCGGAGTAAGTAATTTCCTTTGGTTATGATCCTCACCTCTATGAAATGTGAACAGGCACTGATTTCATTAAGCTTATTGTGTTTCAGTTAAAGTAGATGGTGGCAGAACAAAAATGTAGATACATACAGTTATTTAATGGTGATTCTGCACTAAAATGGTTGTGCAGTTGAGTGACTCTTATACCATGATAGCAGTGATTGTGAGTATCTGAGAACTGTTTTGTTTGTTATTCCTAGAACTAGTTACTGAGTTAGTACCTTTAGAAAAATACTTATATGAATGTTTCTAATGTAAAAAACCCCATCATTTCCCTTTTATCTCTGTTTATCAGTGTCTACTTTTTACAAGGGCTTTGAGGTCCTCCATGAATCTGAATTGCCTTCTTTGGTGGTAGAATGACACTGGGTATAGAATTCTGCAAAGGTACCTGAGAGTTAAAGTGAAATACCATAAATCGTTTCCTGTGCCAGATGAGATTCTTGGCTTTACAGCAAGGAGAAGTGAAAATACTTTGTGCAGGGTTTTTCCTGTCAGTTTCTCTGAGAGGAAATGTATTGCAATGTCCAGTAGGGTTTTAGCAGTGACTTCTTTGTACTGATTAAAATGACAACTCATATTGGAACAGGCCCTGAGGAAAACAATGAAAAGGTATTACAGAATCTGCATGTTTCATTCTTCCCTCAAGTTAGCTGTCACAATATAGAACATTTATTATTGTTTGAGTAAATTGTACCTTCAAGGCAGCCTGTACAGACTTTTTAATTCGTTAGTAGCTGGGAAAAAAATGTTTGAGTTTTATCTAAGAATTTTATTTAAAATCTTTCGAGACTTACCTGTTTTATATACACATGATTCTTACTAATGGTCCTGATGCATAAGGCTAAGAGGTTTCACTGCCTGAATATGACTATATGTATCACTGTCTGAATATCAGTAATCAGCAATTTTAGGCTGTTCACTAAAATCTCAGAACCACTTGTACAGCATGTTGCTTATATGCGTTTTAAAGTAAGTTAATGGGAAGAAATTTGGTTTTCTTCAGGGGCTTGGTAGTGCATCCATTCTAGAAGCTGATATATGGAAATTCAAAACAAACTAGGCCTTGGGGTCCTTTTGGAAATTAAGAGGAATCACACTCACTTCTGACAGAGCTTGCACAGGAAAGCGTTGGCTGTTCTCTTGAAAGACTAAAGTTCTGCTTTGGGAAGAAATAGCTGTTCATTCAAAGAAAGTGACAGTGGTGATTGCAAGGACTGTAGGGTGCTTCTCACAATGAGTTCTTGCTTGCTTCCAGTTGTTTCTGACTAAATACTTGGCAGGTCTTTGACCTGATATGCGAAGGAACAGAATAAAAGAAGCATGCAGTTGTCATAATTGCCTTTCCAGTGGTTCTTGTCATCTGTCACCTAATTTTTCCATGTTCCTGGGTGAGGGAACCACTTCAGTTATTAATACGTAATAGGACAACAGAAGGCACTATTTTTACTGCATGTCTCAGTATTTCCATTGTCTATGGGATGAGACTCTGTATTCCTCAGGAAATCAGAATTGGGATGCCTGCAGGGAACAGTAATGGAAGGACAGAACTGGTGGCAGATGACTTCCATAGGAGACTTTTGCCTCTGCTTTTATCTGTCTTAAAGGACTGGGATATGCCTTGTTCTTCCTAGTATCCTAACTTTGCTAGTGTCAAGTGCTATTTATTCCTGTAACTTATTCCTGCAACTTTTTTTTTTTTTTTCCTCATACTTTCTTGATTGTCTGTTCTGTACAACTGTAAATACTAGATAGCCATGTCTGTTACTGTGGACAAATATTTGAACTTATGAGGCAGCAGTACTTTTACAAGCGGACAAAAAGAATTGGTCACCCAGACCCTGAAAAAAACACTTCCGTATTGATAACTATGTTATCTGTTACTCTGCAAATTCTGTTCTATAGCAAGTGTGCAGCATTGATTTTGAAGTCTTGAATTACACAAATAATTAGGCTTTTCATAAGTAAGAATGCAAGAAAGTAACATTGATGCTCATTTTAAGATATATGTTCCCCTTTTCTGCCAGAGGGGCCTGTGCTTCTGAAATAGGCAATCAATGAAGACATTTCAGCCAGAAAAAGCAGATGTGAGATTTTGCTGGCTTTGAGTGTTTTCTGATGTATTTCTGAGTTCCAGTAGGTTCATCTTTCAAAAGTTACGTTATGTATAATTTGAGCATTTATTTTACCAACATGGTTTAAAAAAAAACAAACCACATTTTATAAAAAATAAATTCTGGGCTAAAACTGATTATCTCTAATCATTCTTTGCAGCCTTCCTTTGTGGCAGGATTGCCATGAGCTGTGGAGTAAGAAACGCAGAAGACAGAAGCAGATGGGCATGACTGATGACTCAACAGCAACTAAAGTCCCTAGGAAGGATCTGCCTCTAGGCATGGATGAGAGCAGAACCAACACCCCACAAGGCATGCAAACTTCTTCCCAACTCAAAACTCAGGGCAACTCTAGTGTAGCACTTGGTCAGTAATATTTTCGGTTCTTACAATTACCTTCTACTTGGATTGCACCTCTAGAAATTTTAGATGTTGTTTTCAGAGTACTGACGTCTCCTGGATTCTTGAGGGAGGAACAGTATTGTAAGTTAAATCTTTTTTACAAAAGATTTACCCTTGTTTTGGAAAATAGGTGTTCCTTTTAAGTTTTACTTAATTTTTCAATCTATTCAGAGCAACTAACTTGGCTCTGTATTTTGAGGGGATTTTATCTTTTGCCCATCTATAATTCTTCTGTAATCCCGCAAGCCAACTGCTGCTCTAAATTCCTCACAATCTCCATAGGTTGGAGGAGCTTTACTGGTATTGATAAGCTGAATCAGAAGGCAGATTTTAGAACTATCATAATTTCAAATGAAACAGACTCCCTCTGCATGTTATGTTAGTCTTCAGCTTTGCAAGTTGTTGGGGCTGAACCAAGTTGTAAAAAATAAAATAAAATAAAAAAATCAAAAAAGCCCCCCCAAAACCTGGTATAACAAGAAGTAGCTACCTCTGTAGATTGCACAGCCATTAATTCTAAAACTTAACCAAAGTATCTTGCTTGGAGACCAATTTTATGAATATAGTATAAAGTGTAAAGTAATGGTTTCCTGTGTGGACACCATTTGAGATACTAAGCAGTTCAGTGATAGTTCCCTCAAAATATGTAGAAACATACAGAGTAACAATACCAAGTGGATACACGATAAGTTTAATTTAGACCATTTTTGATTGTGCAAAGTGACTGTAAATCCTATGGCACTGATACAGGACTTCATCTGAAGAGAAACAGTAAATGCATTCACAGGGCCTGAAAATTCATTAATGCCAACCATCTTGAATCAACTCTTCATTTGACAATAGAGCAGAGCTCCAAATACTCTGTGCAAAGATATATATATAGATATATATATAAAAAAATAGTTCTTTTGATTATATTTTATTGCAATTTATTGCCTCTTGCTCCTGTTCATCCTGTTTCTCACTGTAAGCCAGCTGTGAGCTTCTGCCACTCTGTATGTTTAGGCTGAAGTTTTGGCAGCATTTTCAAGCATGACTTTCTGTAGCCCTTAAAATTTTTTCCCCCACAACTGAAAACTGTATAGAAGTTTGAAGAGTCCAAAGGATAGTAGTTACTTTGTTTGCGCTTTTATAACAGGTAGCCCAATAAGACACTATTATGTTTATTAGTCATTAATGCTAACCATGCAAAATAAAGTAAACAAATAGAGAAGGAATCATTCAGACCTATATTGCTGTTTGCCCATATGTACATACAAAAATATATTTAGGTAGAGAAGACAACAATTTAATTTTCAGTGGAGCTTAGACAGTTCATCATAGAGGTGTTTTCTGTATTAAGCAAAACACTTCCGGAAGCCATAATGCACCTTATCATCAATAAGCCACCCTAAAGAACTCCATGTACAAATGCATGCTTTAAACAAAACTGGCGCATTTGTTACTGAACACCCCAAAAGAAGAGGTTAAAAACACCTATGATCAATTGCTAACACTCTGATTCACGAATGGGGCCCCTGGTTGTCGCATCTTACAATTTAACAGGAGCCATGTAAAGCTCAGTAATTCTGTTCTGGTAAAAACTGCCAGATTTTCCAGAATACAGTTTGCTCTTTGAATGGACTTGAAAGTAACCAAAGAGTATGGAATAGTTAAATTAGTTTCCCTGTTTGGCATTTTTCTGCTGAATTTTCACTGACAGTCTGAGAGAAATCTGAGTGTTGAGTATACCATTCTCAGATGTTACAAAATCAACTGTTAAGTATGACATCTCAGTGAGAACCAGCAGTACAAGGCGTTAGAAATGATGGGGGTTTTCTGTATTGCCAAATAAAAGGTGGTTTTATTTTTATATTTCTATAAATATATAAAGTCGTTGATGTCCCTGGATCCTGCCTAAGTAGGTTCCAAGTGCTTGTATCCTGGTGCGCATCCACAAGCAGGTTAGTGGGTTGTGGGTTTTTGCGGCACTTTCCAGCTGTGCTGCTATTAGTCTTGCAAGGCAAATACTTATTATTTTTGTGTGTGTGACCATTTTTTCAGGCATGACTTTAAATCTGCTGTGAATTAATATATTGATGAATTAGCAGAATGGCAGGGATAGAAGAGGAAAGAATGTGTCCGTGTTGATCTGATTAAAAAATTCAGGGCTCTGCCAGCACAGTCACACACAGTCATTTTTTAATTTTTGACTACATTCTTCTCTAAGTCATCTACTCATAGGGCATGTTGAAATCCATACTGCTTCACTTCTTTCAAAATAAAACTACCACAATGGGTGTTTGAAACTAAGAAACTACTTTGATATTCTGACTTCCTTATTCATATTCCTCTGCATCATCATAATCTCCTCTTACTTGTGGCAAACTCCATTTCATTGAAGAAATTGTGTATCTTCACAAACCCGTATTTTCCTTCTACTCAGTGGTTTACTTCTCGTCCTTCAAACTCAGCCCATGCTTTTGCATTTATACCACTAGCTTCTGGGACACCTAGAGCCTGGTCACTTGAGCAGGTGTTAGAATCCAGATGCTGAATTAGAATGGGCCAGAATATGACTAGAAATGCATTTTGCAGATGGCTACTTTTTAACAGAGGGATGTGATATGTCAAAGATAGGAAATTTTGCAGGGAGTGGAAATCTTACAGCTGCCTAAAGCAGGTGGCCTTAAGCCCCAGCTCAGTTGTACTGTGGAAAATTGAGCTCCAGCTTGATGTTTCTCATCTGTCCAAGTGCGTGTGTGCAGGCCTTGGACGTCACTTTCTTTATATTTGGTCTTACTATTCCGTTTCCTATAGATACTCCCCCAAAGGCAGTTAATGTGTAAAAGCATTCCATTTCTATGTTGTCCAAACTCATGCTTTGCCAGTTGTCAGCCGTGCTAGATTAGTCTTACGTTTGAGTTTCTGAAATATGTGAGTTCTAAATAATACTTAAAAACACCTTTTTTGTCTTTAGCAAAAACAAGCACTGGACAGCAGTTAAACCAGAATGAAGTGGCAATCCTGCTAAACCTGCTACAGTCTAAAACAAGTGTTAGTTTGGCACAGTTTGCCCAAGTGTTGAATATTAAGGTAAACCCAGAGACTCAGCAGCAACTAAATAAAATAAATCTTCCTGCTGGAATTTTGTCAGCAGGTGAAAAACAGTCAGAACAGCAGCAGCAGCCGCCGCCTCCTCCACCACCGCTGGAACAGGAGCCCCTAAAACAGCCGACGGTCACGCAGCCTCCTGTACCACCTGCTCAGCTGAGTCAGCCTAAAGTTGAGACTGATGCTGCCCAGGCAGCTGTACAGAGTGCATTTGCTGTTCTGTTGTCTCAGTTAATAAAGGCTCAGCAAACAAAACAAAAAGATTTTGTGTTGGAGGAGAAGGAAAACGGATCAGGAAATGAAATGTCATTACAACTCAGGCAGCCTCCAGAGCCCACCACTCCTGTGTCTGTCAGCCGGGATGACGTGGAATCTCCAGCACCTGGCTACCCGCATCTGATCAAGTCATTATATACGTCTGCAGGTACTGAAGGTCTTTGTACCTTGAGCAGTGGAGACGTAGTAGTTTGGGGATAAAGAGTTAACATGTTAACCATATGAGTCTGTGTGAGTATAGGAGAGATGATTAAATTGATTTTGTCATGTTCCACTTCGGGATCATAGAATTTGTGTCTTACTGTAACGGGTGCCATGCAGACAGAGCAAAAGATGATCCCCACTCTAAGAGGTATACAAGTGCCGGTAGTATTTCTGATGAAGCAGTTACATTGATCATTATTCTGAGGGTTTGGGGTTTTCTTAGTGGTGTTTATGGTGAAGACAGTCTTCTCTAGCGAATTCACAGATGGAATTTGCCAATTTTGATTGTTTAGGTAAAGCCTGTTTCGGGGAGAGGGTATTCTATTTTTTGTTTTAATGCTGACTAGAGCAATTTTAGTGTCAAATTCTGTAACTGGTTAGGCATAACTGTCACTAATACACATGGTTGAAGGTTTCCATTTGGGTATAGTAGTGGCTTCCTTAGTCTTCTCAAAGTTTAGAGGTCTGTTGATCTTTTTGGATTGCTATTTCAGTTTTATTGTATGGTGGTTTATGTATTGCTCTGGTGTTTGCAGCTGTTGAAAGAAATACTCTGAAGTGGTTTGGGGATGTTTTTGAGGGGGTTTTTTTGGTGGTGTTTTTTTGTTCATGTTTTTTTTAACCTTGAGTTTTACTCTTCCTTGATAGGGTGGCCTTTTGTCCTTCAAGACTTTTATCCCTGTTTGCAAATCTTTTCTGATCCCTTTTTGAATTTTCTTGTGTTTGTGTGTTGTTTGAGTTTTGTTTTGGGCTTTTGGGGTTTGGGGGCTTTTTTTTGTTTGTTTTTTTTAAGGAACTTGTACCATTTTGTCTTTAACTGCTTGCCTGGGGATCTTACTTTGAGGATAAAACTGCATCACCTTTCTGAGGCAAATGAGCTGTTGTCTTCTCCAAAATAATCTGTCCAACTAGCAATACATTTAACTAATCACTTAATGAGAATCGAAGTAACAAACCTCTGTATTGTTCCAGGAAAGAGTCCTTTCCTTTCTAGTATTGTTATTGTATATATTTATTCCAAAGCTTTTCTTTTTCATCTGCTTAGGTCAAGAGGATTTGGTTAGGCAGTCTGAGATGAGGCTTCTAAACCGAACACCCGAGCAAGAACGGCCTCGGATCTTGCCTCCAGACCAGCGTCCTCCAGAGCCACCGGAGCCTCCACCTCTCACTGATGAAGACCTTGATTATCGGACAGAGAACCAGCATTTGCCTATAACTAACTCTTCAGGAACAGATCCTCATGCAGGAGTGAAAGCAGCTCTTCTTCAGCTGCTTGCTCAGCATCAAGCTCAGGCGACAACGGAGGAGCCAGTACAAACGAGCGTGGATTATCAGGCTAGAGACTCCTACGTAACAGGCCCAGACTACAAGGATAACTTTGGATCATCTTCCTTCTCATCTGCCCATTATGGCGGTAGCGATGGAATAGGAAGTGGATCATCAGGAGCATTAGAAAGGAGGAGCTTCCTTGGAAACTCGGATATTCAGTCTTTGGATAACTACAGTACTGCTTCATCTCACTCTGGTGCTGCCCCTCCTTCGTCAGCCTTTTCAGAATCCTTTCCCAGTTCAGTAACTGGTTATGGAGACATTTACCTCAACACTGGCCCCATGCTCTTTAGTGGAGATAAAGACCATAGGTTTGAATACAGCCACGGCCCAATCCCGGTTCTGGGGAGCAGCGGTGACACTTCCGCAGGGCCAGAGAGTACGCACTCTTTGCCCACAAAGATGCACAACTATAGCTATGGAAGTAACTTACAGGAAAATCCCAGTGGCATCAGCCACATGCATGGACAGACTTGGACTTCTCCTGCCCAAGGACCTGGCTATTCCCAAGGATACAGGGGACACATTAGCACATCTGCAGTGAGAGGGCGAGGCAGAGGATTACCATATTGAGTATCTGTTTTTCCTCAGGCACATCATTTTTATCTGGAAAAACTTTTTTTTTTTCCTAGCTGCAGTTTAAAGCAGCAGTTCAACAGACTTGAATAATGTTAATTCAACAGCTTTATTTTTATGTGGAAAAGGGTCTTGCATACAGTAGGAAAAATTAAAAATGCTTAAAACTCATGCTGTCTGAAAACTAGATAAATTGATTGTACATGTTCACAAACTCTAGTTCTGAATTTTATTTTGTATTTTGGCAGTTTTAAGTGGATGCTAAATTTAGGGACATCAGCTTTTTATGGCACTCTTTCAGATCTTCTGAACTATGCACATTTGTGCTTTTTTTTGTAAGTTTGGACCAACTTTTATGTAAAAAAAAAATAATTTTACAACAATCAAAGCAGGGCACTGATTTATTTGGTATTTTTCTTTTTACAGAACTACCTTTAGTCAAAGGTCACTGTCAGTCTTTGCACTGCTTTCAGTGTTATTGTGAAAGGTGTACTTTGTGCTCATTTCAGATAATAAAACACAACCTTTATCTTGATGCAAAATTTTATAAATATTTGGTCAATGTTATTTTTTTTTTCTTTCAAGAAAAAAAAAAAAAGAATGGATGTTCTGGTAAAATGTTCTCTCCATCTCCCAGGCTTGTTTATATAAAAACTGTTTTACTTGAATGGTAAGTGCCTTAACATGTAAGCTTAAGGTCTGCAAAAATTTGGAAGTACTTTATAGATTGATATGAAAATACCTAAACTTAGGTAGTTAACATGAAAATTCAGATAATAATAGCCAACTCAAATAGGTCATAACCTTGTGCTGTTTACTTCAGGTGGGCCAGTTATTTAGAGACCTAATCTTGAAGAAATCATCATTTCCCAATTGAATTTCATGAGAAATGTTGAAAGTGCTGAGAAGAATGAAGAGTGTAGTTTTTCCTCAGCTCCCTCTTGGAGTTGTAGTGTTTTAGTTCCTCTGCCAAATAAACTATACTTTATATGTCCTTACCAAGTGATGAAATAGGGTTTTTTTTCTCTTAAATGTCAACAGCAGTAATGACTTGACTTTGTGTGAAAAAATGACACTGTCATCTTTTTACCACAAATACTGCATTATAGGAAGTAACCAAAGGAAAAATGACCAGTATTTAAAGCAACAGCAAAATGTTTGACACTAGTTCTAATTCTCTGTAAACTTATGATTGTGCCAATTAATCGATTTTATATCTGCTATTCCACAGAATATTTTAATACTGGAATTGAGTCTCTCTGAACAACTGATAAAATGACTGTAGTTAAAACTCTTACCAAGAGCCACTCCTCATATTAATTACAACTTCCAGCATGTTTTTTTTTCCTTTGACAACAAGTGGTCTCTCTCCTGCAGAGAGGAGGTATGGTTATATTTTGCATGTACGTAAAAGAATGTTTTAAAGCCCATATTGGAAACAATTTTCCAACTGATTATCCAGTTGACAAATCGGTACCTTATGTAACTGAGTGTTTAATTATTACTTTTTAAAAAGTAAAATTTCTACTTACACTATTACAAACGTAGTCTTGTCAATGACTTTTTGGATTTTCAGAATAGAAGCCAAAGTTGTTGGTGTTTTGGTTTGGTTTAGTTGAAAATCCTGGTTCATATATGGCTAACTACCACACTGTAGAGCACGGAGAAACTCACTTCGCTAACTACGTAGCATTTGAGGATCTGGCAAATGAGAAATGGAGAGAGTCATGCTGCTTACGATGTCCCTGTAAGTCTGGCAGTTGCCTTCACTAGACACAGTAGAAAATCCTGCGATCTGAAAATAAAAGCGGCCTGGTCAGAAACAAATACTTATGACCTGAATAGCCTGTGCTTAAGAAAAAACAAAAGCTTCATTTGTGAATGACAGTGCGTTGGATAGTTTTCCTTGAGTAAGGACACCCCCGTAGCATTTTTCTGCTAGTAAAATTTTAAAGGAAAAATCATTAGTGTCATTTAGATATGGACAGTGTCAGCTAAGGCTTTTTGTTTACTACTCTTTAAAAAACAGTCCCACAGTGATACACACAGATTGCTTTTTTCAGAATCAAGCAATACTTTCAGAGCTTTTAAGCAGTTGCTTTCACTAAAAATGTTCAGTCTGGTGTTACTTTCCTGCACTTCAAATGTAACTGCAGGTGATATTTGGCTAAACAAAGCAGGTAAGTTCAAATGGAAGGTAGATCTCAGCAGACTAAATGACTTCCAATTTTGACTTCCAATACAAAAATGCAGGGAAGACATTGTGTCTCCTACTGCTTCCCTTTTGGAGGTAAATTTTCAAGTCATTTAGTTCACCTTGTTTAATGCAGAGAAGTCAGCCCCCTCTGCATGTGTGAACAACAGTGCAGTTTCCTTATGCGCTGTCACTACTCTCATGTTGCATCGTTCCACCGAAATGGATTTCAGTCTTTGGCCATGAAAAAAACCCACCCCAAAACAGCACGAGTAATCCTGACTATGAGGAGAGAGAAAGAAATGCAATAGACAGTTGACTTCCCGATGAATCGGAAACAAAACTGGCATGCTGTGGCAGATGCGTACTGCACAATGACTTTTCCCCAAATTCAGTTTAAGCCTGTGACTTCGAACACTATATTTGCCTGGGACAACAGTGTTGGGATAATTTGGAGGGAAAGTTAACATTTCCATATGTGGTAACTCTGAAGAGGTTACCAGGTTACCTTCTCTGCAACCTGGGGGATCTTCTTGGCTCTTTTGCTGACAGCCTCTCCTCCCGGGCAGGTAGAGCCTGCGTGTGGGTAAGGAGCTCTGCCCTCCCTCCGCAGGGCAGCCCTTGGGGCGCGTGGCAGGAGGGTTTCTCTCTGTGGCCGCACACCCCTGGCCCCGGAGTTGCCCCTGGGCAGGTTAGCAGCCAGGGAACTGGCCGGATCTAAGGATGGTAGGTCCATGTTCATTTGCACCGGACCTGTGTGTTACCTATCAAAATTTCTTTTGAATTAAATCACATGACAAAGGTGCTTATGTCAGTTCAGAATTTTACCCTTTTGAACAAATTTCACTCGGCAGAGTGAGTGTGTACTAGTTTGGCATTTTACATCATGTGGCTTTTGCATTTTTGATGCAGTAGTAGACATTCTGAAAACCGCATTATTTTTCTGTGAAGCCGTGGCTTTTGTTACTTCCCCCCCATTCCTTTGGGTTTACATTTTCTGTGCTGCAATTCCAAACTGTGCTACAGAGACCTGGACACTACATCGAAAAGTAAGTGTTGTGTGTTTGTATTTCTAAATAAACATAGCAAAATACTGTAATCATGGACTATCAAGTAGGAAGTACTTCATTATTTATATTAAGTGGTCTTTAGCCATACCAAGAGGAAGAAAGCGAGCACGACTGGACTGTTATGACCGTGACTTAAAACGCTTAGACTATTACAATACTTAAAATCAGCCAAAGGAAAAGGAAACGGCTTTTATCAAGGATTGCTGGTTGTTGTTATCTTGAACAGAAGGAGCAGTGTTAGGGAAGAGGTGTAAAAATACATGTATCCTTAAATGTTAATATAATTTCTTGGAAAAATAATTTTAAAATGTCAAACTTTATATTTTCTTATGTTTCCATAAAACATGGTCCATGTTAAATTTTCTTCATACCATGGTAGTGTAAGGTGCTTTCTAGAAGCAGAGGCGGTAAGTGCTGTAATGTAAGTTCTTACAGTTTTGAGTGCTCTTCTCCTTTTGCTTGGTGCAGGAGGCAGTTTCCGTTTTGGTGAAGTTTACAGTTGGATGAGTTTAATAGATAATTGTAAAGACTGAAGTACTGAAGTAACATAGGATACCTCTTGTCTGTGGGCAAATTAGATCTCAGACTATGAGTTCTGTTTCCAAGAGAGAAAAATCTCAGATGTATTTCTTGCATTCTTCTTTTTGTTAATAAAACACGCAAGTGTTTGACATACAACATTTCTCCAGTCTATTCAGTTACATTGGTTTTTACATAGGGAAATTCTGGCTATTTGCCTTCTTGATAGTTTTGGGATGTTCTATATATACGGAAGTGTGTCATGAAATAAGGAATCGCCAGAAAACTGATTTGAATTCTGTATTTAAAAATCAAATGACCTTGGGTTGACTTAAAATCAAACTAACTTTTGCTTATCAGGGTGAAGAATACTTTATTGCAGGAGTTATTTCAAGACAACCTAATTTAAAATAATTAAACTGTTATGCTTCAGCTTGCTTACTCTTTATTATTTTAAGCCATTTGTATATAAAATGTATTGTGCGGCCTGTAAATAAAATACATGAAAACTTGAAGCCTTTCATTGTTTTCCCTCTCCAGTTGTCAAACAGCATTTCAAGAGAACATTGGGTTAAACTGAGGTGGGGTTTTTTTTTAGTATCCAAATTAATATAATTTTCAGTGTGTTAAAATTCTGCAAGTTATTACAAAAATATTTGTCGCTGCAGTACTTTTTCAAAGGCAAACCACAGCGACTGGCGGTGCGAGCGCTTGTTGCCGGAGCGGGGCTCCTGGTGAATGCAGGAGCGGGCGGCGTGGTGGGCCGCGGTCAGGGGAAGCGGGCGGCGTGGTGGGCCGCCGTTAGGGGAAGCGGGCCCTTCCCCTGGGCCGCGGTCAGGGGAAGCGGGCCCTTCCCTGGTGAGAGGAGGATGCTGCTGCCAGCACCTCTTGCGTGAGCTGTTCGGGACGGTGGGCTATGTACAATGGGACGTTTTTTTCTTAGTGCTGTCCAAGCAGAGGTGGTGGTAATATTCCCCACCTCTGTCTGTTTAAAGAGGATAGTGCGGGCGTTGGAAGTAATGGGAAATCGGCCCCAAAGAGCCAGGTGTTTTCAGTGTCTGGCTACGTGCGTACGCTGCTGGCAAAGCGCTGTAAACTGAGCGAGGCTTCAGCAGCTGCACTTTGAGTGCCTGAGCCTTCTCTGCTTTTCTCCCCACTGTATCTGTTAATCTAATGAAAACATTTGCATCTTCCAATAAATGCTATACTTCAATGCTAAAATAAGGCACTTGCTGTATCTTCAGTGCTCTTAAACTCCAGGCCGGACAGACTGCTGCTGTCATTGCTTCAATAACTTGTCATTGATGAAGTCGGAAGATGGGCGGTGAAGGTGCAATAGGAGGTTACGGGGACCCACAGCAGTTACATAGGTGTTGTTTGACGTTAGGCTGGCAAAATGTGTAGCTGTAGCCCAAAGCATCTTCTCGCTTTGGAGACAATACTTTGGTGGCAGCTATAATTAAAGCCTGGATTTTACTTCTGATGACCAAGTTGGGCTGTACCACATAGGATGTTGACTTGCACATAGTAGATCAGACAGTTGCGTGAAACCATTTCTAGTTGTCTGATGCGTTTTTCTCATGAAAACTGCTATTGCAACTAGTAACATGACAAAGTTGGCTCTGGTTTATGTTGGAGTGTGAACCTGTGATCGTTTGAGAATGGTGCTGAGTCCCATCTGTACGGTCACCAAGCTGTGCGAAAAGGTACCAGTAATAATTCCAGTGGGATCTGCATGTGAATCAATATCCTCAGCTGCAAATAAAATAGCATCAAGTGAAAGGGAGAGATGCAAATAACTGCAGAACAACAGCCTGTATCAACACAGAGCAAGGAATGTGTCCGTGAAATCGGTAGCAAGAGAGGAAACAAACCATCTCATGTCACAGCTGTGAATTACTGACTGTTAGCTTTGAAAGAACCATGCAATTTTGCAGAAACTTCTGTTAAATTAACTGAAGAGGGATTAGGTTGCTTCTATTTTTAAGGAATGCCTGTAAATCCTGACAGGCCATCCGGATGAAGGGGATTACAGCTACCAAACTCCCCCATCACGTGGAAGAAAACGCAAGTCAGATCTCTTGGCAGCGACGACAAACAAGGGGAGAGCGAGTTTCATTTGACAAATGAGGGGAACTGTTTCTTTTCCCAGTCAACTGCGTTCGCTTCCATGGAGCTTGAGAGCTTTGCTTTTAAAGCTGCTTGCTCATTATGGCTGCTTATTTTGGGCTTTTTTTATTGCCCGTGGAGAAAACTTGCAGTCAGTGTGATTTAAACGAGAAGGAAGTTTGAGTCTGAGCATACGGTAATGTTTTCTTTTTCTTTGGGTATGGCAGCCCTTGCTAATAGGCAATACTCAGATCGCTTTTCACAGCATGGCTTCGATTCTGCTTCAACAATTCCTCTGTGGGTTATTTGGCCGTACTATTGATGTGCCAAATTCTCATAACATGATGAATGCGTCTTTAATAGGACTTCTTGCAAAGAGGCTTTGTGAAGATTTTTTTCAATATTAGAAATACAGTGTAGAAGAGACATAATTGGGTACAAAAGGGAATACTTGAGTGTAAGCTTTACAGAAACCAGCCTGGGAGCTTCTGGTACTTGCAAGCAGATCTGACAGCTGTGTACTGCCCTTAAGGTAATTCAGGGGGATTAACTGGTTTCTGTGGTTAGTATTTGACTTGTGCAGATGTGCGTCTCTGCTATACTCCCCTCCC
>JAVJGG010000009.1:3657739-3671125 GCA_035590195.1 Aviceda cuculoides
CTGTTCTCGTCTCTTCTCTTCTCTTCTCTTCTCTTCTCTTCTGTTCTCTTCTCTTCTCTGCTCTTCTCTTCTCTTCTCTTCTCTTCTCTTCTCTTCTCGCTGAACTCCAGTAGCTCACGTTACAGCTTCTGACCTCAAAGACTAGTGGCAGGAAAATGCCTCTTACACAGGTCTTATTTTTTTGTTTAAGAAGGAGACAAGAATTCATATGCTGCAGACATATGACTGATACAGCTGTCTCCTGGGATGCTTCTCTAGATTAAGAAGAATGTGTCAGCCAAAAAAATGCCATCGGTTTTAATAATTCACCAGAATTTGGATCACCAGAATGGCCTAGCCCTCTGGTGAGGTCTCCTGATGCACTACATCTGCTTGTCCAAGCCTTATTCCCTTCTGTTTCACCAAGGTAAGTGTGTAACTGTGTTGATGATACTCTAGAAATACTCCACACTTTTTCCCCCCAGCTATTGTTTCAAATTCTTTGATGTACCAGGATGTAGGGAAGAAATTGTATACAATGGGCTGTAGACCCGTACACAAGCTCTCTCCTTTGATCAATTGCCTGATGAAGATCTCGTGGAACAAGAATGGAGGAAGGGAAACAACCTCGTCTGTCCAGCTGAACTTGGCTTTGCTGGGCAATATGCTCGCTGGTGGGATCAGCTTTTATTTCTAGCTGGGGGAATGTATGTTGTACTTAACACTGAAAAGCTCAGAGTATCTTTCAGGTAAAATGCAAGCGAAGCATCTTCCTCCCACACTTGTGAAGCCAAAGATTCCCCATGCTCTTACCTGAAGAAGGCCAGAATCATTTACCAGCATTTTTTTCTATGCTTTTTTCATTGTGACCCTCTTCAGCTTCTACAAAAGACGAAGCACCATGTGCGGAACTTCATCCAACAACAATCTCTCTCCCTCTTCCCCGCCCCCCCCCCCCAAACTGAGCCCTAACCTGCTTAAAAATCCCTCCTTGTGGGGAGAATAAATCTTGTATTTCAATGTGAGAAAATCAGTAGATGAGAATTTGAAACAGACTGGAAATGGGGTTTTCCTGAGCTACAAAGCTTTGTCTTCACGTTTCCATCAGCAGTGACTCTTCTTTGAGCTGCGGGAAGGACAAGCTGAGGGTACAGAAGCTCTCTGTGCTCCCTGCCACCCCTGGTAACTCATGTCTCTCTAGGCGGTGCCTGCTGGGGGCTGTGACCTAGCAGTGCACGTTACGGGGCACATAAATGCTGTTAAGTGTCTTTAGTGGGTGTTTGGAGCACGGACACCCAACCCTAAAATGACAAAGCCCAACCAGAGCACAACGTTTTTGTTCACCTCCCCCTCTGCCCCGCAGCCGTGCGTGGCAGCCCTGCTCTTGGCAGCGCGACGCTGCGGCCGCTGCCGCCTCCGTGCCCTTTGGGCTCACGGTTCATGCAGGGCTGGTGCCGTTCGCACGCTGAGGAGGAAGAGGAGGAGGCCGGAGGAGCAGGGTACGGTGAGGAGGCGATGCTCTGCTCCGCTGCGGCAGGGGCCTGGGAGTGCTCAGAGCCACGGTGGCACTGCGGCGTCCTGCTGCCTTGCGCGGAGGTTGGCTTTGAGCCGAGCTTCCTTCATGCAGCGTCCGGAGTGTTTGGATCCAAGCCCCAGCTGTGCGTCTGCCTGTTCCCAGTCAGAAGCATTGTTTGCCTCCTGGAATAGTTGAAAGAGTGTCACTGGTTCAATGAGATCATTTTCAGCAACCTGCTGGTCATTGGGGGTGTGTAACCACGCAGCATCCAGCAGAGTGTAGAGTTCTTCATCCCTTCCCTATGAGAAGGGAATACTTGCCTCTCATCAGCACAGTTGGGAAGCACACCATGACCCTTCTTTTCACCTTACCTTGGAGGGGAGGCGGGGTAGAAAAATGCTGTTACTTTTCATAGGGGAATCTGGAGGAAGGGGCTTGTCTGAGGTCACACAGGACGTCTTCAGCGCAGCTGAATAAGGGTGCCTCTTCTTTGTTTTGCCTGGGTTACAGCAGAGAGTGCAGACACGAGCACACAGATGGTCCAGATTTTGTAATGCTACACCACTATTTGTCTCTACGTTGTAAGCTCCAAGACAAGGTAAACTGAAGGTCCTCTGCTCTGAAAAATCAGAGGAAGCTCCAAAATGCTTTTCCAATTATATTGCTATCCTCACAGAATGATGTTTAGATTATAGTGTAAAAAACACAAATATTGCTGTGTAGCATCTTTAAAGCCAGCATTACCGATGCTACCTTTTGTACATTGGTTTTATTATTCCTTCTGAAAAAATGGGTTTTGGATGCTCCAGCATTTGCTATTCCCCAGTTCCCTCCACCAGGCCAATGGATGTTGATTTTTTCCAAAATACAAGATAGAGCACGAAGGCTTAGGTTAGATGAGGTTGTTTCTTGTTCTGTCCTGGACAAATTGCTTAGCCTCTTTGTGCTTTGTTGTTTGTCCATATAATATGAATAAATAGTTGTGCCCTATCCCTCACAACCAACATCAGAAAAAGGCATTGCCTAAGTTTCTCAAAAATGCTGGTAAGTGCTAAAGATCATTAGAAAAAAGCTGAACTTCTTCCTTCACTTCGCAACTTTCTGATCTACACCCCTGCGAAGCAATACACGATTGAGAGATCAGAACTTCTGCTTTGCAGCTGACTCAATGGCAAAAAATACGGGGAAGTTATGAAGAGGAGCAGGCCGTCCCCTGCCTTCCTGCGCTGCAGTTTAAAATGAAAACACATCCCCGTACTGGGAAAGAAGGGATGCTGTGCGCAGTGCACAAAACCAGCAGCCAAAGTTGCCCGTGTGCAGTGCCATAACCTTCCCCACGCCACAAATACTCTTCAAAGCTCGTGTCGTCTCCGGGCTGGAGTCCTTGCCCTCAAGACGAGGAAGGCAGTGGGCTATCTGGCTGTGCAGGCAAATTATTGCTTTCTACCCTGCTACTGCAGAACAAAGATTAATTGTGACTATTTATGTTAATACCTTTTTTTGTGAAAATCGTTCATTGTGGGGGGAGAAAAATAGACTAAGAACTACAGAAGGCATGGGAAATGAACAGAAATCTATTAATGATGTGTAGGAGAAGTAGGGTAGTAAATAATAGTTAAAAACTTATTTGCAGATGGTCTGGTGATTCCACATCAGGAAAGTATTACTCTAAACCTGGCAGGCTTTATTAGAAGCTATGTACATTTTTCTCCCCAGATTGCTTCTTGTTATGGATCGCAGATCCTGCTCTGAGACTTCCAAGCAAGCACATACAATTATGCAAGACAGTAAAAGAAGATATGCAGGTAGTAGTAACAATTTTTATTTGTGAACTGTACTTGCAATTACAATATTGCCTTTTGGGAACAATGACAAAAAAAACCAAATACCACAGAGTTTTGCAGACCTGTTCTATCAGAAATTCAACTCTACTTCAGCTTCTAACATCAGATAAACCAGAGATAGCCTTCTCTTTTAACTGACCTCCTGGGAGGCTCCAGTTCGGTTTGGTTTTTTTTTGTTTGGGCATTTTTAATTTTTTGTTGTTGCTGTGGGTTTTGGTTTGGTTTGTTGTTGTTGTTTTTGTTGTTGTTGTGTTGGGGTTTTTTTTTTTCCCTTTAAGTACAACATTTACGTCTTAACTGTAAGAATGCAAATTCTTTACTGACATCCAGGGAAACCTTCTGCATGCTTTATTGAAGCACCTGTCACTTGTTGCTACCTTGCAGCCTCTTGACTCATCTTTTTCATTTCTCAACTCCTGTATTAAGGTTTCAGTGCTACAGAGCTTTTGTATTCTAAAAACTATTATGTTACGCCCTTCATTATGTGAAGCAGTAAATCAAAGCATCGCTTTGCATCTGAAATCCAGTGGTTTCTGGGTTTATTAAAAATGTAGATATAAGACTAGATACAGTGTGATGAAAATAAGGTGCTCTTGACTTCGCAGAAAGGATATGCTAATATGAAGTCTGTGACAGGAAATTAATTTTAACTGTATCTCTTATTATTTTAGTATGCGCAGAGATAGGCACAGAGGTATGCAATTTATATGAAATCATCATTTCATACAATTCATTTAAATATGGATTCATATGCATTAAATTTATATGTAAAAATAAAAAGGAGCCATACCTTGTCACAGTATGTTGTTTGTAGGCTGGTAAGTAAAGAAATGATTCTTTTAAATTACTTTTTTGAAGCAACATTTCTTTAAAAGCATGTTATTCTCCTTGAAGTGATAAATGAAAAAAATATTTGAGAAAATGTCAACATTTAAAAGAAAACATAATTTTCACTGAAATCTTTTGGTGAAACTGGCATGACTGCCTAAATGGTCTTTTTTTTCTTGAAAATATATTTCCATCAGGTTCTAAAAATATCTGATTACTTGAGATACGGTCCCAACATAAGGCATCCTCCTGTCTTGGTTAAAATATGTTTCTGTCTAAATATTTCATCCATATGACATGCTTGTGGTGGCAAGAGCAGAAGGGGAGTAAACAGCATCCAACAGAACTAAATATAGTCACTGCAGTCTGTAACAAAATAAGAAAGTTGGTAGCTTAAATATTAGGTGAGATTATCAATTACCTCTATAGAATTCAGAAGAAAAATGTAACGAGAATGAGAGGGATCAGTTATATTGACTAATTAAAAAATAAAAACTTCTAAAACTCCTCCTGACAACAAAAGAGGCTGCAGATAACAGGAAAAGGTCAGGATTTCAAACACAGAGTAGAAAGAACATCAGATGCAGATGCTTCCCTGACACTCAACTTGAGGGAATCTATTTCTAGTTGTGTTTTAGGTGCGATCCATATTCAAAACAGCTTCTGCTGTAGGAAAAGGGGATAACTGACCAAGTTTCTACGCAATGCAGAGACAACAATTTGACAAGACAAAATCAACATGAACGACATACGGGCCCGTGCTTTGCTGCGCGGAGGCTGTTTAATAGGACACTGGCTCAGCCTCTTCCAACAGAGTGCCATTTGGTTGCACGACGCTTTGACAGGTTGTGTAGCTCTGCTGGAGGATTTCACAGGGCAGGAGAGGTAACACGTCAACAGCAGCATTATTAAATTCATAAGCACATAAACAGACCCAACAAATTGTATTAGATTTATTATTGTTAGGATAAAAAAAAAAAAAAAAAAGCAGGTGCTCCAAAGCGTACTGGGGAAGCTGGCAGCTCCTACTGTTCTTCAGGGGAGTTCTAAAACTGTTCGTAAGTGGGAAGGAAAAAGCTCCTCAGGTTGACAGTAAATGCTCAGTAGTTAGTCAGAAAAAGCAAGAAATCAGGTTTGTAATGCTTGTATTATACGCCCTGTGTTTTGCAAATCTACATCATGCAATATATTACATATTGCTGGAATATTAAATTCAGCACTTCCACAGCTTGACCACTACTAGCAACACATTAACATTTTTAGGCTTGATTTTC
The DNA here is from genome assembly GCA_035590195.1 of Aviceda cuculoides. Taxonomy (NCBI): domain Eukaryota; kingdom Metazoa; phylum Chordata; class Aves; order Accipitriformes; family Accipitridae; genus Aviceda; species Aviceda cuculoides. The sequence continues at coordinate 3,663,181 of JAVJGG010000009.1, forward strand.
TGTAGCTTTTTATAAATAAGATGCATGGAAAGACTTGTAATTACTATGGTGACAGCTCTATGCTCTAGAAAGAGATTATGCCACCTAAAGATCCCGCCCCCAAAAAATCCCCAACCAAAAAAAACTTCAAGACCTGAAACCTCAACTCTGGAAGTGAATTTGTGGATTATTTTTCCATTTTGAACCACGGAAAATTTATTACAATACAATTTAGAAAACTGTCACATTTGGCTTTCTGATTCATTAATCTGAAAAGCTGAACCACATTTGTCTCCAGGAAATGAGAGAACAGGTGCTTCACCAGATTAGGTATCTATCAGTTATGAAGATACTGGTCATTAAAAAACAGTCTCATTAAATTAATGGCTAGTAGAGGTAAAGACTGGTTTACTCCACGATAATTGCCTGAGAATCTTCCAGTGGAAGGGGCTACACCTTTGATTACAGCATAAATAATTTCCATATGCAGTGAAATACAATAGTACAAGTATCCCTCTTTATTTCTTAGGAGACTGTGACCTCCACTGCTATAGTGTTGTGCATGAAAACTTGATGGTTACCTTAGTTTGAAATTGTTCCTGCTGTCGTTGCAGATTTTAGGTCAGATAAAGGATGAAAACCAAACCCCTTGTTAACTTCAGCAGGGATTGCCATTTAGTTCTCCAGTGACAGAATTTCCCTTTTAAACAGAATTTTGCTTTTTTTGATAAAACTTCCTTCCATTTAAAAAAATTATGTATAATTTAACATACTTATTTTGGCCACAGAGGACCTGAAATGCAGCTGTCCTTGAGAGCTGTGAACCACACAAATGTGTGGATTGTCAAAGAAATCATGGAGATCTCAGTTGTTCCAAGTCCTTGCACGCTAATGACATCAGAAGTGGATTTCTTTTGTTAAGAGCAATGTTTCTGAGTTTATTTGTATTCTCTACAGCAAATTTGAAAGGTGCTCGGGAAAAGGAAAGTGGTTTTGCAGTCTTGTATCAGATTCTGGAACATTTCATGAGTAGTTATACATAGAAAGAGATGCTCACAGAATTAAACAGTTATCATTTATCATTAGTATGTTTTGGAAAGCATGGCTGCTTTTCTGCTGGCATCCCTCCTCCTAGGAAGGTGATGCATTTGAAACTTGCTCTGAAAATTTTATTCACTAATCAGCTTCAGGGAATGCAACAGGGAGAGCAGAAAACACTGGGCTCTCTTCTGCCACTAAATAGTAATAAGGTTTAACCAAGACACCTTCTCTTGCTGTTCTTTAATTCTCCCATTTGTAAAATTATGAAATAATAGTGTTATCCTCTCTAAAGGTTGATGTGATGTTTAATGAAATGTAATTAATGTGTTGGTTTAACTTTATATTAAAAGCAATGTTTATATCTGTAAGGTGAATTTCTGTTTAGAGGGATATAGGGATTATAGCTATTTCTAGAACTGTGCATTATTGTTCTCCTCTTTGCGCAGATCTTTCACACTGGGCTGTGTGGAGCAACAGAGAGGCTAAATAGAGATGAGCCCTGATTTCTAAATCAGATTAAAAGGGGTTGTTTGCACCTCCAAACAGAAACACAAGAGATGGAGAGTTTTAGACGTCCAATGAAATACCACACTTTGTCTTGAAATCAGTTTGATTATTTTTTTTCCAGGTAGTAACTCTGGTTGAATGGTCTTCATGCCATAAATGTTTATTGTGCTTCACAATTTCCCATACATACTTAGCTGACTTAGGTATAGAAAATTTGGACAATTTTGGTAATTTTTTATAAGAGCAGTAAATTGGGTTTGGTAATATATTCTACAAGAATGAGTTGTATCATTAGCTTCAAAGAAGGATTATACAAACTCATAGTCAACAGGTCCACCAGGAGAGACGCATACTGGACTAGATGACGGGTCTGACCGCCCTGTGGGATGCTTTTTATTCTTTTTTAAGAATTTAAAAGAAGGACAAAATGACAGCAAGCAGATGTCTGTGTTTACATTACTCCAGGACAGTTCTCTCATGAGAGGAAAGGGAAATTCCAAGAAAAAGCTGTGAATTGTTTTAACTCTTTCTACCCATAAGACAGCAAATGCAAATGCTGTTTTCCGAAGCCTAAATGTAACGAAGATGCCGAAGATGTGGTAGCTAATGATTAAAACTTAGGAGGGCTAGTATGTGGAGTGTTATGATGTTTGTCTTTGGGGTATTCAAGGAGTTTTTATTTTAGGTGCTATTTTAACCATTACCCTAAGAGATGAGGAAACGCAGAGGAACATGGAGCACGTACCTTAATACCTTAATGCTGTGAAATGTAAGATCACTCATTAAAGTATCACTGAAGTTGGTCACATTTACAAGACACAAAAAGATGGAATGAAGTGACAGTGAAAAGGACCGCTACCTTCCAGCGTGATGCTGAAACTAAGGGTTTGTATGCAACATAAGCAGAGGAATATTAATCAGTAGGACACTAGTACCTGATTTTAATGAAAGTAAACAATTACTTTAAAACTTATTAGGAAAGCTTCAGAAAACAGAGAAACAATCCAGTCCTAGAAAAAAGTCCTAATGTGACTTTAATGGCTGTATTTAATTGTTGCAGACAATATTCAAATACTATTTGATCACCTACCTTGAATAGAAATTCGATACATGACTCTTTAATACAACATGAAAATGTAAAATATAATCCATTGATGGAAACTAATGTTAGACAAAGCCAGCCTGTATAGAAAGCAGATTTTTATGTGACAGTGGTTAGGCTTGGGATGAACTTCAACTGACAGATGCTGCCATGTCTGCCATCTGAAATCTTTAAATATTAGGTATCTATGTTGTGGTGTAAATTAAGTTGTTGGTTTGATGTGGGAGTTGCCAGGTGAGGTTTAGACCTAACATTGTGCAGGATATCAGGATAAATATTTCTTTCTAGCACCAACCAATGGACAGCGAGATTTGGGATTTGACAAAATCTATGTACAGTTTCTTAGGAAAAAGCTATTTTCCATACTGCTTTCCATACATACTTTCCATACATACTGCTTTAGTTCATGGAATCCACATTTTACTGAAAAGGTCTGTATCCCATAGCTCTTAACAAACTAGCATCATTGAAGCTATTCATATACCCACTCTTTGGGACTCAATATGTATAGATTTTGCTTGGAACTTTAAAAATTATTTTTCTTTACATTTTTGAAAGATGCTTAAAATTTGGAATTAATTAGTAAAAAGAAATAATAAAGAAAAAAAATCCAACAGGACCTCAGGACAAAGATAATGAAGCAGGAGTCTGAAAAGAATCTGCAGGAAGAAAAAAGGAGGAAGATGCAGACAGGTTCCAGATGAAGGTATCTTTGCAAATCACTTTGCAATTAATGTTGCAACAGCAATATTCCTACTAGGGAGGTTACTGACAGCTTCTGTCCTGAAACTCACTGTTGGAAAAGCTCACTTGAGTTAGCTTTCTTGTTTCAGACACCAGCAAGTTTAGTTCAAAACACATTTTAAACTATCCAAGCTCAAAATTGTTTGATTTGAAAGCACTTGCAACATCTGCTTTGTCAGCAGAACTAGGAGAACAGTTGGTAGTCATTTCAGGATGGAAAAAGTTTCTTGTGATACAGATAGCTCCGAAAAAGACAATTTATGGACAGCTTAAGGCACAAAACAGTGGAAGTCTTTTAAGAGAGAAATATCTAGCTCAAATGGAGTGTCAGCCAAGGAAAGAATATGGGAATAATTGGTGGAAAAGGAGTCCAGAGCAAAGGCAAGGCTTGGCCACAAAGAACGTGGAGCCTGTGAAGAAACAGAATAAAGAAATGAAAGTAGGTCTTAATATCCTTCTTGAGGTTTCTACTCTTCCATGTCACTTACGGGGAGACTCGTAATGCATTCTGGACTCCTGCCCATGTTCTGTGCTGATGCTTTTTGATACTGCAAAAAACCTGAAAAAGGCTCATGCTGAACTTCAAGGCAAACGCTATGGTTATGAAGGTGCAGACCCTTTCACTAGGGAGCCTCCTTGCCAGGAGGTGCTGGAGGGGAAGTTTGCTATACTGATGATCCTCCTCAGGCCCATAAGGAACACCAGGAATTGGATTGTTTTGGGATGCTTACATAGCAACAGACTAATCACTGGCAAAGGTGTATACTTTGATTAGATGTGTTTCTGCTGTTTTTCTCTGATACATCAATACAGTTAGAGTGACACCAGAATCTTGCTTTTCCTTTTGGCTCACTGGAAAGGCTACAAGACTGAGAATAGTTGCTCCCTAGCAGATATTCTGGCTGTTTAAAAGCTTCTGAAGTAGAATTTAGCACTGAAGTAACTGGGGCTGGACTGAAGCTGAACTATCTTTTTTTAATTGACAGTAAGTGATTAAATATACTGAATAGGAAAGGTCCCTATGCACACAGGCTTTTTATTTTTGATGCTCATAAAGCTCACTTCTCTTGGAAATGCACATTTGCTTCCTTGTCATTCATGGATTGAAAAACAGTAACATGTTATGTGGCTGCTGAAGGGAGAGTACCTGATTTTATGCTTTCCCTCCAACTTGGTGTACTATCCACAAGGATAAGCTGAGTGAAATATGAGTATTTAAGAGGTGGTTGTGTTGGGAAGCTACCAGGAAGAACTGGGATCAAGATGACACTGTTTTCCCACACCCTTTTCTTATGCACTTTTTCTGTGGTCTTCTCAAAGTGACTTTGCCTCTGTCTTTGCAAGGTTTAGCACAGATTTGAGCACCCCTTGTCTGCATGTGCAGAAGAGAATTTTTCTTAATCTAGAGAGAAAAGGGTGGCTGCTATGGTAGGGCCATGTCTGCCTTGTACAGTTCTCCCTGCACATCTGACAATGAAGTCCACCACTCAACCAACATAGGCTCATTTAGATGAGTCGGGAGGACTTGTGTGCACTTTTACTTGTTGACATAATTCCATCATCTCCAGCAATGTAAACTAACAGGACCTTCAGTGGACTGGGTATGTTGGGTGGCTGAGTGGCACCGATTCTACCAAACTCTCCAGCAGACAGCTATTGGTAGCAGAGCCCTAAAGGGTGGATCAAGCCTATTCCAATGGAAGGGGCAGGAAAGGCAAGCTTATTTCCATGGAAAACCTACGTGGAAAAGCCTTAAGATATAGTTGGTGTACAGACAGTTCTGAGGAAAAAAAAGGAGGAAAAAAAAAAAAAAAGAGACAATAGAAGACTCACCAGAGAGAAAAAATTCTGGTAAGACTACCTAAGTTATCTTCTCTGGATGGAGTTAAGGTTGGGGGTGGTGTGGGGTGTAAAGAAAAACAACCTGCTTTTGGTAGGTCACTTTAAAGTGTTTGCCTGAAATATAAAGTACACAAAACCTTGCAGATGTGTTTAATTAATGTATTAGAATCTACTGTTTTCAAGCTGTAAGAAGATAAATGATAGATATTTGGTTAATGAAAAGAAAGTTCTATCACCTGCTTACTGGGCGATCTAGTAACACGAGAGAAATCAAACTGGGCTATTACCAGTTGTGTATTCACAAAGTGTAGACAATAACTATTCCTTCCTCACCTTACAGCAGTGAGCATGACAGCCTACAGGAGAGTCAATGTATAAAACATCCAGCTATTATTCTGAGAGGAAATTAAATAGTGTCAGAAAAATGCAACCAGTTGCAATAGATACTCTTAAAACAGGGATTTAAGGGGTCTTTGTGCAAGCTTTCCACATACTTGGAACTTTTATTTTAGAAGCTATTCTAAGTACAGGAACACCGCTGGTAGTGTAAGCTGTCTTCAGTTTCAACAAGGACGCAATTTGGCAGTTCGTTCATTTGAAAAAAGTTATCGCAGTTTCTCAACCTGTTGTCCATGGTGCACATACTGCTTTCTTAACATCTGGAAATGCACAACCAAATAATTTTCCTTGGTGTAATTTACTTGCCATAGCAACCAGGAGGCTATTAAAAATTTACAGACAAGGCAAATAGCTTTAGGGAAGTGGAATCGCAAGTAATCAATGGATGGACCCTTGGTGCCTTCTTTAAGTTACCAACTCAAGTTGTACACTTGGACCACTTGCAGATGTTAATTCTCCCTTTCATCTTTTTTATGATCCCTGAGATTTTCAAATGCACAGTTTTATCTTAGCTTAAAATAAAATATTGATGAAATGAGACTTATGCAATAATGCTAGACTTCACAGACAAGTGGTGAAGATACTTATTCTCTTCTGCAAACTCAACTGTAGGAGTAGTAACATGTTAATTCCCAACATCTGTTAAGGGAATACAGCTCAAAGCCTTATTTTACATTAACCTAAAAATCTTCATTAAGCCACAGGAGGTAGTGGTTTGATTTTAAAAATGCCATGCAACTACTGCTTACAATCCAATTACTGTTGATACTACTCCCCAGCTGGCAATCAGTGTTTTTTAAAGCTTATGTTTGCTGTTATTTGTGGTTTATGCTGTATAGTCATCTACAGAAGTTGTCAATTAGCTTGATCCCTCTTCCCTTGTTTCAGCATTAGCTTGTGTGATGCTTGAAAAGGGAATGATTTGCATCAGCATGAAAGAGGCTTTCTTCTTCCATTTATTAGTATTTATACTAATAGTTGCAAACCCATCACGTTCAGCAGTTTGAACTCTTAGGAATTTCCTCATGCAAACTACAAAGATAGAAACCCAGAGCAAACACTTCTTGACTCTACACTAGCAGCTTTTGACTATCTTGAGTACACAGCAATTAGATTGTGGCAAAATGCATATGGATACCAGAAGGTTTAAGTGTATTTTAATACAGCATTACTGCTGCCCATAAAGGCAGGGTAGGACATGCAGATTTTTGGTGCAGCCCATTTTAAACCAATTGTGTTAAAAATTTCACAGCTTGATGTGATGTGAAATTCTTTGCCTCCTAAGATGCTGTCACTAATGAATAAACAAAAGAATAATTTACATTCTCCCTACAACATAGTGGCTCACCGTAGGCTTAGAAAATGAAAAATCCCTTGAGGTGCGTTTATGTGTACGTGGGAGGGAAGGGGCCTTACCTGTTTTGTCCTTGTTAAAATCCCATTCTAGCTGCAATCTGGAAACGGGCTAGTACAGGTTACACTGAACTGCAGCGATGTCCCTACTCACATAGTGCATCTGGCACTGCACAGACCATTATTTCCATCCCAGCATCTCAACTGCAAAAGCTCTGACCTAGCACGCAGGTTGAGTGAACTGTGCTGGCCAGTTCTGGAAAATATAAGTTCTTTCAAATAAGAAAGGAAGGAGCCTCAGATTCTTTCGAACTATACTATGCAACCACCACCACTACTTGAATTACGATTGACATTCCAATGAAATTAATTAAACTTATTTTCTTTCTTTTGTACAGGAAAAAAAAAAAGTATAAATTTAATACATCCTCCACAATCCTGTTGCTGTTATCTGGAAAAAAATGAATACTCAGAATTAAGCAATTTGGGGAATTAATTTTAATATTTGAAAATTACTTCCCTGATGGAACTTGAAGCTATAACATTTTACTGCCAAAAAATACTGACGTTCAAAATCAAAATGCAGAATACTTAAAAAATTTAAGAAATATATGCTAATCTAGTGTCAGAAACTTTGCACACCCAGTGAATAATACAGCCTTACAGTTTTGTGAAATTGCATATGTCCAATGTTCTATGTAAAACAGACTTTTTACTTCTGTCAGAGAATAGGTCAAATGGTGATTTGATGGCTTTGACTGAAGTTCATGTCACGGCAAGTCTTAAAGTTATCAGCAACAAGTCAGTGCTTCTCCAGAAGAAAAAGATGATGACAGGTCTCAGTTTGTGAGGCTGTGTAAGAATTTGAGGATGCGCAAGAATTGTTCTTTCATATGTAAGGTGTATTGGCTTTGTGTGGCACGGTTTTGGTAGCAGACGGGGGGGTTACAGGGGTGGCTTCTGTAAGAAGCTGCTGGA
>JAVJGG010000009.1:3671748-3682851 GCA_035590195.1 Aviceda cuculoides
TCCCGTGGGTGGGACCCCACGCTGGAGCAGGGGAAGAGTGTGATGAGTCCTCCCCCTGAGGAGGATGAAGCGGCAGAGACAACGTGTGATGAACTGACCGTAAACCCCATTCCCCATCCCCCTGTGCCGCTGGGGGGAGGTAGGTAGAGAATCCAAGGGTGAAGTTGTGCCCAGGAAGAAGGGAGGGGTGGAGGGAAGGTGGTTTGAGATTTGGTTTTATTTCTCATTAGCCTACTCTGGTTGATTGGTAATAAATTGAGTTAATTTTCCCCAAGTTGAGTCCGGTTTGCCTGTGACAGTAATTGGTGAGCGATCTCTCCTGTCCTTATCTTGACCCACGAGCCCTTTGTTGTATTTTTTCTCCCCTGTCCAGCTGAGTAGGGGGGAGTGATGGAATGGCTCTGTGGGCACCAGACATTCAGCCACAGTCAACCCACCACAAAGGTAATTTTTGAGAAATACCTTTTCCTGTCTTATTAGGGAGCAGGATGGTATTTTTTCATCTCTTTGTTAAAAACCCCTTCTAGCTGCAATCTGGAAAGGGGCTACTACAGGTTACACTGAATTTTAATGTCTCTAGTCATGTAGTCCATCTCACACTGTGCAGACCACAGCTTCCAGCTCAGCATCTCAACTGCTTAATTTTTTGCTTCATTTTTGTCCTTTTAAAGGGGAACAAAGCTCTTATTTTAACAGCAGTAGTGTCAGCAGTATTAAAAATTTCACTCTGAAACTGTACGTGTATGACCCCTTTTAGCCACAGAAGTTACTTTCTTGTATACAAACGTTTACAATTATAGTTCAGAAAAGGAATGTGCAACAGACACAGATCAGTGAACAAAGGGCAGTAGCATTCACCTGTGATTTTACTGCAGAAGAGATTGTGCAACAGTTTTACGAGTTAAACTAAAAATTAGAATTTGTAACACTGGTAAAATTTAAAATCCAGGATGTGCACTAAGCAAACCACTGATGCAACGCTCATGGAGCTGGTGAAACAAAATGGATGACTACTTGGGTCAAAGCATCGCCTGGACCCCACTGCACTGAAATGGCAAAAACCTAGGGGTAATCTCTAGGAGAGGTCATCAGACCCTGCTCTGGCACCAAGTATCTGCCCAACTGTTTCTAGCCCAGTAGTCAAAGGTTTCCTAGTGTCATCAAGGAAGTAATGAGGATGACATAGAACTCTTTTAGGCACATGTAAAAAGTTTTAAAGGGAAGCCCTAGATTTGAGGTCTAACACTCAAGAACTAGTAATTTTGTAAAGGTAGATTCAGAAGTCCAGGTTGAGAAAGTGTTCTTTAAGTCAGCAAAGCACATATTTTAGTGAAAATAGGCCAAAAATGTAACTGATTCAAGCTGTGCCTAGTGAGACATTCAGATGAAAAGTTACTGTAGGCAAAAAATTTGAATGTGAACTAATGACTGAATGCTGGAACTATCCTACTGTTAAGCCTTAACACAACTTGGTGACTTCTTTCCTTTCTTGTTGTGTAAGAAGTTGTTTGAGCTATCTCAAATGGTAAAGTTTTTCTAGTTACCTATGTATGTCAACTGGTACACAAGCTTCTGAAAGCCTAAGAGATGTGAATCATTACATGATTCTTCATCAATCAGTGTAGGCAAACCTCCCTTTTCTCACCTAGTTCAAGGAAGATGGGAGGAAGTCAAAGTGCCAAGATTTGGGGAAAGCAGAACAAAGTCTTTACTCTTGAGAATTAAGGAAAATGCTGTAAAAACAAGTTTAATTAATTGCAAGGAAGACTTTGCTCATATATAAAAGCACATGTATGAATTTGAATTCAGAGCAACTGCTAAACAGAACAGTTTATTGCAGAGTTGGTAAAAAACACTGACAGACAAATGGATGATACAATTTTCAAACTGTAAAGTTAGATACTTACGTATCTTGGCTGCATGAGTAAATCCTCTGACATCAGTGAGATTACTCAGAAGCACAACTTGAAACCCAGACTATAAAAACTTTTCTTTAGAAGGGAGCTGAAGAGCTACTTGTAGACTTTTCACATAATGCATGTTTCAAATGCTCCCCTCCCCACATTGTATATACAAGTGAAGAGCATATAAAGATATCCTGAACAGGAAAAGAAAAACAACCTGACTGCAAAAGCAGTTACCCATTCTTTTTACCAGAAGCATTTCCCCTGCAAAGCATTCCCAGATTTGACATTAGGAAAATGCTACATCTCAACGCCTTATTGCTAATTCTAAAGAGAAGTAGCTTGATATGAATTTTTAAAATCCTGTTTTAATTGAAATTTTAACATTCTAAATTGTTTTACATTTCAATGTAAAATAGTGTGTACAAAGTGCCAGAGAAGAATGAGTATTCCGTATTACAAAGTCACAGTGAAAACCCAAACCTGAACTATCTTTGAAGAATTACAGTACACAACTTGGGGTAACTCCCCGGTGTGTTGCCATTACACAGAATTGTGCTCAGCTGATTTAAGTTACCTTACTGTGATATAAGCACAATGTAGTAGCTATGCTGTTCACTGTTAAACACACTAGCAAATGGCAACAAATGAAATTAATTTTTTGCTAGAAGAGAGTTAGTCATGAGTTATACAACTCCTTTACAACAACTGAATAGAAAGTCAAATGGACTTGATGGACAAACATGATGCAAACAAAACAGAACAGAAAAGTAGTATGTCAATCCAAACTTCTGAAAAAGGAGCTAAATGACTTACCTTAAAATCTAAGAAGTCTGTTGAAGAACAATGCCCATATTCTTAGTGTGTTCATTAGAGAAGAATCCCTTCGTTTACAAGACACGGGCACTATTTTGTTTCATGGGCTCATGAAGAAAGGATGTATTTGTGCTGTACTTTTTATCATCAAATGCTATTTCCAGAGCCATACTGTTACTATGAAGTGGCTTCATTAACAAATGAGGAAATGATATATCCTATCTCCATTAGAAACATGTGGGATAAAGAATGTTTGCCATATGGGAAAAAGGAAGAAAAAAAATTGGTGAGGAAGTAAGTGCATAAGCTTCCTGGATATCATAGCAAAAAAGGCAAAGCTTAAATTGGCTTTAAGTACATTATATTTATAGTTCTGAACATGTGTTCATGCATTTTACAGCTATTCAACAATGACATTTTGAAATTTTACTGTTTTGAAATTTTACTGTAATTGCAGAATTTCTCCTAGAAGCCAGAAAGGTGAATCACTCTTAAGTTTTTGGTGAAGTATGATGAGGTTAGTAAGTTTATTACATCTACATTTTAATTCCTTGCTGATTCTTGACCAAATTATTGGAGTCTTTAGCAGTATGATGTACTTATAACTGTTGGGTCATATCCTGAAGTGCGCTGGAGCAGCAGCTTAACAGATGGCACTGTGGAAGGCCTGTATTAATTAAACAATGCTTCAAGATTATTTCCTCAATTCTCTTTCTGGAACATTTACCTTCATTGATGGTTGACACCCACTTCCAGGAGTTAACAGTTATTACCAGAGGAGGCTGGCTTTGATCCCTGGGTCAGCTGCAAAGCCCAAGTGGAAAAATGCATCTTTGCAATGTGCAAGGGCAGCCAATATTGGCTACTGTATAAGCAGTCCCACCTCTAACAGTCTCTCTTCTGTCATGAATCCTTTTCCTTTCCTTTCTCCTTTCCAAACCCAGTTTCTTCTCATGTCTAACTGGGGACATGTCATAGCTTTAGACTCTTAAATAAAATCGTATGTTTCCCCCAAATCACCAAACATTGGAAAAAGTAACAAAAAAGCTGACTCACTTAAGCACCCTGCAACTTTTTTTGAGCTTTACAGCACCTGACAAGGTTAAAAAAAAGAGGAAAGAAAACTTTATACTTCACTTTTCACAATGACATTGATTAATTGATTTATAAATTCTAAATACTATCTACAACTTGTCAAGTCATCTCAGTTTTGCTGGTACGCATTACAGATAACGATACTGATAGCTGCCATTTAAGGCACAGTTTTGATTCTGGGATGAAGATTTAAATATTCTTGATATCAAGCAGGCATTATGTTCTCAGTTCTCTGAGCAGCCTTTTTGGATATAATACTAAAACACTAAGGTCGATGGGGGAAGACACAAGTGACAAACTTTAGATTATGCTCATAGAAGCGCAAGAGACTCAGCTAGCACATTTCAACATGTTAACCACCCTTCCAGTTTGAAGTTACTCCTGAAGGCGGTATTAAGCCAAGACATTTTATGCTAAAACAGATAAAGCAGTATACAGGACTATTCTACCTCAGCAAAAGACAAGCTACTAAGAACAGACTAATGTGATTCCCTGTGCCTTCCTACCTAACCATGCTTCAGGACTACAAAAATATGTTTTCTGTGAAGTATATAAGAAACTTAAAACAAACCATAAATTTTAAAAACTGAACTAATGCTTTTATTTATTTTTAACTAAGTTCTCACCCTCTACCTACTGCTTAAAAACCAAGATCAACAAACAAATAATGGTATGTTCAACAAAAATTTAGATATCTACTGCAGGCTTAACATGGCATGTTAAGAGCATGCCTGCAGCTGGAACTATTTCTTTCTTACTCTATATTACAATATTCACTACTGGATTTAAGAATGGATCTTCTACATATAGACAAGCTCTAAAAAAACTTCATTGTTTTCCTCTTCTGTATAAAAATATAGCATGCACACACACAAAACAAGACTTCTCTGGGCAAAGATGCCTGCCATAGGTAAAAATAAAAAATAATTTTAAAAAATTTTGAAAAATCTTGTACAGATGAAAAAAAAGATGCTATGCATGTACTAATGTCAACCATATAACAAACCGTCATTCATTCTATGCTATTCTAACAGATAGATCCAGAAAGTACATTTGCATTTATTTAATCTTTATGTTGTATGTGCTCCTTAGACTTAAATTGCCACTGAACAGACTTGTTACTACAATCCAGAAATGTCTAATTTTGTTCCAAATAATTTTTTTTAAAAATACAAAAGCAAATTATTACAGAATTATGGTTATGACTCAAGAGCTGGTTCAACAAATTAAACTTTCCAAAGACAATACATTTGTTTCCTGAGATGGCTGAAAGTCATGTCTCAACTTCATGTTACACTACAATTAACAAAAAATACTATGCACAAAATCAGAGCTTAACTACAGCATACAAGCACATTTACAGAAGTCACCTAATTTCACTAGTACTATTTGTGTTAATGTGTACACCTTAACAAAAGTCCTAAAATAATCTTTATACATTACAAAACAAGGATTTACAAAACTTTATTTTATTTCCAAGGTACTTCATTCTAAAAATGTTGAAACATAAAAAAATACCATTTCCTAAAGGAGTTTACAATAAAAGGCTAACAATCTGGTATGGAAGAGGTAAATATATGGAAACCTGTTTTAACAGTCACAAATCAGTCGCTGGTGATTAAAGAACACTTTGTTCTTCAAAGCTGGTAGGCACTTCCACGTAGCCAGAAATCTAAGTTTTCCTACCACTCCTTCTCCCTCCCATACATAAAAATATCCAATGCAATTAAAAAAAAGTAGGATAAAAGGGTGGACGTGTGATCAAATAAAAGCATTATCTAAGGTCTTGATTATTGTTCATCTTGTGTAAGTGTAAAGATTTTGTCCCAAAGTTTTCCTGACAAGGTGGAGTTATTTAGCCTTTAAAAGTGTTAGCTGAAATACCTCCCTTTTTTACCAGTATATGTTGTTTGCTCACTGCTGTATTGTTGGTTTATGTCTGTAACAGAAACTGGCTCTAGGCCAGCCCATGGGTCCTCAAGCATTGAAGGTCTGTAATAGTTTTCCACATCATTAGACACTCTTTTCTCTCTGCCATGCGCTGTACCAAATGGAGTAGATGTCCTGGGTGATCCCTTTGGAAGAAAACCATCAGGTAAAGAAACATTTAATAAGCTAATTCAAACAAAAAAAAAAGTTTCCTTCTAACGTAGCAGAGCTTTGAAGCCGATTATTAATGATAATTACTACTCCTCACTTGCACCTTCCTCAGAAAATATTAACTTTATTATACTTTTAATTGTGAGTGATGATTTACCAGGTTAAGAAAAAAACCCAGTCTTCTCCAAAATACTTGTTTATGTCTCTCTGGCATTTAACTATAGAAAAGCTCCTCACACTTTTTTTGTAAGCTGAGTCAACAACATGTCCAACTCAAAAGCTGAACAACTAAACAGGGAGTTAGAGGCTGAGGAAGAGCTGTTAATGCTTACAAGAGCAGAAGTCAGATATTAAGTACTTACAGATTCAACACATCATTGTATAACACAAAAAGCAACAAATGACCCAAAGAACTTACTGGAAGAAACATCCTGTTTTAAGCAAACTAGTGTTCTGTGAAATTTGAGAACAGATGACTTTATCTGATATACAATCTGGATTTTAATCAGTGATTAAGCAGATACGGCATAAAAGAAAAACCTTCTGCATGGGGCTTTTGATTTTTTTTTTTTTTAAAAGATCAAGGATCACAACAAGGGCTTCTGCAAATCTGCTACAAGTCTGCAACTTAGCTATGACAAAGGAAATCACTATAACCATTTACTGCTGTTCGCATCAGTTGTTCTTCTCTTCAGGTTCACTTCCCTAAAAAGCGAGGTTTTGTATAAAGCTGTATTAATTTAAATTAATTTGTTTTAACCGAAGTTAAAAAAGCTATAGTACACATACACAACAGTCAGGCTCCAAACTATGCCTGTTGCATCCTGTATGACTAGAAGAACAGGACTCCTTGAGGCTAATTACCAGCCTCTGACTTTGTAAAGGAGGAAAAAAGCACTGATTGTGGGCTGCTTTCCCCACCCACCTGACTTTTTAGGCCAGCAGTGATGGTATTTGAATTTGACTAATAAGCCTTACAGAATCTATGTAAATAGATAGCATGAAACAATTTCAGGGTAAAATTGAGAAATGGTGCCATATAGTGAAGGCCCCTATGGTCAGCCAGAAGAACAGATTCCCCTGAAATTGCATGAATCTGTTTCTGAAAATGTGCCGTGGCAGGAGCCTGCTTGTGTGGTTCCAGTAAGTACTCTTCTAGAACTCCTAAAGCTTGATGATAATGGATACACAACCAAATGCAGGAACATCCACGTCTTATTTACAGGGCCCTTGTTTCTAATGATTCATTGTCATACAATTAGGTTATGTAGCTAAGATGATGATCACAAACCAGAAAAATTACTGAAAGGTAGAGAATTACTTTATGGTATCAAAACCACAAGGATAAGGTCAGAGAATCACCTCAGAATACATCTAAAAAACTTCCTAAGGAAGCGGAATTTCCTAGAGCAAGTCAACATGAACTAGCAAAAGTGACATTTATGTTAAGCACTTACATTTAGTAGTAAAGCAGTAGCACACAGTGCAGTCCATCCTCAAAATAAAAATAATTAACTCTTTAAACCACCATGTTTAATGGGGACCCTGTAACTTTGACATTGTAAAACAGTTTGAGTGTGGAGTTTATGTCAAATCTGCAGAACTCGAAAGAAAGCTGAATGGACATAATGATCTGCAGTATCCAGTGACAGAACAAAATAATTCAATGGTAGGGCTCTTTTGGATGGATTTATTTTATAATATTAAATTTCACTACAGTATAATGCAGGCTATCAGTTAACACTGACATTTTAGCATGTTTGAAATCTAGGAAATGTTATTATTATGTAATACAAGGCCTTCAATAAGTGTTAAATTTAAGCATGTGTTTATTTTTTTTAAATTTAGAATACTAGTCATTATATACTTTTTTTCCCCTCTGTATTTTTCTTAGAAAAAAAAATCAAAATGTTATTATTCATATTATAGGCCTGTGGAAAAGGAAAATAGCCCGACCTGTGCAAGTGAAACGATTCTGTGCAAGTGAAACTGTTTGGTGCCAAAGATACCTTACAAAAAACTTTCTATTTTACTGTCACTGGTGTCAACAGCAGTGACACTTTTCTCACTGAACTTTCCTTAAAGAAACAGTGAATCTACTCTCAATACTTTTTTTCCAGATAACAAATCTCTCTCAACAGCAGGAAAAAAAATTTTAAAAAAAAATCTTTTGGTGCTATTCATTAACATGTTACTGAATACTGTAATACTGCCTTGAAAACAGGGACAGTTACTCCCTTTAACAGCTTCCTTCAACTAATGTAATTTTAGCTGCTGGCAGATGCACAAAACCACAAAAATCATAACTGTACCATTTCAAAAGATTTTTTTTACTTTCTGTAATAATTTTCAACCCATCACCACTAACTAGCTGCTGCTACTAGCTAGTTCACTAACTCCTGCTGAGTGTAGAAAGGGAAACACTACCGCTAAGTGAATTCTAAGAGATATTAAAAAAATACAACAAACTTCTTTTCATAACATGTAAAGCAAATGCATCTCTGTGGAAAAAACAGAAACCTCCATAAAGTATCGTCCACATAAAGGTTAAGTCAGCCATTTCAGAAAAATCCAGTTTACTATGTTTTTAAGTTTTCTGTTCATTTAAAAAAATGAAAGCCTGCAAGCACAAAATAAGCACAGAATACAAATGACATGACATTAATAGAACACTAAAGTAAATATAAACTGTCTTTTGGATTTCCTGATGAGATTTTAAAGGGTCACTTATGACTTTCATCCCAAAGGTGACAGCAGCATCATAAATTTAAAAAGCACTGTAGTTCTCTCAACAATAACATCTACAGAAGAGAGGGGAACAATTCACATACCTCAAAAGAAATCTGATGCTTAGAAAATGCAAAAAATCCCTCTACCTGAATCTATTAATGGCCTCATGGACCGAGATTCTTGTTGCCCACATCGAAGAAAATGGGGACTCACAGTTTAGGAGACTTCCTCCCTCTGTGATTGCCTCTACTGCCCTCCCAAGCAAAACAAACCCATGTGTATACACTGAAAAGTACACGCATACACATTACTTTAGTCCTAGGCAAAGCTACAGACATACGATGTTTTTCTAGTCTTAGAAAGCATCACCATTAGGTAAATGCTCCTAAACTACTCACAAGGTCTACAGAAGGAAAGGGGAGAAGGGAAAATGTTGTGACAATCTGAGACTGGATTCAAACTTGTACCTTCTTTATGTCAGGTTTCTTACTCAACACCAAGAATGGAGCCTGTGAGACTGTTCCTGCCCACAGGTCCTGACTAAAACTTGAGACAAAAGGATTGCTGCATACTCTTCTGCTTTAATTTAAGGCAGACTTAATTGAATACCCAAAGAGTGGTCTTCTGAAGGGAAATCAGACATCAGTGACATAAACCGTCCCTCCAGAATCTGCAGCAGAAACCCCACATCCATTGCCTTTTCAACTGGTACAGAGATTAAGCAATCTGTAGGCTTCCACACTAGGAGAGCCTTTGCTGTCATGTTGAAGAAAATGTATAAAGTTCATAATGGTCCCCTTCTGCCAACTATGAGATTCCTGTAAGATAGTTATCTGCATCATAAAAAAGTAACCAAAGACTATTTTTGAATGGAAATGTGACTATGCAGTGTGGGCACATTAAGTTTTTACTAATCTCTATTAAGATTTTACTTCATTATTACACTCTAATCCTTAAAGTGTCAGTAAGAGCACCTGAAAATTTTATTGTTTGTACTGCACGTGTCATTTGTTATGCTTTTAAGGTTTCTCTAATATTGCATAAAGCCAACTATGTACATAAAGCTGGCATTACCTCAAGACCTGTCATCCCTATCTGCATTGCTCCTCACATGCCCCAACTGTGAAAAAAGCATAACTCGCAGAACCTGTTGTTGATAGCTCTCAGGAAAACTACTACTATAAACTGAAGTTTTCAGTGCAATGCAAAGACTTTAAAATACTACTCCATTATCCCAACAGATGCTCTCATTTCTGCTTCAAGGAGCCTCAGCTTAATTCTCTTTAATAGAGCACTCCTTTTCTCTACTCATGTCCCAGAAAGCTCTGCATGTGGATAGGGCAGCTTCCATGATGCAAGACGAGACAGGCAAAGTCGAAGCCCACAGCACTTCACCACTGTGTTCAAGAAAACTGATCAAAGGGAGGTACATACAAGCAAAAGAGGTGTTTGCTGCGGTTTGGGGTGGTGCCTTATTTTCTCTCTACCTTCACACGCCAGAATATCAAAAGAAAGCAAGCTCCACTCTTGGGAGTCCTTGTGTCTTCACAACAGGCCTCACACAGGCCTGGGGCCCTCCTCCCTTTCCTGATCACACAGCTCCCTGAGCTGGGGTCTCTCCACCCTCTCTACTGGGGGGGAAAGTCAGATGTTGCCCAGTGCGGTGCAAGTCTCGCTCTCCCCTCAAAATCCTGGCGGAGGGGATGGATGCTGCGCCTCGTCAAAGCCTCGGCGTGCTCTTCGCTGCGGGCTGAGGGGCCCCGCGTAGCAGCAGCGGCAGCAACTCCCTCCCTCCTTCCCGCCCTCCCGCCCCCGCCCCGCTGCGCGGAGACGCAGGCCTCTCTCCCTTACCGCCCTGCCCCATACCTGGTAGTGCCTCTGGAAGCCCCCGGGCGAGCGCTTGTGCTGCTGCGGGTGCAGGGGAGCTCCAGCCGGGGATTTGCCGCCGTAGGGAGCCGGGTACCGGGGGCTGACGCTCTGCGGCCTGCGCGGGGTCTGGCCCCCCGGCGACGGGCTCCCGAACCGCCCGCCGCCGCCGTGGAAACTGTGGCCTCGGGGCGAGTGGCCGCTGCCGTAAGGCCCAGGCCGGTGGCCGTAGGGCGGCGTGTGGTGGGGGCTCCCGTAGCCCCGCGGGGAGGGTGGCACGGGGCCCCCGCCGGAGGGAGGGCTCCGGAAGCCGCCGCCCGCGTACGAAGGCGTGGGGGGGCGGAAGCTCTGCCGGTACATCGCCCGGGCCAGCGAGACGACGGCGACGAGGAATAAAACCTGCGCAACGACGTCCCCCGGCAAGCGCCTCGGCGGGGCGACGTCACTTCTGGCGGCTTCCTCCTCGCCGCCCTCCCTTTTCCCCGCCGGGCGGCCGGAAGGTTCCGGGCTCAAAACGTTCCGGGGCCGGGGAAGGCGAGGCGAGAAACACCCGGCCGGCAGCGGCCGTCCGGGGCCCCGCCCCGCCCCGCCC
>JAVJGG010000009.1:3692936-3718411 GCA_035590195.1 Aviceda cuculoides
CCCCCCGCCCGGGGGGACACGCGGGCGCGGGACAGGCGAGAGGGAGGGTAGGAGGAGAAAAAGAGCCACGGGGAGACGCGCGCCCGCCCCCCGGGGGGCGTGGCCGAAACAGCCGGCCCCTCCCCTGCCACCCTGCTCCGCACCTCCCCCGCTGCAACGTGTCCGTTGCTGGGTTCGGCCGTAAGTTGAGACCCCGCCCCCCAGGCGTCGTAAAAGGCGGCGGCGGCCGCCGGTGAAGGCGGAGCTGAAGCTTCGGCGTGCCCGTGCCGCTCGCTTCGGTGAGGCGACGAGCTCCGTTGATCCCGGGAGAGCGGGAGGCGGTTTTTTTCACCCGGGCTTTTGCAGTCGCCGGCAGCCCTGCCCGTGAAACCCCCGGGGGAAGTACGGCGGGCATCCGCCATTACGCATGCGCAGTCTCGAGGCGGCGGTGCAAGGTGGGCGGGGCTGAGGGCCGCCGCCGTAAAGCGCGGACGATGTCGGGCCCGGCGGGGCTGCCGGTGTTCGAGAAGCGGCTGCTGGTGACGGGCGGCGCGGGCTTCATGTGAGTGGCGGCTCTCCGCTGGGCCGGGCGGTGGCCGCCGGCCTCCCTTCGGGGGGGATGCGGCGGCAGGCCGGGGCGGGAGGGGTCCCGCGGTGCCGCCTCGCTCGCCCGCTTCCCTCGGGCCTGTCCCGGGCCGGTGTCGTGGCGCCGCAGGCTCGGGCCCGTGCTGCGGTGGGCGCAGGCGTTTGTGCCGTGGGGGCTGCCCTGTGGCTCTCCCGTGTCGTGGAGCTTGAGGTGGTAGCGCTGGGGAGCGAGCCGGGCTGCTGCCCGGTTGTCCTCCGCCCGGGGTGAGGGAGAGGGTGGGCGGTGAAGGGACGGTGGGAGTCGGTGCTGGGCCTCGGGCGGGGGGGGGGTGACTGTGCTTTGAGCCAGCTGCTGTTTCTCATCCCCACTCCGCGGTGCCGTGGGCTCTGCTCGAGGCTGAGGAAGTTCAGGTCCATTTTAAGCTTGAGCCCTTCGGGGTGCTCAGAGCCTGAAGCTGTGAGAGGGAGAATTAGACTTATGTGTGCACCCCCCACCACCAGCTCGGGGGGCGGGAGATGTGAGAAAGCCCCGCTAAACCTGAACTCTCAGGCTCAACTTCTTGTCCACAAGACTGTACCGAAGAGAAATGCCATCTGGTAGTCAGGCTGTCATTTTTTCTTACACCTAGAAGCAGTGTCAGGGAGTTGAGTGTTGAGAGCTCAACACTGAGTTAGGAGAGATGACTGTTTAGTTCTCCCTAATACCTAATGTATAAACTTAAGAGAATAAAAGTACTTTAGAATGGCAACTGAATGTAGCATATAACGGTTTGGGGTTTTTAGGTGGCTGTGAGCAGTGCTGTTTTCTTTTGTTACAGCATGAACTTGTAATCTGATTTTTAGTTTCATAAGAGTATGCAGTTATGGGCATTATCAATAGATTAATGTTGTCATATCTTAAGATACATCTGTGAATTCCTCTTTCTTCCGGCTTGACTACAGCCCCCTCTTCCCCCAAAGCTTTTTGATATTGCTAAATTTACTTGTAATTTGTCATCTCTTCGTTACCTTAAAGCTGCCTATATAATTGTAAAATATGTTTTTCTTCTGTCCTACAGTGCTTCACATGTAGTTGTCTCTCTTGTGAAAAACTACCCAAACTATCTGATTATAAATCTAGATAAGGTAAGTAGCTTGTTTTATTTCTTGATAGGGAAAACTGTTTTAAATTATTTTTAATGCAATCTATAGCATGTTGAAATTTGTGTGAGTTATTATTAAATTTTTGATTGACTATCCATTTGTTCCTATGCAAAAAAACCCACCTCAGCTGCACTTCATGCTTAGTCATGTGCCCACCACAAATAATTATTTGCAAAAAAAAAAAAAGGGAAGCTTTTGACATTCTAAACTTCTATTTAAGATTTTTTGTAGTTAAAATATTTTTCTGTGTTTTATGTTTTTAAAGCTTCATTGTGTCTGCTTGCAAAATAGCTTTTCTTTTGAGAGAAGTTTTTACTTTGTTCTCAAACTTTGTAGTGATTAGGTCGAATCTGAGTTAGCTTATTTACTTTCACAAAGGCCACTTAATGATATTGTGTGGGTATTTCTCTTCAGCTCGACTACTGTGCAAGCTTGAAGAATCTTGAAACTGTCTCTGAGAAGGAAAACTACAAGTTTATCCAGGTAATAAAGCCTTCTCTTATAGGAAATTTGACCTTTTACTGAATTTTATGCCTTTGTATCAAGGTAGTGTGGTCTCCAGAGCTCCCCAAACTAGAAGCCGCTGCTTTAATTTACGGTAAAGCTGAAATTATTTCTACTAATTCCTTGTCAAGAATGAGTCGGTATATGTAATATGCCAGTGTATGTCACAATCAGATGGACGTAGCAGCATTTCCTTCCTCTGTTTACCTTATTAATAGACTTCATATTTCACCTACAGAAGTCTGTGACAATACCCAGTATCTTCTGTCTCTTGCATGAAGTAGTCTTTTGAAAGTTGATATATTTTTATTCTATAATAAAGGTACAGAATTGCTAAAAGCCTGATTATGGAGATGAGTGGTTTTAGGGATGATTGTTTCACTTTTGATAGGTGGTATGGGCAAGATGGACTCAGACCCGGCTCCTCTGCTTCTCTGATGCTATTTTAGTATTTGCATCTTCAAATACTGCCACTTGTCATATCCTGTGGTGTGCAACTCATTCTTTCTTGTTCTGTTAGTGCTAGACGTCAAGCTGCATTCTTGCTTTTGTTGCTGTTGATGCTGTGTAGTTCATAGTTTGGAACAGGGTCTTAAGGCAACATTCAAGGTATGCTTTTTCTTTTAAAAATTTTTCCAATTAAATTGGTTTACTGTTTCCACAATTTTAGCTTCAGACAGGAGATGGATTGAGATTTATTGTTCAGATTGCCGGGTTTGTATGCTGAGGTTCTTCCCCTGTATGAAAGACAGTACTGATGCTGGTCTCTGTTTAGCTGGGCTGCCTGACGTTGCAGGACATCAGAGAAATACATATAGTTTAATTTTGTGAAATAGCAACTTCGGAACATCTTTGTCAGTGGTACTAGATGTAGGTTAAGTATATCTCTTAGATTCAGGCAAGGCTGGGAATTGAACTTGCCCTCACCTGCTTGGTGGCCCCTGTGGCTGTTTACGTTTTTTGCGAACCTATCTCTTTATTTCAGTAAGTGATTATCCCCAAACTGTTGGGTGTCCTGGTTTTGACTGGGATAGAGTTAATTTTCTTTCTAGTAGCTGGTATAGTGTTATGTCTTGGATTCAGTATGAGAATAAAGTTAATGAGACACTGATATTTTCAGTTGTTGCGAAGTAGTCTTTAGACTAAGCCAGGGATTTTTCAGCTTCTGATGCCCAGCCAGCAAGAAGGCTGGAGGGGCACAAGAAGTTGGGAGGGGACACAGCCAGGAAAGCTGACCCAAACTGGCCAAAGGGGTATTCCATACCATGGGATGTTGGTATGGAACTGGGGGGAGTTGGCCAGGGCGGGGAGCGGGGATGGATCGCTGCTCAGGAACTAACTGGGCATCAGTTGGCAAGTGGTGAGCAATTGCATTGTGCATCACCTGTTTTGGTTTATATTTCACTCTTTTTATCTTCCTTTTATTATTGTATTATTTTTTATTATTTTTATTTCAATTACTAAACTGTTCTTATCTCAACCTATGAGTTTCACTTGTTTTTGATTCTCTCCCCCATCCCACTGGGTGGGGGAGGAGTGAGTGAGCGGCTGTGTGGTGCTTTGCTGCTGGCTGGGGTTAAACCGTGACACTGGTAGAATAGTTTTAATATTCCAATACAGTTACAGCTTGTTAATTAAAAATTACCTTGTTGGATAAATCTTTCTTTGGAATTGTGCAGAGTGACAAAAGTTATTTTCTTCATGAGGTAGTTGTATCTTTAAAGTCTGGGATCTGATATCACTGTGTAGGTGGAGATGGGAGTTCATTGGAAAAGGGAGATTTCTGAATTTGCATGCAATTCTTCATACTAGTGCTGAAAGTGTCTGAGGTTAACAATCTTCAAGTGTGTGTTTTCAGATGCAGAAACTTGTGTAGCTCGTTCTGAATCTAACTGGACTCTGGGTAATTAGCTTTATAAATAGTATTTGTTTTATTTTTGTGTACTTTAGCTTAACACAATGTTTTTTTTTTTTCCACTCAGCACAGGTACTTCTTATTCAGAGTTGTTGAGGATTGGGTAATGGTAAAGAAAATGCTTCATTCTTATGGAATAGCTACACTTTTTATTTCATGAGACCATACAAGAAGAATAACAAATTGCATGGCATTCAGTTCTTTTTAAGAAATACTCCCTGCATTTGGCTTTCAGTTTTATGCATCATTACGCATTTGAGGCATGTAATTATGCCATAGCAGCTGCACGTTATGTCACGTATTTTTTTTTCCTTCTTTAAGTTTCCATATTTTAAGTTTCTCTCTTTTGGTATTATTAGTTTTGAAAAGAGCTGGTGAAGGTAATTACACACTTGAGATACTAAAGCATATTACATTCCATATATTTTTATTTTACATAGGAAATATTGAATGTTTGAACATATAACAAAACATTGAATGTCTAACAAAAGTTATGTCACGTCAACCTATGGGTCATCCTTTATCACTCACCATTGTTTCAAATATTAAATTTCAAACATTTTCACTTTTGTGACACTCAATTACTGCATCAATTTTGTACTATCAGATGAGACTGACTGTATTATTCCAAGTATCTAGGTAGTAGGAATGGAGCAGTGTCAGTGATTAAGTATGAAGTAATGGTTTTGGAGATTTGCATTCCAGCTCTTAGAGTTCTGTTTTGTGAAGAAGGGCAGCTTGAGAATTCTGAGTTTCAAACATTTTAGAATGTGAGTAATCGGCTCTTCATGTGAGAGGATGTCTACTTTCACAAGAGTATTAATCCATAAAGGATAGTAGCCACACTAGCATCCTACGTGGAAAGTATTACTGAAATGTGTTGTTTTGAATGGCTTGAAGTGGTAACATACAGAAGGGAGGGTTGTTTGCCTCCAAGCTTCCTGCTTGAACCAAAATTGTTCTTTGAGACACTAAACAGGACAAATGTTGATGAGTAATTTATATGTTTGTATAACTTCTACCACAGTAGATCTTAAATGACTGTAGACTTTGTATTACCGTAGTATAATTATGACAGTGGCTATATTGTGTAAGACCAAAGGTCCTTCAGCTTGTTTCTGTACCTATGCTAGTGTCAAAGAGTCTTCTGTGTTGCCTCACTACAGAAGGCTTTCACTTGTGAAGTTAGCAAGTAGATAAAGTCTAGATATTGAAATAAATCCAGGAATGTGCATGCTTGCTAGCACTTAGGATCGTGATTATATCTGAATTTAAATTAGGCTTTAATTCTAATTAAAATAGATTGCCAGTCTTTGTGACCTTTAAGAAAGGTTTAAACTTGGAAATTAAGCAAAAATGATACAGCGACATCAGTGTCTACAGGAGCTGTAATGCCATCTTGCCTTTCTGTAAGGCAGCAGCATATCTGGAAGGGCTGGAGGTGGGGGATTGCACCAGCTATAGCAAGTGCTTCTTTTTCTTGGTGTTCTGCAGCATGCAGCTTAACAAGTTATTGCTGATCAGTGGTATCTTGATGTTGTGTCCGGAGTGTTTCAGGAATAGTTTGTTAACCATGTGCCCTCTGTGACTTGGTGCAGGGCAAGAGCTTCTACTAAATTCTTCCGGACTGCCTAAAAGAATGACATTGTAGCTCTGCTTTAAGTTAAAAACAAAGACACATTCCGCCCCCTCCCCAAACAAAAAAGAAAACAAAAAAAAAACAATCCACAAACAAAACCAACCAAAAACCCCACAAATACATTGGTGGTGTTTGGCTGTATATTAATATTTTGAAGCCTAAAAGTAATCCCGGCACTAGGAAACACTATGTTCACTTTGCTTAAACACGTTCACTTTTAGGTGGGTTTTTTGACATAAATATCCTAAAATATATATATTAAACTAATTTTTGTTGTGCCAGCTAGATGAAGCTTAGGTGGTTTAAATATGATGTTGGAGGAAAACTTTTTATTTGTTGGCAGTATAATATTGGACAACTATGAAAATGTGATGGTATTTCTTTCAGGAGCTGGTGATGATACAAGAGCCTGGGGCCCACCTTTTGCTGGAACAGAAAGTGTTTATTTTCTCAGTGTCAATAGAAATAAAAAGGTAAATGGAGTGCGGTATTGAACATTAGCCTAAGTTTACTATAATTACAACTGAAGACATAACACTTTGATTCTTAACGTATGTAACAGAGCAATAGTTAAATTTGCCTTAAGTTATGAATAAATTTCAGGAGAAGAACAAAGAGTTCTTTTGAACAAAGATGACTGCAAACCTCTAGTGTGGTGCTGTGGTCAGCTGAGGCAAATTCAAAAAGCAAGAGTGGTCCTGCCAGTCCTCAGTTGCTGGTGCAAACTGAGTGAAAATGAACCCTGTTGAAACTAAGGGTTATTTTATTTGAAGGATCAGGTTTTTCAGGTGCATCAGCTCACCTGACCTGCATCAGCTGGAGCTAGAGGAGAGCGGGCATCATACCACAGTTAGGTTGGCTAAAGGTAGCTTGTGAAACTTCAGGATTAAGATGGTTTCGTGACATGCCTGAGCTGTTTAATGGCTTTTGTTATTCAAACAAATGTTTGTGGTGTCCCCACGTGTAGTTGCAGTAGTAGGTGCTGTGCAAACATACAGTGAACAGAGTGCAGTGCAGCTCCCAGCTGCACATTTGTCAGACTTGGTTTAGTGCTTGTCTGATCCATTGGTGAGACAGTTCACTTTGTTTTACCAGCAGAATTTTTTTTGCAGGGGGAGGTGGGGTCTGTCTTAAAATTTACGTACTTGATTTAGCTGTAGTGTGGAACTTGACTGTTGGTTATGTTTAGAAGAGGCTGATAATCACCAGAAGGGCTTTTATATAAATTACTGTTGGTTTTTTTAATCCCCAGAGTATAGCTATCAACATGAAGGATTCAAAAGGAGCAAAGCTAATCAGAGAGGTATGTTTTGATAGCATGCGAACTATGCCTGTTTTGTATTGTTTTGATCCTGAGTAATAAAGAATAAACTCTGCATGTCAAGTATTTATTTGATATCTGATAATTAAAAATGTGTGCAGTAAATTTGTTAAATTACAGTATATAGCCTCTGTACTCTGTGATTTTTGGACAATGTTCAGTGTAATTTAATGATTTTAGATATAAAATTTACATGAAAATGTCATCAGAAGCTTCAAATAAAATATTGTGAGGAAAAGGTCTTAAAAGCCTAGTACTTTCCTTTTACTGTTGCTGTATTTGATCTTGCTGTACTACTTCATTAGAAAGATTCAAGCTGGACTGATCTGATGAAGTCAATGACAGCTTACAAAGAGGAGATAGTGGACTCCAGTATTTGCAGGTTTTTAAATGTTATGGTGTATTCATGACTTCAGTTGCTGTGCATATTTCTGAGAAATACTGTCCTGTAGGTCAAACTTAATATTTGTTTTCTTTTTCAGTATTTGAGTTCAGAATGTAAGAGTCTTTTAAGGGTGATCCATATTTCCATTGAAAAATTAATAAAAACATCCCATTTCACATTCTGTGAAACTTGTGCTTTGTCATCCTTTTTTATTTATTGAGAAATGGGAGACCTGCTACTTGCTAGTGCTGTGTTTTTAACTCTGCAATACTAACACATTTAAGAGGATGAGCTGGCTTCTGTTAGTTTGTTTCAAAGTTTGAAAAATTCCTATCACTTTTTCACAGTGAGGATGTATATGTCCTGCAATAAGTGGAATTTATCTGGTAGTATTTTTTGTTGGGAATATTGCATGAAATGGAAATAGTTTGTCTGATACTTTTGACCTTTTTTCTTCTGTGTCAGCTTTATATGGAAATCTTTGGAGTTTATAAGCCAAGGATTCTGCAGTGCCTTTTCTCTTTGCAGAGCAGAAACATTTATTGTTGATTTGTTATGAAGGTGTATGTTCGTCTTCTAAAGGTTTTGGAAACAGACACTGTCACTTGGAATAGTTTTGCATGGTATAATACAGTTGTGGTTTTGGATAAAGTAGTCATTCTAAATAAGGACTATAAAAAATGTTCCTCTCGCATAAGAAAGCTAGCTTGTTATTTGATCTTTAAAAATGGTGAAAGAAAAAGTATTTTATGCAAAATGTCCACTGATTCCGCATGTGCGGGCTGGACTTGTTTGAAGAGTTAAAGGCAGCTGGGCCCATGAGTCAGGGTGAGCTGGAGAAAAGATGGCCTCAGCGTAAGCTTCTTATGTGACTGCCACTATTTGTGGCTAGGAGGTTCCACTTGTCTCATTTTGACATTTGTGCAGGAAGATTACTGCTTGATTCTGGTTTTAAATGTATAACTTTCTGCCTGCAATATGGAGAACCTTTTTATGGTCTGTGGAGTTGAATGGCTGGTGACTTAAGAATTTGCAATATAACATTTGTGCTTGAGGCTCAGGTGCCTGGTTGAGTTCAAATCCCACACAATTTTTAAATCAAAGCGGCAACTTCCTTCTCCCTCATTTGTCATGCAAGACATGAGCAGCATCCTCTCTGTCAGCTCAGTGCTGGGCTTCCCACCCTTTTATTACTGGTAAGATCTCTTGTATCACCGTAATGTAGAGCAATCATGATGCTGAAGATAGGATAGCTGGCAGTAAGACTACTTAGAGCTACAAACAAATGGTTCCTGCCAGCAGCAATATTAATTTTTCACTTAGCTTGATGTCACTGGAATAGTCAAGCGTGTATGAGAGTTAGTTCCTAAGATGTGATGTTATGGAATTTCCAGTGAGAGAACTCTGTTAAGTATTTACCACACTTGCTGTGGAAATGAGGAGATCTCCTGTGACAAAGTTGTTTCTTTTAGTTTCTATCCTTTGTTAAAGTTGCTTTCGTAACCACTACAGCTTTCTGTTCCTTAAATCAAGGGCATCCCCATCTGTGATATAGCAACATTGTCGACTGAAGTGATGAGGCGTTATTGAAATGTGACTCTACTTGTGGAGTTGTTCATTGTTCTGCTTGATTTAGAGTGATAGTTTTTGGAAGTATTTGGTGCAGAGGTCTTGACATTCCATTATTGCATCTCAAATGGAACCAGAATATAACTTCTTCTGTTTGGTGTTTCATCAAAAGGAATATGTAAAGGGAGGTTATCTGTAACAGGCTTTTGTCTTCACTTGTCTCCTGGTAACATCAGGACAGGTGTGTATAGAACTGAGTGTTGCCCAGCAGTTTATTTGTTACTATGAAAAGTAGCATTCATGTCTGTAAAGTAATTGATAGCAAGAAGAAATTCAATTTTGTGATACTAGTTACTCATACATAAATAACAATTGTGTCCTGAGCCTAGGCCCTACAAATAAAAATAATAAGCTTATAATTTTTTTAGTAAGAAAGGTAACATGGTTAGAATAAATTTTGTTTCTCCCTCTTGTAAATTCCATATAGGTAGAAGAGGGCAAGTCTCAGAATCTAGAATCATGTTAAAAACAAGGGAGTAGAGAGTCTTCAGGTGTATGACAAAAGTATAGCCTTGATAATTCAGTCAGTAGTATCAAGTGAGCTGAAGAAATCTGTTAATCAGGAGTCCTGGCTGCTTTTCTTCCTTTGGCACAGCACTAGAAAATACTTGTCCAAGGGTCTGCTCTTTCCTGATTACATGATTCCCACAACATTTTTTATTTGGTCTTTTTTATGTTTCTTTATTCTATGTCACTTGTAGCCCTGTCTTCCTTACTAATGCTTTTGGCTTACTGTTAACTGCCTTCCAAATATTTTTGTCTTCCTGAATGAAAAGAGTGAATGGTATGTGCACCAGTCCCATGCTCTGACATCCTTTTGTTGTAATATGGCTCAATATGCCTTTAGAGCATTATTCAGCAGTTATTGCCAGAAGCTCATTTTAAGAACCTTGAGGATACCTTTCTCTGGAGGTTTAGCCTTAACTAATTAACTTTTCTCTTTATTCATGAAGAACTTGGGAGAATTCAGTTTGCTGGGAGCTGATGGCACTCCTCCTTCCCTTCCATTATCTTTAGCTGATAGGTCAGCATGTCTCATGAGTGCTTTCTCACTTGATAAAGCAAACTATTCACACACATACACACACAAATATGTGTGTGTGTATATATGTTTATATGTGTGTGTATGCACATTCTCCTCTGTGTGGAGCTTTTGTAAAAAACAAACACACCTCACACCCCCCAAAACCCCAAATAAAACTGCCAAAAGGTATGAATAGTTTGCTTTATAAAGTTAGTAGCATCATTATTTGTTACTCAGTTTAATGACTACTTTGGCATATATGATGCCTTTTTTTTTCTTTCCTGAGGCATAGACATTGAGCATCTCAGTGTCCTACCTGGAATACATAGTATTCCAACTTGGGTTTGCGTTCTATTGCTCTGTTAGTAGATGTTAAAATACAAGTGATATGTTCAGAGGACTTGTAAGACATGAAGTGTGAGATTTCAGTCGACAGTGGACTTAAAATGCCATTGAGACTGAGAAAGCCTTTGAGTTTTAATAACATATTGTTTGTTTGGATCAGAGTCTGAATTCAGTTCCTCACAATGGCAGAACCTTGGGTACCTAGGCTTGGTTCAGTGAGCATCAAAAAAAGTACTATACACGGACTGCTGCCTTTATGCATTAAAGACTATTTCCAAGTGTCATGAAAGCTTTAGTGGCAGAGCTGACAGCACTTGTAAGAAGTCTTGGAAATTCATGTATATTTCTGAGAGTATATACACTGCTAAACTGGGCCCAAGTCATTGTAACCTCACTTAGCACTGTTGCTGTCCCATGTATGTTGCCAAGTCCAGGGGTATGGTGATTTTTATGTTACAGTACTGTATGTCACACTCTCTTCATCACTGGCTTCTAGGAGATGATAGTTCTTCAGTATGAGATGGACGACAACTCTCAAACCATTTTAGCCCATACAATCACTGTAAATTGGATAGATTATAAAATACCAGTGAAAGTAATACACAAGTTGTAACTGATTTTGTCTCTTGAATGAATTAAGCTAAGGCTGTAGCATTACTAGTTTGAAAAGTATTTATGTATGAACTGTGAAGGATTTAAAGAGAACCCCCCCCCTTAAGTTATTTTGCGTAAAGGCATGCTATTAAAACACAAATAGCTTGCCCCTGTTGTGTTCCCCTTACCTTACTTTGGTAGGTTGATCTGCTGTCCTGCGTAGAGGATTGGGACAGCTGTAGATCTGACCAACCTACTTCTGTTTTTACTAGCAAATGCTTTAGCTCTGTGGAAACCTGGATCTTCTTGAGAACCTTCTTGTGACAAATGCCTGGTTTTTAATAACTTCCATGAAGTTATGTTCTGTTTGCTTTTATGGAATCATGAATTAACAAATCAGCCAGCTGTCCACACTGAAACCCAGCAACATTAATTAAGAATCTGGTGACTGCTTTTCATTTTACTATAGTCCTACAGGTTCTTGACATAGCCTCTTCAGAAATACTTAATAACCTGTTTTAAAATGCACCTTTACTGTATGCTAAACTTAGTTTCTGATTAGTGTTGCTTCTGTGCACGCAGTTAAACTATTTAGAAGTTGAGTGCTGCCTTGTCAGAATAAGAATTAGTTTCTATCTTTCCTGTTAAATACTTGCTGGCTTGGCAGCTTTTTTGACCTTAAGTTCAGCTGAACAGCCTACATGCTAGAACAAAAATGCTTGCGATTGTGATTGCTGTTACGATGACAGTAGTTTATAGAAGCTGGTCTAATATACTTTATATATTAATCAGATAGTGACATGGTAGTTTCAGAGAATGTGACTGATCAGCTGCAGATAGCATTAAAAACTAAATGTTTTAGGTTATGCTTAAAAATGTGTGCACAAACATGTGTACCTGTAAGGGAATAGTTTGTTAAATTCCTGGGGGCAGGAGCAACCAAGCAAAAAAACTCCAACTCCCCCAAGGCATACATTTTTCTTTTAACGTGCAGTTCTCTTGCTTCAGGAGTTCTTAATTAGTTTTAGTCTTATTGAAACATGTAGATGCGTATCTATTTATAATTGTTATAAGCAAAAAAGTAATTTAAAGCCCATGAAGGTTATATGATAATCTTTAACTTCAGTAGATTTTTAGACTAGGTCATTCATTTATATGTGATGGAGAAAGTCACATTGCAGAGCTTGACAGCACTATTCTAATTGAGGTGACTATAAGGTGTCCATTTTAACTTAAAATTTTTGGGCTCCCTATTCTGCTTCTACATACAGGAAGTGAGATATGGCCTCTGTTACAGTAATTGTAATTTAATATGAAAAAGAATTTATAAAATTATTTCTAAGGTAGAGAAAGTGTGAAGATTAAAGATGCATTCTTTCTCCCCACCCCCTCTTTTTCTCAACTTAAGTGCAGGTATAAAGGTGATGATTGTTCTGTAAACTGTTGTCAAGTCTTGGGAAATTGATGTGATACTGATAATATATTACAGTTTTGTCTAGTCGCTTTAGGATTTTGACAGTCTTCTTTCTAGATGCGCAGCATCTCCAATATGTAGTTTGCAGAGATGCACATTCTAACAGGCCAAACCCATGTCTCTGGATTTTTAAGTTTTCTTTTGTCAGAAAGACTGGAGCCATTTTGATTAGTGACATTTTTAGATGAAGTTATGTGAGGAATTTATTGAACTTTTGGAAGCTCATTAACAAGTCTTACTCTTCCTTTTCTTTTCTAAAGCTTGCAGCAGTGTCTGATGTTTTTGTGGAAAACTACCTCCCTGGGAAACTGGCTGAAATGGGTCTAGGTTATGAAGACATTAAAAAGATTGCTCCTCACATAGTGTACTGTTCAATAACAGGTATTTTAGTTTCAATTACTTGTTTTCATTAGTTCCTTTATTCCAGTCAACTGTTATAAAAGACATGTGGTAATATAGAAGTGTATTATTTTGATGTCAGTTAAGGCAAATTGAAAGACAAAGTGAGTTTGACTATTCAGTTCAAAAACGGGTATAGAAAAATTGGGAGGCAGCAACCATGTCAACAGCTTATAAACTGTTCAACAGTGGCATTACCGTGCCAGCTTGGCATGTTCCTATTGACTTCAAAGGAGCCAGGATTGGCTGGGCTCCTTGGATTTTGCTTTGAACTAGTTGAAAACTCAGATTATTTTTAGTTGAAAAGTCAGAATTTTTTTTCCCAACAGTTTTACTGTATCAGTTTACATATTGCAGGTGTCCAATTTGGTAGTCTCAGTGTTCTCTACTGCCCTGAAGCATCTCTCTCTTCAGAATTGTGCAGTTTTATGTTCATGGAAGTTTTACATTACTTTGCTACAGTCTGTTGCCTGGTAACTGAAATGGTAGAAGAGTTGTAGGTACTTTATAAATGCTGGGAAGAATGAAAAGAAAGTAGACATATGAATATCAGGAATTGCATACATGTAAAAATAATGTTAAGTCTGAAAAATCGCTTAAAAAAACCCAACAAAAAACACCCCCAAAAATATTGATCAAGCACTGAAAATAAAGGATCTGTGCATGTAAAGTCTGCTGTTAAAATACAACTAAATTAAAACACGGAAGTTACAGGTATTTTTAGACTAGCTTAAAATCATAGTTACAAACCTGTTATGCCTCTGAATTTCTGAAGAATAAATGGCTTTGGCTTTTTAGTTACTGCGTATTCATGTAGTTTAATAGGAACTAAACAGCTTTTTGTGACATATTTATGATGTTTGTGTGGCAAATGTCTGAAGAAGTCAAGAGCAGAAAAACAATTATATTCAGGGCTTGCTGAGAATCTCTTTGTCTAAATACATTTTTAGGTTGGTCAGTGGCTGGCTACCACAATGTTTTTCACATCTGCTTCTGTATGTAATCTCAAAACTGGAATTTGTTGAGTGGTTTTTGCATTTTTTTGTTATTTAGTTACTGTACCCATAATTGATGTAAAAGAATAAAAATTATATCCAATTTATGTGAGGTAGCTTGGCGTTTGATTTGGTAAATCTGTTTTTCCATTCCCACTACATGTCAGCTTTTGAATGTTTTTGTATTTTACTGATAATAGACAAAGAACTTACTTGAAGTGAGGGCCTAAGGAAAGGTACTATTTAATTTCACAGAATCATATAATTGTTTAGGTGGAAAGGACCTCTTGAGACCATCTAGACTAACCCCTGTGTTCAAGCAGGGTCAGCTACAACAGGTTTCCCAGGACTGTGTCCAGCTGGGTTTTGAGTATTTCCACAGCTGCTCTGGACAACCTGTTGCAGTGTCTGATCACCCTCACAGGAAAAAAGTTTTCCTATGTTCAGGAAAGTTTGCCCATTGCCTCTTATCCTGTCAGTGGGTGCTACAGAGAAGGATCTGGCTTTCTCTTGCTCATTCCCTCCCACTGGCTACTTATATATATTGCTAAGATGCCCCTGAGCTTTCTCTTGTTTAGGCTGAAAAGTCTCACCTGTCTTGCCTTCTCCTCATGTGTCAGATGCTCCACTCTCTTAATCATCTTTGTGGCTCTGTGTTAAACCTGCTCCAGTAAGTCCATATCTGTCTTGTACTGGGGAGCCCAGAACTGGATGCAGTACTCCAGATGTGGCCTCACCAGTGCTGAGGCAATCTCCTCCCTCAACCTGCTGGTGACACTCTTCCTAATGCATGGTGAAATACTGTTGGCCTCCTTTGCTACAAGAATGCATACTTTTGTATGTCCTGTTTAAGTGCTCCCTGACTTCTTCCACTGAAGGTAAGTTTTCCTTGCTGCAGACTCCTTCTAGTTTTAGGGACCTAGGACTCCTAAAGGCCATATTTCCTGGTAAATACTGGGGCAAAGGTGGCATTAAATACCTTTGCTTTCTCCATGTCCTTTGTTACCAGTTTCCCTGCCCCATTCTGCAGTAGGTCCATGTCTTCCCTACTTGTTTTTCTGCTGCTGATTTGCTTGCAGAATCCTTTCGTGTTGCTCTTCGCATCTTTTGCCAAATTCAACTTCAGATCAGCCATGGCTTTCCTAACCATATACTTGCATGATCAAACAGCAGCTCTATACTCCTTCTAGGTCACTTACCTCTGGTTCCACCTCTTTCACACTTTCATCTTATTGTCAAAACAAGGTGGAGAAAGATCATACAATTTTGCTGATTAAAGATTTGTGTACCACATAGTTTACAGTTGTTATGCATAATGAAAAACATATAAACATTAAAAAATACATAAATACATAAAGATTTTTTTTTTTTAATTATTCATGGACTATGATCATTTGAGGCTGAAGGTGTTCAGGAGGTGAGAGCTAAGTGATGTTTGTCAGGCATTCATAAAACAACTTGGGGTCTTAAATTATGGTTTCTTAAGTCTTGGTAACAAGGAACATCTATTTAAGGGTGATGCATCTTCTAGGAATAAAGACATAAAATCTCTAGTACCCTTAAAAAAAAAAGATCAGAAATCAATTAAGGCAGGAAATAGCAAAGCCTCAATCTAAGCATATTAAAAGAAGCAACCAGATTAGGACCAAATGTACTACTGTCACAGAGAGGGGCATGGTGGTGATACTTAGACAGTAAGAGAGGTCTTTTGGCAGAATCAGGCAGAAACCTGATTTAAGAAGAAAGAATTCCTGATTGATTTCTAAAAGCTCTGTGGCCTGATTCTAGATGTTACAATTCAAAACCATTTTGTGCTGTGGTTGACTCTACTGCATTCAAATACAGTGTGGTTTTTTGATTTTTTTTTTTTTTTTTTTTGCAAACGGGGATGGGCAGAGGCTAGAAGAGGTTTGATGTAGTAAAGTTTAACTTAAATCAGTGAAAAGGAGATCAAGTTGTTAAAGTACTTGCTGATAAAAATTACTTAGATTAGCATCTCAGGTTAAAACATGAATGCCTACGGAAAGAGACAGAGAACTTGTTTGGGTTTTTTTATTTTTCTGTCACAAATGAGACTAGACAAACAGCAAAGGAGGTTGGTAAAAGCATTAAAACATCTTTATGGTAGCTAAGTTGTGTATGCTACTGTTTATTACAGCGAAGGTTAGTGAGTCCATACTTGAGTGATTTTCTGCAAGGGATCAATTAGAGAAACTTTGTTAATCTGAATATCCAATATAAAAGGCCTTTAGAACAAATTGGTAAATGAATATTTATAAATTACCTGTAGCAGTATATCCGAGCAAGGTGTGAACTTTTGGTCTGATCCTGTGTTGTTATTAAGACATGTCATAACTTTGCCAGTGAAAACACACACAAGAAATTAACTGAATGTGTCAAGCTGTTCTTGTAAACATAGGAATTAGTTCACTTTCCTTTTCTGAAGCAAACAGATCTAATTGGCAATCCTTTGCTTTTGCAAAGCACCGCTTACCCATGTTGCTTGCTATTCATGGTGTTCAAGTGCTTTTCTTCTTTTTCTTCTGGGTTCTTGGATGTGGAGGTCTATTAAAAATAGTGGGACTCTGGGCACAGAAACTTGCTTGTAAGCAGTGTCTTGGATGTTTTAATGCTAGGCATGGCAATGTTTGACCCAAAAAACAGGTTTATGCAAGTTGAGGCATCCAAGTTGGGCGGCTGGTTTTGTGAGATGTTGGTGCAGGAAGCAGGTAACTGCAATCTGGAAGCCATCAAGAAGTGCTCCGTTCCCCTGACTTGAGGCAGGAGCTGTGCTTGTGACAACGTAAGAGGATAAGGATTGCTGCTGAAGTGGAATGAACTGAGACACATTGAATCTAGTAGGTTCCTGAGAGCTCAGATGTACTATTTCAGATAGGAAGAAACTGAGAACACAATGTAAGGCTTTTTGGTAATGCCATAATAAGTTGTGTGTATTTAAATACTTAGCTAGGGATATGGAAGATATGAGTTAAGGAAGATGTCGGATGTAAGAGATGTGCCGGCCTAGAACATTGAATTAAATGGACTAGTTGTATTCCCAAATGTTGAAAATTGCTGAGAAAAATTATCTTGGTTACAGCAACCCCTTTTATATCTAAACAGTGGGATTTCATCCATCGTTTGCCATCTCATGTACAGGCTGTACAAGAGATAATAGAAATGTTAGTTCTCAAGCCCTTTCTGGTTTGCAAGTCCTGTGAAGGATAACGGATACACAATATAACATGAATTATATTCTGAGGTCTTTGAACAGAGGATAGGAATGGTTTAGACGGCTTAACTCTGCCAGTTTTGAGTATGCTTTTTTTAAGGGTGTGTTTTTTATGTACCATAACTATTGTTAACAGACAAAATTATGTTGGTCATTGTTAATGACTATGATGAACTGTATTACATTTTAAATGTGAGAATATGTAGAGACAGACATTTTGGCATAACATTTGATAATAAATAAGTAACCAAGAAATAAACATGTTCAGTGTGTCAGAATCACACTGTTTTTCCAACTTTAATTTTTGATTTTCTTGTTTTTTCTTGTTAATCAGTATATATGCCGAAGACATTATAGCTGATTCATTTAATAAATTACAAATAATTACTAGACACTACTTCCTTCATCCATTTAGTTGACTGTTTAAGGCTGGATATCATCTGGAATGT
This sequence comes from Aviceda cuculoides, assembly GCA_035590195.1. Lineage (NCBI taxonomy): Eukaryota > Metazoa > Chordata > Aves > Accipitriformes > Accipitridae > Aviceda > Aviceda cuculoides. The sequence goes on from JAVJGG010000009.1 coordinate 3,710,549, forward strand.
TCTGTTTCTTATTTTTGGAACCATATTACCTTTCAAGTTTAAACTTCATAGGTATTGAATGCAATTAATAAACAAGTAATTTGAAGGAATCAGTTTCACCCTACAGCATAACTTTTATAGCAGGTGTGATCAATATGTATTTAACTTTCTTGGGTTTTTTGTCTCATTCAGTTATTGAATGTAAGTATAAATAAATCAAATTGGATATTAAAACTTTTTTAAATTTAGGGGCCATCCAAAAATATGGTACGTAATTTTCTGACTCTACACTGTACTGTATCCTTCCTTTGTGCTACTCCAGAGGGAGTGTGCTCAAATAGTTGTCATTCTTATCATCGTTATTGTGGTTGTTACATTTTGGAGGAGTGGTACTTCCACTTTTTAAAGACTTTTATTTGTGACGAGATTTGTGTGAAAATATGGGTCTTGAATTTGTCTTCAGACCTCAGAGTTGCTAATTGATGGTCAGCACTACCTGATAACCTTTTCTTCTTAAGGCCTCACCTTCTAGAATGTTTTTATCCCAGTCACTGTCTGGTTCTGCACCTGCTGGCTGCATTTTGCATTTGTGGTTACTGTGATAGTAGTCAGTACCCGGTTATGGATTAGGTTATTTGCCAGATCCTTGAAATGGTTCAGATGCCGAATGAGTGCGCTCCCTGTGATACTGTTCTTGTGTGTCCTGTTACATAGGAATTTCTATTTCATACTGCCTGATGTTGAGCCAGGTGGGGCTGGGCTGTCTTCAGAGTGTATCATATTGGTCATGAATGGCTCGTATGTGCCATCTGTAGCATAACAACACCTGTATTGGCTCCATTAAACTTATTTCTCCTGGATGGCAGGTAATATATCATAGAGATGTCATCAGCTTGCTTTTCATTTATTATTTCCTTTGGCCTGCTTGCTTTAAGTTGTGATATCACCATGAAATCTAGTCTAATCAGTCCCAATTCTAGTACTGTATGGTTCCTCCTAGCCTCCCTTTCTCCTCACTTCTGGTGGCCTATAGACTGGTATTTCTGTTCTTCTCAGCCTCCCACCTGTATGATGCCTTTGTGCCCTCTTCTTGGTCTTTTTGTCAGGTCAATTTCCCTTCCTTCTCAGTCTGTACCTTTCCCCTGCCCTTTCCTAGCCATGATTGTCCAGCTCAGCCAGTTGAGACTCTTTCCTCTCTCCAGTTCACTTCCTCACCAAACATCGGTTTCTCTTACCTCCTTTGGCTTCAGGCTCACATTTTCCTACCAACTTCCTTTTCCAGCTAATTGTGTTCTCCAGTCCTTCAGAATCTTCCTTCTAACCTTCATATTTTTCTGTTTCTCCTTTTCTGCATTGCAATGCTAGTAGGAATCAAGCAGAGGGGATACCCTCTTTCTATGCTTGGTTTTTGTGTGCTATTCTCATGCACAGTAAGTGTGAACAGTAAATATAAATGAAAACTGGGCTAGAGTATGCTCAGTTGGTCTGTGGGTACAGCATACATACATTTGTCAGAACAAACTGCTGGGTTGTGTGATATGATGGAGCATGGAGTTCATGGACTGAATCTTTGGAGATTTTAGCCATGAAGCACTAACAAATATTTCCTTTGAGACTGTGTATTTCCCAGCCCCTACGATACCTTAAAGCTGGATTTGAGGATTTTCTAGTGGCGATAAAAAATAACGGCATTAATAAAAAAGCATAGCCATGACAAAAAGGTTTCCCCTTCTTTCAAGTCTTCACTCTAAAGGACAGAAATTCTTGGGGTTTTGAGGAAACAGCTCTTAAGTTGTTTCTTCTAATGTAGCTAAACAAACCTGCTTCTATCTCTGGTTTTGTGTTTAAGAACAGCAGAATCATTCTGTGAGAAATTCTGAAAACTTTCAAAATTCTCATTCTTATAGAGCTTAAAGATCAAAATTGGACTTTATTACATAAAATGCTTTTTGTTAATGGAACATATATGCTGGTGACTGGTTCAGCTGAATAGGCCCATACTGTAGCAGAATATAAAATCTGGAAGACATGCGCCTTAGAAATCAGAAGATATGCTTATTTAACTTAACCAGAATTGACTGATTTTTCTTAAATACAGGAATAATGTTTGTATGGAATTGCCTCTTTCCAAATTTTGGAGTGTTGCAAATTGTTAGTGGTAGAAAAATAGTGTGATTCTCTCCCCCCCCCCCCCGAAATTCCAGGGTCATATGTAGGTGAAGAGTTTAGACATAGGTAAGCCAGATGTTGTCTCTGTGATGGCATTTTGGAAGTCATCATTAGCAAACTGAGTTTCTTATCCAGACAGCTCTGACTGAACGTATCCAGCCCTGCAGTGGCTGTTGCAGGGTTGCAAGGATTTCTGGGGCATTTCCCAACGTTCCTACTGCTTTGAGTGCTCTTGAGCTCCAAACTGTCTGTTCTCACGAGTTGGCTGTGCTGATGAGAGTAATCCTAGAACTAGTTTAAATATAATATATTTTGACAGTACTGTGGTTGAGATTGGTTTAAGTTTTTGAAAATTGGCTGGTTAAAGTAAATCCCGTACAGGCCACGAGGGAGTGACTGTTTGTTGTATAGGTATGGCCTTCAACTCGGAAAGTCACATTTATTTCTGAACAGGAGGGGGCACTGTTTAAAAGGACAACATTGTTTTCAAATCAAAGTGCTTTCCCCCCCCTTTCCTTAAAGCCTCTGAAGGCACTATATTTTGGAAGAGGTTTGTAGGGGTTTTTTGCATGATGAAAGCTACTCCTCCGAGGATCTCTGCCCCATCCCCTTGCTTTGCCAATTTGAGTGAATTGTGCTTACTGTCCTCTTTGTGTACAGGTTTTGTGGAAGGTAGTGTTCCTTGGGTTTTTTGTCTCCTCCCTTTCTTTCTTCCTCCTTTTTTAGGAAGTAATACTTTGTATCATATGCAGGTTGCTTTGTATGTTGCTCGGGACATTACAAAACCTTGTTTCAATATTTTATCTTCTGTCATTCCATTTCTTAAAATATGGATGTGATGCTTAGTTTTCTGCCTTTTAAAGAAATTTTACTCCTGTAAAGACTTTTTGATGTATTTATGCATGAAAGAAATTGAATACATAATGATGATCATGGAAAATCTTAGAAATAGTCTTAGTGCAACCAAAATAAACTACAAAGATAAGATTTTTGGGACCAAAATTTTTATTAACTTTGTGTTACTGTAACAGATTACATTTCTTGGGGATTTGCAGTCTCTAACCCGAAGAATTTAGGCTTAACTCTGAATTTACAGATACTTTGACTGTACTAAACTGTTAATTTGTTTGTTGGCAAACAGTATTGTTGTAAAAAGGCTACAATTAAGTGGAAAGAATGGCAAAAGTTTTATAGAAGAAGTGTTGTGTGTCGCCTAAGTTTATTATGGATCTGAATCTGGAATTCTTGTATATGTAGCTTTTGTTTAATGTACATAAAGTCCTTAAGATCCATAAATGAACAGTTTTCTCCAAAAATAATAAGTAAATTTTATGTGTCTCTTGAGTGATTCTGATGAATCTGTGAGAAGGAAAATAGTTCTTCTCCACCCATCTGCAAAAGAGTTAATGACTCAAAAGAGCCAGCACTTGGTAGTTTTCAGTGCATCTTGTTTTGTTCTGCTATTTTGTAGCGACTTTTCATGAGGAGATGTATGTTACAATTTTGATACATATGCTACTCTGCCTCTAGTATTTTCACTACAGGAAAGAAAAGCCAGCTGCAGTGTGTTTTGCTGTGCAAAGGCTAGCCAAAGTGTTCTTCAAGTCCTCTAATTTGTGAACTAACTGTGGTGAGGTGTGGAATTGCCTTGGATTAGATACAATTTGCACACTCCTCCTTACCAAATGATTCTGGCCTGTAAAATTATAGATAACTTGGAGTGTCTGTGTGCTCACTCCTTCCCCTGATGTTATTCTTGTGGTTTCTAGATGGTTATATCCTGGATATAATCATCTGGTATAAATTGATAGATTACCTCCAATGAAATGATGGCTCCTACTTAAAAAATGATGTTTATTTCATAATGTGATATCATTTGGCAAAATAATTTCTTGATGCTGTAAATTTTTTATTGATAGCATGCAAATAGGGAAGTTGTATTCAGAAGCTGGCTCAAGCAGTGGTTGCAGTTGTCACAAAATAATAGCAACTATAGAGATGGTCTTGATTATTATTCTGTTGAAAAGTTATTAAAATTTGTGACCCAAAATTACTAAAAAGAGGATTTTTTTTTTTTTTGTAATTACAAAAAGGCAAAATGACACCAAAACTAGGCACAACAAAATGGAGGGGGGGGGGGAAGCCTACATAGCAAAATGCCTAGGCTGGTTGAGCCAAATAGCCAATGCAAGGAGGATGATGTGCAGAATGAAATGGAAATTAGGAGAATTAACTGAGAATTTAAAGAGCTACAACAGTCTTTTAAGTATATTAAAAGCAGGAACAATTTGGAGAATGAGGTCATTAATGAAGCTGGAAAGTGCAAAGAAGATTGGTATCTTGGTACCAAATCTTCAATAAAAGATGTTCATAGAGAAATTTTCAACAGAGATATTGTTTTCTAATAATAGAAGATATTGCACTGTCAGACTGATATGTCAAAAGAGGCATCGTCAGAACAAACTGAGTGTTGTGCTTCCAGTAGTTCTTAATGTGGCTTAAGAACAAGGCAGCAGGTCTGGAAAACTGTGAACGTTATGCCTGTCTTTAAATAAACACAAAAATCATAGGTTTGCAAACCTTGAGGTATGAACTTAAGTGCTGACAGGGATTGAATAAAGCATTTGGAAGGGAAAAAGTATGAAGCTTCTACCTGAGCTTGATTTGATAAAACTAAAAAATTGCTGATGTGATCAGAAGGAACTACTGCGGCTGTCTAACCATCTCTTCCTAAAGCATTCTATACATTTTCGCGTAGTAGTTCTTAAATGAAGATCCTAATAGTATGTGAAAGCCTAAAAAAAGAAATAAAAAAATCCTTGCTTAATGTGTAGAACTAGCCAAAATGCTACTTGGTATTCAAAGAATAAGTGTTAAGAAAAAATCTTTAGAAAAATTTTGGGAGCTAGTAATTAAAATAATAAAAGTTCAGACATGACAGCTGGAGAAGTGGATTCTCTAGTTTTCAGAGAGTTAAGTAATAGGGAATACAAAAGCAGCATACAAAATAATGAAACAGATATACTAGTAGCCATTTTCTTTCTCAAGAGTAGTAAATAAAAGCACGCTGTGAAGCTTGAAGATTGGATATTTAAAATTGGTAGTACATTCCAGAGAAAATTTTGCCTTTTAATATTCTGCAGAGTTTGCTGCCTAGCAAGATGCTAGTAGAATTAAAAATGAAGGAGTAAACAATTATATAGGTCAGGAGAACAGGCAGAATTATTAAGATATTCGCTCAGGGATTTTGGAACAAGCCAGCAGATAACTACTGACTTCTTCAAATACTGAACTAAGCGGTGTCAGTTGTTTGTTGTACACCTCAAGATCAATATGCGAAAGAAACTCAATAATCAAATTTAATGATGGTCTGATTTTGAGGAGGGTACGTTACAGTATGACCTTGCAGTTTTTAGATACAGAGAGATTAATTGAACACTTTGGTGCTCTTCTGCCCTGTGCTGATGTGCTGCTTTGTAATTCTCAGTGGAAACTACCTGTTTACACAGATTGGTAGTTGGTTCCTTTTGCAATAAAGAAATAGCTTTATGGCATGCAGCAGGAGCTTTAAGAGGTTATTATGCTGCTCGTGTGTAATTACTGTGATATCTGAGGTGGCCGCCAATATATTATCAAATGTACTGATGCTTTTAAGACTATATTAATTCTAAATATGAATTTCTGTGAAAATTTTGGAACAGTCTCAATTTATAAAGCACAAGGGTTAAATACTGTAAGGCAATAGTCTCATAAAGAAGTTAAAAAGTTATGATTGGAAGTTTGCTTGATATAAATCAAAGCCAAGGAGCTAGTTCTGCCTATGCTGCCAGGGAATAAGACAGTTTTTCAAACTATCACTCCTTTATTTCTTGTGTTTGGCATATAAATAAAGTAGCTAAAGAATCTGATGTGAAAATTTTAATCTTTGTATTATACTGTGTTTGCAAGCAGAATTTATATGATTTAATATTTGAAAAAAACTTAATGTGGAAGAGGTAGAGTTTTGTATTCTCGTGAGTCCAAGATACCTGATTTCTTTCTAGACATCTAAACAGATTTGTGCCTCACCCTGAAAAATGTCTAGTCATATGTCATTTGAGTATCCAAGTTGTGTCAATTTTTCCTTTTGACTGAGCCATCAAACCAGAACACTTTAACGTAAAAAGGCAAAGAATTTGCTTATGTGGGGAAATTAATTGGCAGAAATGCAGATGTCCAAATACTACTTTGATGATGTAAAAAAAATTATAATGAAAAAAAGTACTTTAGAAGAAAAACACTTGTTTCTGTGAATGAAGAAACAATTGCTCTTGTTTCTACGAATAAATCAATCAATCACCATGGTGGTGCATTGGTGGTCCTATGTGGCACATAGTTCTGCTGGTAAATTCCCTGAGATAACAACATTGATCGGTTTACGTAGCTGCTTTTCTTTACAAAAGGGAATTTCTGAGGCCAGTGAGGATACATTTACATCACTGGATAGTGTTGCGTAGGAAGAAAAAATGGAGCAATCTCTAAACCAGCATGGTAAATTGGCCGTAGGGTCAATAGCTGCATTGTTCTTGTGGCCGAACTGGTTGAGTCATTTATCGTGGTGTAGCAGTATGTGCTGTTGATGTACTCTCAGTACTTCTTTAGGACCAAAAGATGATTTGTGTAAATGCAAAACTTCAGGAAGGAGACTCTGAGATATCCGTTGATTTAAAGGAAGACAGCACTAGAGACGAGGCTTCTGAAAATTGCCCTTGCGTATTTAGGGACTATCACATTTTGAGGGCTTGCTTCATTTTGGCAGTAAATGTTAAGATAGTATTGTGCCTCTACTTCACTCTATCTTGTAGAAAGTCACCTGTGAAGTCCCCAAACCTCCTTTTGCTTGGCACAAGACCTGTTCCAGAACAGAGTCTGCTGCCTTAGGATTGGCACTTTGTGGCCAGTATTTCTTCCCAGAGTAAAATACTTAGTTTATGGAGTATAAACTGCAATCCTAACCACATGAAATTTAATTTTTGTAAATGTTATTTATATATATAAAATAAAGTAAATATTCTTATAACCTTCCAGCAGTTAACTGCTTTATTCAGAAATAAATGATGAGGACCAGTGGGAGTTTTTAATTTCCCAGCTCATGGTGCCAATTACTATCCTACTGAAGCACATCTACACAAGCAGGAGGTTCTTTCTGATGCTGTACAAGGAACTTGATCTTAATTTCTGCTGCTTATGAAGATATCTGAATTCTTTCCTGCTGTTCGTTTTGTATCATAGGTGATCCACCTGAAATCAGGTGTTTCTGTCTTGGTTTTCTGGACACAAATGAAAAACACTATATGAGTGTGTTAGACCCAGTATTTTTTTCCCATACTGGGCTTAATGATGTATTTGGTGTTTTTTATTAATACAGAGTTAGGTTATTTTGTGATAATTTTTCCTTTTACTGGAAAAAAACCCAAACCCTAATCATTCTGAGGAAGACTGGGAAACAATGGCTCCACAGTTAATCAGACTTGCAAACAGATGGCAATGTGATTACTTTGAATTACTTCTACATTGTTGTTCATGTCTTTTAATACTTCTTTTTAAGGGTCATGTGTTTTAGAAGCCTGATTAATAGGATTTGAATTTTTGGGATTGCTTGTTTGAATATTGTAATGTTGTTCAAAATTCTCACAGATTTTTGATTTTTTTTGGGGGGGGGGGGGGAGGTGTGTT
>JAVJGG010000009.1:3718538-3748094 GCA_035590195.1 Aviceda cuculoides
TGCTCTAAAGATGAACTGTGGTAACAAAAACCACCACCATGTGCACACACCGCGCCCCCCCCCAGCCCCACCAAAACAAACAACCCCCCCCCAACCCGAAACCCCAACTAAAACAAAACAAACAAAAAAACCCCAACCCAAAACCTTAAAACCATATCTACTTATTCAGGAAGCTGCAAACTGTTGGAAGCTGTGAGAGTACTCAAGAAAAATGTTAGATAGGCTTATCCTGTTCATATTGGCATTTGTTTTTCTCCATTCCTGGAGACAGAATAGGTAGCAAGTTGGGCCTTGAGTCTGGTCTAGTGCATTTGTTTTCATATTCCTGTGCTACTGTAAGCTTTTCAGACACCAGCTAAACGTCTACATCCATTAGCACAGCTCAGACAGCACAAGGACAGATTTGCTGTGCTTTTGGTCCCTTCAGAGTGTAATCAATAGAACTGCTGAAATACCAATTGCAGGACCAAATCACCTTAAATACACCTTTAACAACCCATTTGGGGAACATGAGTTTCCAAAAGATCTCAGAGTAAATTGTGAACCAGCAAGGTTTGACAGAGGTGTATTGCAGAGCAATCCAGCTTGATAGCTCTTAATTGTAGGAGAAGCAAATGGACTTGACTTCTGGAGTCTAAGTTTTCTAGTGGTGATGGCAACAATGCTTTTTAACCAGTATTATACACAAAAAGTATGTATTCAATTCAGGACTGATTGAAATGTAAATATCACAAAGGTGCATTTTTAGGGTGTTTCAGAATAAAACCAAACTTTAAAGATAACTCCTTCTACAGCACTGCTGTGGTTATGATCTATCAAGAGGCAGAACCAAAGGATAATTTTCCTACTTAAAACAAATTCATGTTGCTGGTATGTTTATATGTTTTTCTCTGCTGTTTGCAAAATTAGCATACTGAGATCTCAAACAGGCCTATTCAAAAGAGGAGGCTTCTGCAAAATTCAGCTGGTTGACAAACTTTTTGGAACTGAGCATGAAGCTGTTTTTCTATACAACAGGCTTCTGTCAGCACAGCTGTGCTGGTCAGGAATGTGAAGAGGTGTGAACACTGATCGGTTTAGCTGTTTTGGCAGAAGCCATTAGCAAATATGTTGTTATATTGACAACAAAACTTTTCTTTTGCTGGTAAAATTGGTCTGCTCAGAGATGTGTCTTCATAAATGGTTTTACATTCTAGTATGAAGTATAATTTGGTCCAGAAAGCTATATTTGCCCTATATTTGCAGTGCTTTGCCAGTACCTCTAGACTGCTAAAGAGCCCTGGCATCGAGACAGACCAAACTTCCAATACCTCTAGACTGCTAAAGAGCCCTGGCATCGAGACAGACCAAACTTCCAAAATGTATCAGTAATCCAAACGAACGTGAAAAGGGTGGAAGCTGAAAGGAGGTGTGTTGAAACAAAGGTTGCTGCGAAACAGATGGGAGCTGACAGGACTCCCTCTCTGTTGGTAGGATTGATATCCTTGCATGATTCAGATCTGCTGTGCACCTCCAGGAAGGTGAGCTTTCTAGCTGAGTGACACTAAATCTTTGAGTTTGTGCTGTTTCCGTCATCAGCAGAGCAGCAGCCTGAGTTGTTTTTTTTATTGTAAGTGATTGAGATAGCCTTTTACACTGGCATTAAGCATCCCAGCAGGAGGGCTTTGCTGTTTTTTCCACTATTATTTCTTCAGTCACACATAGCTTGAATATCCAAAATACTGTGAGTTTAGGAATAAGAAACAGTTGAAAATTAGTGCTATTCTGAAACACTGTGTTCCCATTCGTTATTCAATATGAGGCATATATGAAGCTTAATGAACAAGTCATAATTCTTCCTTGCTTTAAAATTAAGTATTGACTTTCAGCTGTGCATGGAAGTAATATTTTTCTTATGACTTCACACTCATTGCTTGTTCTTTCATCTAAATAGCAGTATTTTGTACAAAATCTCAAACTTCAGGATTTTGGACTCTGTCCTAATGAAGAATACCATAGCAGACAGAGAGCCTGTGAATCGTAAGATTTGACACTGGGTTACTTTACAGTGAATCAAACCAGATTAGGCACTGAAATCCTGGATATGAACAGCATAGCAACACAGTACAATTGTGGAGACACTGATGTTTTAATGTTTATTTTTCAGTAGCTGTTATACTTGGACAGGTGCCAAGCTAAGTTAACAGAAATAAAGCTGGAGGATTTTCGTCAGCTTCAGAGGCCTTGCAGTAGGCTTTTGTAAAGCAGTATTTATTGTGTTTGAGTTCTAATATTCTAAAGAGAAGACCCAAGAAAAGATCACCAAACATTTTATTTGTTATTACTAAAGATTTCTTTGCTGCTTTCTAAAGGAAATATTTTTTCAGGGATCTCCTGCTTTGTAGCCTTCTTATCTGCTTTGTTGGTTTATTAATCTTTTTTCCTTGCCTGATGGACTTCCTTCATATGAATATTGCAGGAATTTGTGTTTTGGTTTTTTGTTTGTTTGCTTTTTTGCTTTACTGTTTAAAATGGTGAGGTTTTGAGATTTCACCAACAGAATGAATATGACTTATTAAAATGGTACAAAGATCCAGTGTCTTTGTGGTGCCCATTCACAGTATTTTCTGTGGGTGGTGTTAGATTGATAGGAAGACAGTAAGTGGCTGGTATTGGCTTGAAAATGTTTCCCAGTAAGCATATGGTCTTCATTACTTCTGTTTTTAAAATACTGTGATAAAATAAAACACTTTGTCAGTGGCTAACAAAGAAAAAAAAAAAAAACAGTTTTGGGTGTAGGAGACGCACAAACTATTGAAAAACAGCCTGTATTTTGTCATTTTTAGAAACCAAAATGGTGGCAGTATTTGGTACTTCTCCATGTACTTGAACATTAAAAGCATTTTGTATCCCAGTATTTGTCAGCATTGGCTGAAAACACACTGATCTGCAAGTTGTCTTATAGAGAAAACTTTGGCATTGGAAGTTGTAGATGCTACTGCAAAGTGAAGTTGTAATGAGAATATGTTTGTGGATAACAGCCTTCCAATAAGTAAAAGTTCCCGTAAAGAGAAGAGAATAATCTGTTTGCAATACATGGGACAAGATGTAACTGTTAAAATTTCAGCAAAAAATAGATTCTAATTAAACATTAAGAAAAGCTTTCTAATAGATAGGATGATGTTCTTGTCCAGGAGTAGAGTCCTTGTGGATATTGCAAAGTCAGGATAGGGGTACTTTATGCCATTGTGATCATGTCTTGCAGTGAACCCTGCCTGCCTTTTCAAGAGGAGAATGGGAGGCCAGAATTTTGTAACCTCTTTTGATAATACATCTTTCAAAATAATTTTATGGAACTGCGACTACAAGGTGCTTACTCATATAAAACTGTCCTCTTTGTACAATAAGAAAGGGTATAGATCATGTACCTACTTGGGGTATATAATATATGATTGTTTGTCAGTTTTTTTTATTTCTGTCAAATTAAAGTAATGATCTTAAGATATGTGGGAGTGAATTTGGTAATGAATCCTAACTTCTTTTAACATTCAAACTGAAAAACCTAAATATAGTAAAATACATGGTCTGGAAGTAAAGATACCATCAGTGCTATAAATTGCTCTGATTCTCTTAACTTTATTGTAGTTCTGAAAGCCTTCACAAAGTGATGTTCCAAGATGTTTAAGTACTCTGTCCAATCAAAAGTTTGTTCAGTTGTTTGGACTGAACAACTGGTATCTTGTTATATTTCATATTGTATTTATTTATTTAGAAAGTGTTTCTCATCAATGAGATGTGAATCAGAGGATTTGATTAGAGGTAATTGTGTTAGGAAAATCTTTACAGAGAGGAAAAACCCATGAAATCAGTTGTGTCCACTACAGATTTTATTTGTGAAGGCAAAGTTTCTTTTATGTATGACCCTTCCTAAGGAGCCAATTGGCAAAACCTGTTAGTCGAAAAATATTCAAGTTAGGCAATACATTGAATTAATCAGTTATTAGATTCAGCTGTTTCAAGTAACTAGATGCATTTACTTTTTACCACTCCACATATTAAATTCCTGTAAATGATCAGCAACTATTATATGTAACTATGCATTGTATAATCAGGGAATCTGTTAATGTTAAGAATATTCAAGATCACTTTCATATGTATTTCCAGGAAAAGGGTCTTTCAGCTTTTCTTTATGTTCACTTAATCTAACGTACTGGTAAGTCACTGCAACTTTCCACTTCCATCTGGTCTGCAAGAACAGTTCATTTATTCTTTAAGCTGGCATTTACACCTTCATTAGGTTGCATAGAAAATTAATATTGTATCAGGACTGCAAATGAAATTCATGTTACAGTTCATGATTTCAGAAACAGGGGGTAAGTCCATTCTCATTCTTTGAGCTGAGTAAGGATTGAGCTGTTTATATATTTTGTGTGCATAAACCAAAGAGAACCATAATCAGGCCCCCAAAATGTCAGTAAAGTTATTGGATTGAAAGGACAGCCTGAAATTTTAAGAATGTATCATATTCCATATAACTAACTTAATCCTCTTTGGGAATTAAACTTTACAGATTTGTTTTGGAAATTTTTGAGGAAATGTTTGGAAAGTTTAGAAAAATTTCCATATTGATTTTGAGTTTGACACTCTCTTCCAGCTTCAGCCCCTTGAGGGACCATGTATTTGACCTTAGAGGGAGAATTCAGGGTCATAGTACACATGCTCATACGTGCACACACATGTGGACGTGCAACCCCCGAGTGTAGCGGAGTGCTTAGTCAAGGTCAGCTTCTTCACTGGATGTTGCTGCACAGACTTGTCTGTCAACATAACTATGTACAATCACAGCAAATGAAGGTCTGTTCAGGTAGTACCACTTTAGAATGAATGTTGTCTGATTCAGATGAGGAAATAATTATGTAATTAAGTAGTTAGTTACTTTAAATTTTTGTTGTAGGGCTACGGGATAATCATGTCCTTATCAGAGCCTACAGTGTATCTGTGGCCTCAGAGCCGAGACTTCTCTGAGGCTATCCTGAGACTGTACTGCTTGGCCATAGCATTATAAATATTCATGGAAGACACACCTTGCAGGTACTCAGTTTTACACATTTTTCACTACAGAAATAGCATGATTGTTAGTATCTGTTGAGCTAAAGTCAGGTATCTTCCTGTTGACTCCTGGCTGATTCCCAGCATTAGCCAGGTGTTTCTCACAAGCATTTGCTCCCTTACCTTAGTAGTAATAGCATGGCAGAGGTGGAGGAGTTCTAGCAGAAGTAGGTAAGGACACACAGAGGTTAGTACAGACAATTCACTCCAGTATTTAGCTAGTTTTTGTGCAAGTTTTGCAACCTGGGTGGATTCTGGGGGAATGCCACTGCTACACTGCTAGGAGTAATTGACTTTACTATTTTAAAATTAGCTTTTACAATGGAAGTATTTGGAGTCATAAGATCAGCTGAATCTGTACCAAACAGGGTACAAGGAGTGAGTTGTTACCTTTAAGAGTGTGTAGCTAGGAATATTTGAATAAATCCAAAACAATGGTGGGGAATTTGAGTGTCTGTCAGCCTCCTTACAAGGTGTGGAGAAAAGTTTGAGTACTTAATCTGAGTGCCATCTAAAAGCTTAAGCTTTTGATTGAAATTTTATTTTCAGAAAATGGTCACCATGTGGCATTTAATTCCTGAGATCATGTAGGAGAGTGCCTCCACTTAGATCGGGGAGCTTCTGCCTTGAAATTCAGAGTGACAAGTTAAACTTTAGCTGACTTAGCAAAAGAGAGTGATAGTAGCATCTCTTAGGTAATTACAGTTTAGGTTACGGAGGGAAGAACTGCTTTCTTGTAACTTATATTTGGCATGTTGAAAAGTTAGAAAATATGTCCCAGAAGTTTGCAGGCCTGATTAAAAGCCTGTTGAAAACCAGACTTGTGTTGTTTGAAATGGTCTGTGGCTGTGTCCCAGAAGTGTGTTTGGTGTTTTCAGAGGAGTTGTGTGAGGCTGGGTACCCAGATCACATGAAAATTCAATGGAGTTGGACAACTGGCAGAGCCTGTTGTTTGTCCCCTTCTTAGTCTTTCAGTAGCTAAATCCTAGCAGAAAGTTTTGCATTTGATATAATAATTTTATCTTTGCCTTCCAATTTATAACACCTGATTTTGTTTAAAATACTGGGTTAGAATGTCTAAATCGGCATGTGTAGAAGCAATAAAGTAATTGATATATTGTACACGTTCACAATCATCAATTGGGAAATGAAATGTATTTATCAGATTGTTGGTCAGATTTTATGCCTGCTGACTTAAGGTGGCTGGTTTTTTAAATACTTTCATCTCTCTTGACAGTTTGCTCTGACTTCACCTTTTTCATATCGGTTCTGATCTGTAAGCTTGCCTAACCAGGAAGCTGTACTTCCTTTCCTTCTAACCAACACATGGCAAGCATTTTCCAAAAGTTGTTACTCATTTTGCTAACGTATTTGGCAGCTCTGACATTGCGAAGTTTCATATAATGTGTCTGTTAGATTTTTGGCTTTTCTCATCACAGAGAGTTGCTTGTGTTCTTCTGCTTGTTTCATTAATCTTTATTAAGTAAAGATGTAAGCTGTCTTTAATTGAATGTTTTCTTTTGGCAATAGAACAAGTCAAAAGGTGTTTCTCATTAATTTGTTATTCAGTAGGGATAGCCATCTATCTGGATTGAATTTGTGACAATGTTTAGTCCCTATTTGTAGAAATGCCTATGTCGAACATATTTTTCTGTGTTTGGCTCAGAATATCATATACAGGCTGACTTTATAATGTCATTTGTCATGTGGGAATTGAGCTACAGGGAATTGGTCTGTGTTGACAGCATGTCTCCGTGTTGGTTTTTCCTCTCCTTTTGGTACAATGTGTTTTATATTTGGTCTTATAAAGTTTTATCATGCTATCAAATCATGAAGAAGTGCAGAAATGATGGCTTTTGGTTTTCTCTAGCATGTGATACAAATATTTTGGGCAAAGGTCATAATGAGAAATGCTGACCTTTCTTTTTATGACACAGAAAATCACATTCAGACTTTCTTGTAGGAGTTAATTACAGGGTCGTCATTAGCTTGAAAGCAAATTGTATTGAAGAAATGAGACTAGCAATTTCAGGTGTTGCACAGGTTGTTTTGTCTCTCTTCCAGTTCCTGTGCTTTTAGTAATTTTTTTAAGATATACTTCTTTCTCTGTTGTGTTGTGGAAGGTGAAAATTGAGTTTGTGACCCACTGTCCTGGGGAAGGTGTCAACATTTCATCAAATACAAATCAAATGCACAAAAACCTAAGAAATGGAGAAGCATTTTTATTAACCTTTGTAAAAATCCCAGATGAATCTAAGATAACTTACATAAAAGTATTGGTTTTAGGGTGATTGTCCTTTAAGTGATGATATTGCAACACATTGGTGTCTGTTTATCCCAGATGCTTTCAGGCAGCTCTGAGCTGAAATGAATTGTTTTTATACACGTTAGGAATCCTGTCATCATATTGTCAGTAACTCCTAAGCAAGGAAACGGGGTGTCCAAATATGTGTTCAGTACATGTCTTGGAATAGCACAGGATCTGCAGACACATGGAACTTTGTCTGGGACAAAGTTGTTTATTTGGTTTGCCTGCTTTCTTAAAATTTATGAAGAATGTCTGCCATAGATGTAGCTAAAAATCCCACTGTCATCTGGCAAAAATGAAATAAAGCTATGTTGTAGCTGACATGGTATTATAAAGCTAAACCTGGAAAGATGTGTTAGTCTGTTTTTCTAACAGAGTTCTTTTTGGAAACAGCTTTTGCTAGCATTTTTAAATTTACTGTGACATTTTTGAGCATCTGGAATTTGGCAGCTTCACTAATAACACTTTTGTGCAGTCTAACAGCTTTTACTGTTATTACATTTTTCCTAATCTTCAACCTGACCTTTCTCACTTCATAATATTTATTTCTCTATCTCAGAACAGAATCATTTAGGGTGGATTCCAAAGCAAAGTATGTCTCTCATGATAAATATATTGACCAATTTAAAGTGGATAAGCTAGCAGTAGTTTGTTATGACATATTTTTTCACAGACTTTTGTCCAATATGATGCCTGCAACTACTATAATTTTTCCTGTGGTATGTTCCAAAGCTCGAGTGCCATCACATGGCACTTGTACACTAAGCACAGAAATGATTAGCTTCATTGTGTCAGAGGTGACTTCTGTGTTTCAGGCTAATTGGCCCCCTCTCATCAGAGCAGGAATATCACACCAACCCTAGAGAAGTAACTAAGATTTATTTCCCATTGAAGAGTGTCTTTATTTTATTAGGTCTCTGTGATTCAGCTAGAAAAATCTGGGGGAAAAAAATACTTTCAAGACTTCCCTTTGTCAGGAATTGTTATGTATTAATAACAATGTAATTTAATCAGATAATAGCAGTAGTCTCACTCTTAGTTTTAATTGGAATGGGTATATATTGCCAATATTTATGGGAATTTTATTTGTTTTGATTCTTTTTACCAAATTAATCTTCAATTAGTAGCAATTAGTGTCTTGCATAAAGTTACTTCTGTAAAGCCCCCAGCTAGTGATGAGGACCTTAGAACTATTATAATTTACTGTTTATGTTGACACGATTATCTTTCAGTTTTGCTAGATAAATATTTTTTTAGGCATCTTGAGTCTTCTCTTGTTGCCCTGTGTCAAAGATTTGGCCATCAGACAACCGCAGGCTTTTTTAGAACAGCGGTGAGCTGCATTATTCTGTATTAGCTGCCATATTTTCTGAAACTTTAATTGTCATATTCCCCCAAATATGAACAAAACAGATACTGGAACAGACATATATCCTTTTTTTATGTCACATTAAGCATGTCTCATTTTGACTATTCATATGCTGTATGCTATGCTGCAGACTAACAGAGATGGTAGAGATCTTAGTCAATATTCTTTCAAAATTTTCAGCTGCAAGTTTATCTTTAACCACTTGGAAAGTTCTGAAAAACAGAACAGGGTATCCTAAATATAGCTAGTAAGGTAGTTTTCTCCATTCTTGTCTCGGATAAGGGTACAGGATTGCTGGCAAAAATTGTGAGGGATACAGGATTGCTGGTGGAAAGCTGAGGCATTCACTTTGTAAATGCCTACCATAAAGGCACGCGTTTCCCTTATGCAAAGTAGCCAGTGCAACTTGTTCTTTCATACTTGTCTCATACCCAGTTCATTTTTCTTTTGCTCACAAAAAGGTAAAGATGATAAAAGTACAATTTCTTATAGAGGATAGACTTGGCTGCAGGGTTAGGACAGGAACAGGAAGATTAGGTGTGACTATGCTGAATAAGCAAATAGTCCTTTAGTGGACAGGTAAAGTTTGTGTTTCTGGTGGTTTCAAATGCTTGCTATGCAGATGAAATAATGCTTTGACAATAACAATTTTTAGGAGGCACGTGGAGATCTGACTGGGGGTTATTGTGTCTTGTAACCAGTTCGATTGTGAAACTGATGTACGTTTTGCAGTAAAGCAAAACAGCTCATACTGCAGCAATTTTGAGATCTAGATACTTGAGGATGTGGCAGGTATCAGAATAAACTGTGCCTTCCTAGTGCAAGTGTAGAATAGGGATTCTGGGAGTTGAATAAGGATTTGGGGGGCTGCAACTTCATTTTGTTCTTTCTAGATTCCATTTTACACAAATCTAAAGCTTTATGTGAAATTAGGCATCTAGGCAGCTCCCTCTCCAGCTGAAATGATTTAGAAAACTGTGTTTTATAAATTAAGTTTTAAAAATCGTTTGGTCTCTCCTATGAAAGACCCCCCCACAAAAAAAAAAAAAAAAAAAAAATCACTGGGCTTAAGGGACTGAAATTCTCTACTGGTAGAAAGAGACTGTTTAAATAATGACTGTAGCCTAAGGAGGTAAACTCCACTAGAGGGCAGTTCAGAGCAAGAGTGTAATCAGTTGTCTCCATTCCTCTTCAGAGACCATCGCTGTAAAGTCTATTCTTTCTGTGTTCAACAGGGATTATCTTTTTAGCCTAAAGTTTTTTCCACTATATCTAAACTTGATAAGCCACTAACTGCATTATACTAAACAGGAAACTATATTTAGGGTTAAGCACATGTAATTGCAAATCTACACTTCTGCATGCTGAATTCAAGTGTGAGAGAATGCAGGGTATTTGGTCAAACATAAACTTTGAGTGGCATTTTTGTATCTTTAAGATGTTGTTTTATCTATTTTATATATATATGTATACACACACATATATGGACATATATATGTGTATATATATGTATGCGTGTATATAGTACAGTTATGGTGAGATCTGTGCCCTAGGCTGCAAATTTTCTGAATGTAATTTTGTGCTCTCCTTCAAATTTTTTGTGTTTGTGTACATAGTTATTTCTAAAACATCTGCACTGGGTTGCTTCATTGACCTGTGTAGCTTACTACAATAATAATGTTCAGCCTTTGATTTTTGTCTGGACAATGAGATCTTTCATTTTTAGAAATAGCTACATATCACTTAACTCTTACAGTTAAATGGCTACCTCTTCTTCCAGGAATTTTATATGTCCATAGTTCCTGGGGCAAACCATTTCCAGTGGCAACAGATTTTGTCCCCACACTAGCTTTGTCAATTCAGAATTCTAATCAAAAGCAGATTTATGTTTGGTTTTTTTTTTTTCATTTTAATCTATTGTGACTTGTGAAAACTAATTAAACATTCCTTAGAACCTCTAATTTTAACCAGAAAGCCATTAAATAATAACTTTTATTTTGAAACCAGGCTATTATAATGTGTGAATAGGACTTAAAATTGTATTTCTAAAATACCACTAGAAAAATGCATGACTTGTTGCCTGTCACCTTTCCTGAATATAGTGTTTGAGGGATGGCTGTTTGTCCTTGCCAGAAGAGCACTGCAAAGCATTTTATAGTTGTTCTGTCTACATACTAAATGCTTAATTTTCAGATGTTTTCTGTTTATGAAAACATTTGTGTGAGCAGATGTGTTGAGATGTCTTTTCTTTGTTAATAATTGAGGCCAGTACATAACTTCTCACTTACTTCAATATGCTTTTTCACTATTCAATTAAAGTTGTTTTGAGTATATTTTTTTATTGAGCAAGGTTTTGTTTTTGAAGTGGCCCCGCACATCTATGGTTTTAATGCTACAGTTCATTCCAATGAGATAATGGTATATGCCTAGTTGGAGCCCTTCAGAGCATTTTTGGGTGGATCCACCATATTTTATTTGTGAGTCCTGTTATGTTTGAAAATGAAAACACTGTTATTTTCTGTAAACTTAAGTATGTAAATATGAAAGGAAATGTTACCCGTTGGTATTTAGGGTCTCAGTCAGCTGTTGTCAGAGACATGATTTCAAATAAAACTGAGTAAACTGCTAGTTTTTTTTTTTTTTCTCCTGTCTTGTGAGTAGCAAAGTCAATAAGATACAGATTTGAACATAAAAGCATTGAATCCTTTCTTCTGAAGTGTTTGTTTTGAGGCTATGTTGACAAAGTTGATGTGCTGGCTGTAGTATCCTGATACTGCCTGTGACACTGAGTGTAGAAGTTGAGTTCCTCCTCAGCTTTGCACAATGTGGGTCTGATGTCTCCAGAAAAATATCAGGTAATTAAGATAGTTTGTGGTATAATGGGGACATTTGTATGGCTAGTAGATATTGTTTTGCATGGCTAGTGGATATTGTTTTGCTTGGTTGATTTACTAAATATTAATTGGAGTGACAAAGTGATTTAACTCCAGTTTGAAGTGATCATTATTCTCTTGCACTGTATTTTAGAAGTAATTTATGAATTGGTCCAAATGGAGGAACTGAGGAAGATTACCCCAATGAGCAATGATTTTTAATTGTGCACTGTAACCAACAAAGCCAATGTTGAGGCTGTCATGTCTATCAAACAGACCATATGTATATAGAGAATATTATTCCAGGAGAATAATTAAAAAGAATTTAGGAGATTCAGGGAGTTTTATCTTGCAGTATGTGTTGATCTATTTTTATTTTAATACTGTCCTCAAAGCTAAGAGTAATACAGAAACATTGCCTTAAAAGTGCCAGCCAAACTAGGAATCTTGTCTGTGATATATCTTCTAATTGTTTGCTCCTGTAATTACAGAATTTCTCCTAGAGATACCTAAAAAGGGAAAAGAAAGCATGAGGATAGCTTTTGAATTTGCTGCCTCGGAGGAGGAGAGACTTAAATGATTTGTAAGGGCTCCGGTGGCTTCTATTAGTTCTAATAATAACAATCAAACGTGTTGCTCCTTCCCTGTTGGCTTCTCACCTCTGTGTTGGTGGTCACTGGTTCCATAAGAGAAAACCAGACTTGGCTTTTTAACCACTTATGCTCATTACATTGTACAGGCCTAGTACATTAACTACCTCCAACTTCAGCCTTAAATTATTAGGTTATACTGTGGTTGACAGGCATTAATCCCTTGTAAGGGAATAGGATTGATATCTGGATTTGTGACTTCTTCAGCTGATCCTGCAAGACCTCCTCAACTGGAAGATTTTGTGGTTTTTGTTGGAAGAACGTGATGAGTTAAAGCAGAGGGAAGCAAGAGAGCGTCCTTCTGGCTACAGCTGTGTTTTGGGTTTGTGTGACAGAGTTTTGGTAGCGGTGGAGGGCCGCAGGGGTGGCTCCTGTGAGAAGCTGCTGGAAGCTTCCCCGGCTCCAAGTTGGACCTGCCTCTGGCTGAGGCTGAGGCCATTGGCGATGGTGCTAGTGCTTCTGGGAGAACAGATTTAAGAAGGGGAACTGTCAGTGGAGAGGGGAGTGGGATGCAAGAGAAAGCCCTGTGCAGACAGCAAGGTCAGTGCAGAAGGAGGGGAGGAGGTGTGCAAGAGGAGGGGACGCCCCTCCAGCCCATGGTGAGACACCAGGCTGTCCCCCCCCAGCCCATGGAGGGGAGCAGGGGAGCAGATGCCCACCTGCAGCTGGGGGAGGACCCCATGCTGGAGCAGTGGGGTGCCCTGCAGGATGGCCATGACTCCATGGGAAAGCCCAGGCTGGAGCAGGCTGTGACTCAAGATCGGCCCACAGAAAGGACCCACGCCAGGGAAGTTTGTGAGGAACTGCAGCCTGTGGAAAGGACTCAAGTTGGAGAAGTTTGTGAAGGACTGTCTGCCATGGGAGGGACAGTGCTCCCCGCTGGAGCAGGGGAAGAGTGAGGAGTCCTCCTCCCCCTGAGGAGGAAGGAGCGGCAGAGACAAGGTGTCATGAACTGACCCCAACCCCCATTACCCATCCCCCTGCGCTGCTGGGGGGGAGGAGGTAGAGAAAATCGGAAGTGGAGTTGAGCCAGGGAAAGGTGGGGGGAAGGTGTCTTAAGATTTGGTTTTACTTTGCATTATCCTGTTTTGATTTGATTTGTAGTAAATTAAATTGATTTTGTTTTTTCCCCAAGTTGAGCCTGTCTTTTGCTCGTGACCATAAGCGGTGAGTGATCATTCCCAGTCCTTGTCTCGACCCAGGAGCGTTTCTTTATATTTTCTCCTCCCCATCCCACCGGGGCCAGGAGAGGAGTGAGCGAGCAGCTTCGTGGTGCTTTGTTGCTGATTGGGCTTAAACCATGACAAGCTGTTAATTCTAAGTTAATTCTATAGCTGAACAAAACTGTATTTATGCAGTTCCATAAGTCTTTCGTATTTTTGCATTTCATTGTTGCTAACTCTTGGCAAAGAGATTGTGCGTACTTGTTAGAGGGCCAGCGTTGCCCTCTGTCATAAACAATGTTTTATTTTGAAGGTAGCTCTGTATAGATGTGGAATAAATTAAGAGAAGTAAGGCGGGAACACTTCATGTATCTAAACCATAGTGTCATGATTTTAGTATGGTTTGTGGTATTCAAGATATCTTTATGGCAGAGTGGAGATACAACACAGGCAACATGTGGCCTGTTGGACAGCAGTTGGAGGCCTGTAGAGATACCATAGAGGCTCTGAAATGACATCTGAATCCCACCTCAGCTGACCCAGCAAATTAAAAGAAGGAATTCTATCCAATGTGAATGAAACATAGCAGGGCCAGGAATCTGTCTAGAATTAAGATCAAACACATCATCAACCCACACAGGATAAATCCAACTGTTTACTCTTAAAAATGTGCAGGAATAAATAGAATACAATAACATTCATTGGTCGTACAATCTGGACAAATTGTGAACAAAAGCTAATGAGAAATACTAGTTGGTTCCTTTTGTAATAAAATAGTAATATGTGTTTATGTTGTACTTGTCCTTCATTGAATTACTAGCTGTTCTCTTTCTGTTTTAGGTTATGGTCAGACTGGTCCAATGGTTCAGAGAGGTGGATATGACTCCATTGCAGCTGCTGTTTCTGGTCTCATGCATATCACAGGGCATGAGGTATGGTGCTCAACTTATAAATTTAATAGAATCTTTGTGCCATATACTAAAATTTGATGCTGCATGGAGCAAGTTAGCCTGTGCTAACACATCTGTTATGCATGCCTTCCTGACTCCAACAAGTCTTACCTCTGGAAATCTAAGAAAATGATAGTGCTTATGTCCTTCAGGTATCTCACTCCAGGCTCCAGGCAAAGCCAATGCCTGAGAAACAGAAAATGGAAGAAAAATGGTATAATAAATCTCCAGTGAATAAATTGACAATTTATGCTAACCTGTTAATGTCCATTTGTAGTCACTTCAGGACCTGTAACAGACGCATTATTGATGGCTGGATGATGGAACCATACATATGTGTGGGAAGTCTCGCCTATCCTTTGATTTTGATATTCCCTCTTTAAAAGAGGGAATTGTGAAGCCATCCAGATAACTCTGACAAACTGTCTTTTCAAGCATCCTGCCTGAAAATAAGCAGAGAGATGCCATTAGTGGTTCTGGAAAAGCTTTATGTGCTGCTATTCCCAGTGATATCCAAGATCTTTGGTAGTTGCAGTAGTGCAGGAAGCATTACAGAGGTAGGTTAGTATCTGGATTTCAGGGATACGTAGAATGTGTGTCTTCACCTCAGAAAAATTCTGGTCAAATAGGCATTTACTTAAGCTGTATTGAATCACCGACAGGTGCAGGGAATGTGGTCTCCAAATGTCACTTATCAAGTGAGATAGTGTTAGAAGTCTATTCTCTGCATCATAAACACTAGGTAGTCTTCTGTGGTGGTGCTCCTGATACTCTGGAAGCAGTAGTGCAGATCTTTAGATTATGACACTTGCATGCCCTAGATAAATAAGGAGTTCAACAAGTTTCTGTACTTGGTCTCAGATACTGATGTTTGAGTAGGTTGTTGAAAGGTAACCATGCATGATCTGAACATAACTCTACTGCAGGATTGATAGTCTGCCAATTGACTTGTTTTCTGCCAAGAACAATGGCAAACATCAGAACTCTGTGCGTGTGACAATTATTGTTACCAGAGTCCTCCTTCCTATCAAAAAAAAGGTCAAGCATCATTTGACCGAGGAAGCTGAAACATTTTGTGTCTTGCGTCTTGTGACTGTCTGCCCATTGCTGCCATGTTAATGACATATAGTCACAGGATATCCCATCTCACAACATGAGAAGACATGAAGTTGAGTGCAGTCCTTACAGGTACTTCTCTTCAAATGTATAATGCACATACACGTTAAGCACTGACTGATCACAGTAACTGTAGTGTAAGTAATTTTTATGTTCTGACCCTGGTAGAGTGAAGTTTAGTACTTCCAATTCAATGCCAGAAACTTTGTGCATGCCTCAAAATATACCAAACAAAAATAAATGGGAGTATAAACTGTTAGAAAGGGGCAAATGTTGTTAGTACAACATGAATAAATTATGTTGAAAAATTGAAAAAAATCAGGGCTCTCTTAAAGCTTTTCAATATGTGAATGACAGAAAATACAAGTGTTATACTGAATAATTGTATGTAAGTTATATTATAAGAGTAATAGTCCTCAGTGGCTATTATGAAGATGGATTTTATTAAAAGATTGTGTTAAGATCTACACTGGAAATCCAGATGTTTGCATCACCTCACTGGGACTTGAGGCAATGTAATCATAGGAATCATTTAATCATTGTTATTAACAGGTCCATCTATTCACTGGGGGCTTTCAACAATTCGTTCAAACTTAGTCATTCTCTTGCATGATTAAAATAAACATACTAAAACTTGCTTCTTATTTTTCTTTATTTGAAGTTGGTTATATATTCATCAGTTTCTCAAAACCATTTTCTGATATATAGGACAGTTTAGTTTCAAAGACTTAAGTGGTCTGTGACTCCAAAGAAGCAAATGTATCTTTTGTTGTTGTAGTGAAAATTTGCTCAAGTGGCTTTAAAATCATATTGTATGCTTGTTTGAAAGTTACTTTAAAATAACACTATTATTAATAGTAAAAACTTCCACGTTCTACGTTTATGTTCATGTGACTGGGTTGTGTTTAAAATTCCACAAAACTAGGTCTGACAAAAGTAAAAACCTTGTTTCAGTCAGCATGTAGAGAAGTGGCCAAAGTAGAGAGGAAAAAAGAATCTTACTCGCTTTTTAATGCTGTTTTTCTTTATTAAACCTTGAATCATTTGTTGACCAGATAACATGCAATTCATATACTAGAAGTAACATCATTTGAAGCATACCCTAGTAAGCCAGAGTATGAATTTTTTTTTCTTAAATTTCAAATGCCAGTCTTATGAACTGGAAAAAAAAAAAGTTATAAGAGATGATGTTGGTTTTGTATTGCATTGTGGTAGCTATAGATAATTGGCATAATTACATCAGTGTAACAGTGCTCTGTGGAAACTTCCCTTCAGTAAACAAGCCATTGAATGTGCTTGCAGGATGGTCTTAGAGTTATCTGCTGATGCAGTAGACAAATTATAATGAATTCAAGCAGCAACAACTAAACATTTACATATATCACTGAGGTGCTTAATTTTGAGGTATGTTAATACCTATTTACAGCTCCTCACAAAGCCTTATAATAATAGGATACTAAAATTATGTCCTGTATCTGACATTTTTAAAATGGATAGAATAGCAACATATATTCCATTTTAGCTTAGAGAAATTTCATGTTGTGAATTTTAGTTTATTCCAACCCTCTGGCTACTGATTTTGGTGTCTCAAAAAACAGTTTATTGTTGCAGATCACATAACTTTATTGGGTACTGAGGCCATGCTTCCGGTCAGTAGTCTTAATATTAAGACATGAAATCAATATATTACCAGGACAGGATTTTGAGCAAAACTTAAACCGTCATTAAGTCTGTCACATATGTAACATTCATTTTCTTCAATACTTTATATTTCATGTAACACTATAATTTTTGAAGCAATAAAGAGATCACAGTGGAAGAGATGGAAGTTTCTGACTAAAATGTATGTATTTTATCCAAGTTATCTTTTTGTTAAGGAGATAAAGTTATTGTAATACAGATATGGAATGCACCAACGATACACAATAATACTACATTTGGCACACAGTATAAGCCTTTTGAAAGGGAGATGAATCATATGCTTTATCCATCTGATTTTTAAGAACTGAAAGAAGATTCCTGCATAAAGAAATTCTGAACGGCTTGCTTTTTTTGCTAGGAAATAGTTGTTACTGAAATGACTTAATGCTGATTGTTTTGCAATGCTTCTGAGGAAAGTTCTGAACCTTGAAATCAAGCTATAACTTCAGCAATATTGCAAGGTTGCAGGCACAAACAACTGCATTTGTGCTAGTGTTGTTTTTGCTGATTGTACAAAACCATTCAGTGTACAGTAGAATGCTATCTTTAAGCTATGTTTTCATGTGCAGAAACCTGCATGGAATTCAAGCTCTTACACATGTACTTGATTACTTCTGTATTAGAAATGTGTGACACCTGTGAAATTTGAAATACTAGTGTGTTTATGAAAACTGACAAACAATAGTGGGGAATCTGTTTTGTGTAAGTCTGTACCACAAACCCATTCTGAATGAAAGTAGGTGCTTCAGGCCACATTCAGTTTTTCTTTACATAAATTAAAATATGCTAAAAGGACAAAGTTTACACTGATGACACTTTTATTGTCCTGGATGACATAATTTATAGATATTTCCTGGTTAAATACCACATTTAAGTTTGCTATTTGATGAACAGAAAGCTTTTACTTAGTATATTCAGATACATTAGTGCCAGATGAATATCCTTTTGAAAATTTCTATGACTCATTAAGGCAATAACTTGAAATTAATTAAATAAAACCCAATTTGGATAAAAATCCCCTTCCATCTCCAAGTGGATTATTACATGCAGTTTTTAATATTCAGAGTATCTTTATGGTGTGCATTCTTTCTTGTTGAAGAAACATTTTAGTTTTACTGAACATGAGACAGCAAGACGTGATTGGGATCTACAATACCAGAGGGGATATTCTTCAGCTTAAAACCAACCAAACTGCAACAAAAGAGTACACATGGTATATAGCTCAGAGCTGTTGAAAAACATAGCCATTGCTGGTTCATATTAGCTTCAGCAGCTATTTCCCATTTGTAAAGACTACTAGACTTAGAATATTTTTATTAAGCATGTCATTTCGGAACAATTTCCATTTTTACTGGATCACTTTTCTGTTACTGATGTCAGTTTGGGAACAGAAATTATGTCAAAGGGGAAAAAAAAAAAATGTCGGGGAAAGAAGCTTCCAAAATGTGTTGTGGCTATCTCTGGGCCAGAATGTGTTGACAAATTGTAAGGAATTTAGCAAACAGCAAAAATTAGGAATAAAAGTGTAAACTGGTGGTAAGATTGAACAATAGCAAAGCACAGTGACAGAATAAAGTCTGCTCTACTGGAGTTGATTTTTCATCTTTTCAGATGAGTGGAGGGGGTGTCTTGGTACTGCCCCTAATTAAGGTTCAACCCAGCCCTTGAGCCTGGATGGCAGCTTTGTTTGCTTAAAGCACTTTCTATGTGACTAGGGCTACCTTTTATCCTTCTGCCAGAACAGTAATATTGCTTTTGGCTGGCAGGGGTGGTGGTGCTGCTGTGTGTTACTTTTTAAATAATTTGCCTGAATAGGTGCTACTGTATAGATCCTTACATTGCTCAGGGAACTAGTATAATGCTAGCTACACAAAAGTACTGCTGAGCTGTCAGAAATTCCATCTAAAGGAAGTTATTTGTGTGTGTAGCTCTGTCCTTCATATAAAGTAGCTTCATATTCCTTGTTCTGCAGGATAGAGATGAAAACCTGAATGAATCCATTTCACAGTACTTACAGCTGTGTATCCTGTCACAGAAAGGCTAGTTTATGGCACAGGTGGACATTAGAAACTGATTAAAGGGTATGAAAAGGCAGCTACTCCTGGATCGTGGTAGAAAGATCAAGGAAGGTTAGACATTGTGTTGGCTGCTACAGAATTATAGGTTGTGGAGTGTTAGGATGAAGTAAAGCCAATGTGTTAAAAATAACGTAGCAGTATAGTGCTAGTAGTTTGTAGGGCTGTTCTGCATGGGGAAATTGTGAAAGTATTTTTAAAAATAAAGGTGAACTTTTTACTGAGGCAAAGGGAGCGTTTGCTTGAAAACATTAGGTAGTTCAGTCCTTGATGAGGAAAGTGCTGGAATCAAGGCTTGAGAAGACATTCATACCTAACAATCTATTAAAAATTAAAATACTCCTGATTTTTATATCTTCAAAGTGTAGTTTTCTCCATCGAGGGTGAAATTAATGATACTTTGAAAACAGTGGGAGGTGTTTTCAAACTAAGAATGTTGCTGCATATCTGTTTGCAAAATCTTAAGTCTTTTTCTTCTCATCCCAGTGTTTTGGTTGTAATGATGAAAGAACAGTTTAACAAACTGAGAACTTGCAGCAGATAATGTGGGGGAAATGGGTGGGTTTGTTTTTGTTTTTTTTTTTTAATTTGTATTTCTCAGTGATAGCTCTGAGGAGCAAAAATCTTCTCATATGCTAATTAGTTTTCTCAGTAGGCCTATGTGTATAAAAATAAAGAACTTCCTTTCCTGTTTTCCCTCAGAGTTGGGTATGAGGAGAGTGGTAAATGGATGGAACCTTTGAGTTGCCCTTTCTATTGGGAAGGTGAAGTAGCTTAGTGTAGAGTGTGGAGAAGGAAGAAAGAAGGGATTCTTCAAAAACGTACTTCCTGAAGCAGTGTTCACCTTAAGGATGTGTAGCTTATACGTCATCCTTAATGTCTAGGCTATAGATAGTCACAGACTGATCCTTACTGTGGTTTGAATGATAGTAACTGAGATGATTTTTTTTTTTAAAATTTTGTCACATTTGATAACAGATTTTATAATTTTGTTTAGTTACTTTTATGATATGAATAAAATAGAAGCCTTTTCTATCTTACATAGAAAATATTGTACTACACTCTTTTATCCCAGAGTTGACCTATTAATGCAATTGATAATGCAATATGATACTATTTTTCTTAAAATAATTTGTAATGTATATGATTTGATATCTATTATGTAAATTCTGTTGGAGCGCAAAAGAAAGAAAACATGGTGAAGATAAATTTTAAATTTTTTATGTGAAGCCAAGACAATTTTTTAATAATTATCAGTAAACATAACTCTCTTGCAATCTTCAAGTATGATTATACTTAACAGTTTAGACATGATTAATTGAAGTAAATCTGTAAATTCAATTTTATTGAATTTATGCTAGATTAGTTTGAAGGCACTTATGGGAACTTTGACAGACAGTTGTTATTATTTATCAATTATACTGATTTTAAGTTGGCTTATGATAGGCTTACTTAGGTGCTTAAAATCTGAAACAATCCCATTACCTTGGTGCTGCTGTTTGTGGAGTGTACTTCAGGGCACGCAATTGCTGTCAGAATCTGAGCATCCAACCTCAAATTTTTCAGAGTAGGAAATGAGAGAATGTCTCAGAAGCAGCACTTTTAAGTGCCTATGGTAAAAGCCTACCTTGACTGAAATTAGAAGTTCATTTTGCCATTGATTGTAGAGGGGCCATATTTCATGCCAGCAATTAGGGAAGTTCTGAAACACATGATGTAAAATGAAGATTCTTTATGCCAGAAAAAGGGATGACATACAGAAAAAGGATACTTGAATGAGCAACTTTCCAGTGATTATTGGTCAGAAGGTCAAGAATTTGCATATATTTACATGTGTAAACAAAACAAAGTTGTTTTTGGTTTCCCACTAGAAGCCTGGAGAGTGTATACTAGAAAATACAAAAGTGAGATTTGGCTGGGGGAGGGCCAGAAGAGGGAGAAAAAGAGAATGAGAAGAGCAAAGCAATATGGTTCTGCCTTTCAAACAGACTTGCACCTGGGTCAGCATACTGTGGAAGTTCTTTAGACCTTTGGCTTCTAGGCATAATGGAATTCAGTTTTGAGTGGACTGCCTTGTCTCTAACAGCATCTCTTCTTTTTGCTTTGGTGAGTTGAAGCGTTATGTTATTAGGGCAAAAGTAGCATAACAAATCATTCACAGTTTGCAGTCTGCAGCATTGCATAGCTACTGTATTGTGTAGATACAGTATTGTGTAGATGCAAGAATATCTTGTGTTTCAGTGGTAGTTTTCATACTTCAGTTCACTCAAAAATACTCTTATTTCTTGCAGTTTGCAATGCAGAAACACATAAATGCTTTTTCAGATGAGCCTTGTGTAGAATGTACTATAACAAAAAGTAATGTTTTGCTTTTTCTTGTTTTCTTCTTTCTTTTTTTTTTTTGTTGTTTTGTTTGTTTTGCTTGGGGTGTTTTCTTCTTTTTCTTTAGGATGGTGAGCCAGTTAGACCAGGAGTAGCCATGACAGATCTTGCTACAGGGTTGTATACATATGGAGCAATTATGGCTGGTTTACTTCAGAGGCATAAAACAGGAAAAGGACTGCACATTGACTGCAATCTCTTGTCATCTCAGGTAGGAGTTTTAAAAAAAGTCACTTTTAGTTGTGTAGATGTTTGAACCTAAGAATACCATTTTGACATAAATTAATGCAAATTAGTTAGTACAACTAAAGACAAGAAAAATTACAATAATGGCATTAGTGACAGTTTTCTTATTCTGCCACTCTGGTAGTGACCATTTTATATGATGTGGTTATAGTTACTACTGCATTACATTTGGTTTTCACTTTTTACAAAGGACCTCCATGTTTGAAAACATGGGTTAATCAAGGTTTATAGTATCCCTGAGATTGTAAGTTAACAGTTGGAGTAGATAAACTGAAATAGACAAGCATAAATGGTGAAACCACTGTTGGAAGGGAGGTCTAGGCAGTGGGTGATATTGCTACCAGAGTGACTGAATGATTTGTGCAAAATCACCCAGAGTAATCAAGTATCACCCAAGTGTCAAAGTAATGTAATCCATGAGGTCTGCCTTTTGGCTCTGGGAATTAAAGAATAAAGTAAGCTTGAAGATGCAGCATTTTCTAGGCACATTAAAGAGAAATCTTATAAAAATTGTAAAGACAAAGATGTTTTGATCATGAAAGGGGTATACCGTATACCATGAATAATGAGAACTTTAAATTGTCTTTGAACATTTAAGCACCATTGGTGCAATGATTTATAATTCACAAAAAGAAAGTGATGTTGGTATGAGCTGCATATGATCAGATGATACAATGTCTTGATGGTGTAGATACCTGCTGGTAGCAAGTGGTTATATAGTGCATAGGGATTTTTGCATATGTTTTAAAATGTACATCCAAACTGTAAACAGTACTACTTAAAGCTACTGCAGTGCTCTAATATTTTCATCTTTATTCAATTGTGTTTTTCCTCACATTATACCTGTCAATACATTTGAGAGCTGATAGAGTGCCCATTGTACAAATAGTTGGCCCTGGTGTGAGCAGGAGGTTGGACAAGATGACCTCTAAAGGTTCCCTCCCACCCATATCACTGTATGATAATAATGATTGAGACTAATGATTGAGGTTGCTCTTGTTTTAATACCTACTTCTCTCCTTTAAATGCCTCCTTAAATCAGATCTGGAAAGGAGGGGAAGCCCTTGCTTAAATCAACAAAGAATTTCTCATTTGTTTCAGAAATGTTTGTAACGAGCAAAGTCTTCATCATACTTATGTATACTTGTAAATGTTGTGTCTGTATTTGAAAAATATAGTAAGCAGTTTAGAAAAATATTTTAAATGTATGCTAAACTCTTAAGTATTTTGTATATATGTGGCAAGTTTTTTTGTTTAAAATATCATAGTGTTTTATGTTTTGGCAGCTTCTCCTTTATCTTTTTAATTTCTAATTTTATTGAAAGGACTTCCATTAATTTCTATTAATTTCCAGACTCATTCTGTTATTTTTTGATTCCTTGTTCCACTGTTTTTTGGCTTTTTTTTAATGGACCCTTCTTGATTATTATTTGGTATTTTATCAAATGCTGAAAGCAAGAAGAGTTGAAGTTAGGCGTTGCTGTAACTCTCTTATTTCACCTTACTTTGTCACCTCATTTGTCTTTAGAATCTTTTTCCTTGGTTAGGCTAGATTTGGCTATGCACAAGTGTTCTCATATTGCAAAATTTCTATCTGAAGTTCCATATCATCATCCTTTAGGCCACTCACTGGCATACACAAGGAAGGGAATGAAAACTTGGACACATGTTAGTGAACAAAGCATGATATATGGTGTTTGACTTCTATGTGCTTAGCTGAAGAAGTACTAAATGGTAAAGGAACAGTTTATTGATTTTTTTTTTAACATTAACTCATTCCATGCTTGTTATCAAAATACAGTTATCTAAAAGTCATTAAGAAGTAATTCCATACATGCATACTCTTATTGTAGAATAGGTGTTTTTATTTACTTCAATGTTGGATAAAATAAACTGAAATAAGTTGATATTTTGGAATAGCATATGGGTATAAGCTGTTAATCAGAAAACAGTTATTTTGTTTTAGATAACCCTATTACTTCAGTCCAAGTGAACTTTAGGATGTTGGCCCAAGACAGTAATGAAGACATCTATTAAATTGGAAAAAATATTTATGGATGAGGTGCTGGGGTACTAAAAATAAACCCATGTGATCGATCCCATTAAAAAAAGCGTTAAAATGTATGAAGAAAAACATAACTGACAGCTGAGTCCCTCTGAGAACCTAGTTTTCCTGGTTCATTTTCTTTCTTTTTGCCAAACTGCTGGTTACTTGTAAGTCTTTAAGGGTGAGTGTACTTAGAAAGAGTAGCACAAAAAAAGGAAATTGCTCTTGCGGTACTTCGGGTGGTAATGGTTTTTTTTTGAAGGAAAGTTAGACAATTACTATGATACGATTGGGTTCTTGAAATATCCATGCTTTCAAAGGTGTTATGGTTTTACATACCAAGCTGAGATATCTACAGCTAGCTCTTCGTCATTTGATGAATGTTTAAAACCAATGGCCTTTTGAAGTCTCTCACGGATGCTGCCAAAAAATAAGGAACCAAAAGTTGTAGACTTTTAGTTTGTTAGGTTCTTGTTGCAATTGATTAATGGTGGGATCTAGAGGTCAAACAGATGCATCATGATAACTTTTCCTTCAGTGTGAGTTTCACTGGAATGTAGTATTTTTTAATGAGAAAAAAGGAATCTTTTTTTCTGTGTGTAAAACAAAAGCGCTACTGAACCGTACTGCTATTATTAGTGTTATGATGGCAGGGACCTGCATGAAACTTTCGGCTTTTGTCAGTATTTCATGCACTGAGATAATATAGCAGCATGCTTACACCTTTTGTCCATCCTTCCTTCATCTGAACTGAGAATTGTGAAGCTGGCCTGTACATATATCTTCCTCGGGCAGTGTTGATGACTTTGGCTATGTCAGAAAGGAAAAAAACCACCCCAAAACAACAGGGGTTAAACACTTAAATAATTAGAAATCCCTGAAACATATCCATCTATGTCTGTGCTATCCCTTTTCTACATGCCTTATAGAAATGCAAGAGGATTCTTTTTTTTTTTTTTTTTTTGTGGAGAGGGGATGAGGCAGCTGGAGGGTGCTTTTGATATTAATTTCCTGCACAGATATGCTAATAACAAAAAGTATTGAACTGAATTCAACTGGCAATGAAAATGATCTGAAGCTTTTTAAAGAAATATCCCACTGACTGGCAAGTTTTAGTATTTAACTGGTCTGAGTAGAACCAAATGATAAATGAAATCCTGTTCTCTAAAGAAATGTTATTTTTAGAATATCTTAAAAAGACATATTTCTTTCAAATTCTGTGTATCAAACACTTTTGCTCTATAGCTTTACAGCAGCTTATTACTACATAAGAGGATTTTTTTCCCCACAACAAAATAGAATTCTAGGATTTTGTTGATGAGAGAGATACAGTGACCACTAGGATGTGGTTTTCCAGTGAGCACTAGCTTTCTGTATCTCTCATCTATAAACTTTTAACCCATGTCATACAATTCCTTTGAAACTTTTGACTTTTAGATGATTTACAGTTCTCAGCTCCAGACCTTTCAGCATCTAAATAGTGCCCTTTAGATGATGCTAGTAAATAAGAAGGAAGTGGGTTTTGGATTTGGTTCCAATTATGCAATTGTGCCTTTTCTTCTGTTGTGGCTTAAAAAAAAAATCTCTTGGAAGTTTTAATATCCTTCCTGTATTTAATTACAACCAGGCTTCAACAAATACTGTAATAAGTTGGTTTCTCTTGGATTGAAAAATCTGCAAGAAGTATTTTACGTTTAACATTTCTGCAGTTTTGGAGTGTATTTTTTTTCCCAGATTCCACAGACAGGATAATGTGGTTAATATTGTTTGTATTATATATTTATTCATCAGACACTTCTCTGCTTCTGATTACTATGTTTTAGTTTGTATTTGCCATAGCAAATTCTTAATCTCAAAATTTTGAAGTGATCCTAGAAAAACCTAGCAAATTGGTAAAAATTATTTTCTGTATTCCATCTCTGTGCTTTAGTTTGGCAGTTAGTATAGTGAGATAATGGTGAAGTTTAGAAACTATTAGTGGTTTTTTTTCTGCATCACTTTTTCCCAAGATGATTGTGTTTAAGGCTTTTAGTGCTCTTTCATGACATGTTTTTTACAAAGTATTGAGTATAGGTGAAACTGGTAACAATTAGATACTGCCTGTAAGATATATATGGCATCACAGGACCCCTGAGCAGTGAGTTTTGTGAGAAATGCCAATCTTGGAACTCAAATACTGTTTAGGTGTCTTGACTGTATCTTGTTGCTTCTCTGCTTGCTAACTGAGAGTTACAAGTTGACTGAATACAGAAAGAAAATCTGCTTTTTTAGAGGTCATTGGTGCTGGTGATTTCAGAGGCTGGCTAGGAGGGCTGTTACACAGTTGTCTTGTTTTGGGTATGGTTTGAATAAGCGGTTCTTTTTTACAAGCTTATGAAGCACCATCTTTGCAAAACATTGTATGCTTAATCTCCATCATGATAAAAATTGTGTATGCACTGTATGGAGACGTCTTTTTCACTGCATAGCTCTGATATGGGAAGATAGTAAAACCTGAATTAATGTGAACATTTCCTTAAATATATACTGTGCATTAAACACTTTTCTTGGCTACTATTCTTCATAATTTCCATTGAGGACATCAGTATAACTAAGACCAGAACTTTTCCCTCGGGGTTTTATGTAGCCAGAATTTTATTGAATAGACCAGAAGACCATACTAACATGACAGTTACTCAATTTAATATTGGCCTCTGTGGAATGTGTGTTGTGATTCCTAATGATTAGTTATACAAAAAGTTGTTGGTAGATCATACTCCAACTGGATCTTGGATTTATTTAGTAGCTTTCTTTACTCTGTAAACAGAGTACATACCCAGATTGCAAGAAGTTTTTTTCTTTAGCTGCTATTTGACAGTAAATTCTGTGCCTTTTTGTCTTCTACTATTGTTCATGTGTTCTGAATGTGTTGCAGCTTCATTTTTCTGTGTTGAGCTACCTCTGTCATCAGTTAGGGAAAGACTAGGAAGGAGATCAGAAAAAATATGCCCCTTTAATACATAGAAAAAATAAAATGGCTATCTGGAGTGGGTAGGGGAAAGAGTTTGAAGACAAAGGAAGACATTTCTTTTAATGTGTTTATTATTTAGATGACCTTTGAATAAGGGCGTAATTCTGGAAATGGAATCAAGATGTTTGTTGTAGTTTATTACCAGCAGATCGTATTTTGGGATCATGCTAAGTATTAGGAGAAGAAGGATAACCTGGGTAGTTCAAAAGGCATAGGAATGATTTAAGTAACTAGTAGCAGAATAAGCACTTTTAGTGTACCTCAAAAGCTCACCCCTCCTTCTAAACTCATAGATGCCTTCAGAAG
The DNA here is from genome assembly GCA_035590195.1 of Aviceda cuculoides. Taxonomy (NCBI): domain Eukaryota; kingdom Metazoa; phylum Chordata; class Aves; order Accipitriformes; family Accipitridae; genus Aviceda; species Aviceda cuculoides. The sequence continues at coordinate 3,745,823 of JAVJGG010000009.1, forward strand.
TCATTCTGTAAACTGGCCAAATTTGGATAGGGTACTTCAACACCTTATGTGCTATTTATTTATGTAAATAGCAAGGAAAAGGGCTGTAACTCGATGGAAAAGGTTTCAATTTTATGTCATGGAAAAATCTTACGTTAGCAAAACAACTGATTTCTGTGTGCTGTTGAACCTCTGGAAATCTAATAAATCTTAACAAGTATGTCATTTTTGGGTATGGTGATAGAACGCTAGCTAAGGTTTTAACACTGCGTGGTTTGATTGCCTCAAATAGCTCTGACTGAAATTTCTCTGTAGGTTATAATTTATAAAAAAGGTGAAGTAAAGGATGATGCTGAAACAAATTTGGACCAATGACGACTTTTTTATCTGATGGAGTTCTGCTGCAGTGACTCTGCATTTCTCCATATTTGTATTATTCAGCACTGTATTGTTTCTGGCTCATCAATTAAATTGCAAACTCTCTAGAGTAGTGACATGTGATTAGGCCAGAGGTCATAATTCATTAGTTATGTATTATACTATAGTGAAAGCTATTAAAAACAGTGTTCAGACTCTGGTTTAGGACTTCAAAACCAGGTATCCATTAAACTCTTTTATAAAAGAGTTCAGTTATTAGTAAAAAAGCTTTGCCTTCTTTAGGATGAATATTTGTAGTACTAGATTTCTGTGAAAAAATTATGTGAAGTTATTTTCATTCAAGCTTACTTGGTGATATAACATGTTGGTTTATCGTGGTACTATTTAAATATTTTTGTAGATCAATTAAGGAAAAACTTCATTCTTCAGAGAATCATTTACGAATTTGTTGTCACTATTCAAAATGCATTATCAGGCAGAAGTGCCATATTGACTCCAGACTCATTTATTTCTCAAATCAAATAGAACTTTGGACCACATTTCTCTGACTTGTATGCTGTACAGCTCAGTAGATGAACCACATCTGCATTGCAGACAGCATTAAAATCCCCCCAAAAAGTGTTGTGGATGACTGAATGGTGGGTGTTCATTAATGCTGCAGAGGCACAGATATACAATCTTGTGCATTGTAAAACAACCCATTTCAAACACTTCGTTCAATTGCATGGGTTTATTTCTTGTGTCATCCCTGTAGTGCATTAGCACATAAGTACTTAACAGGCAGTATCCAGAGATCTTTCAGTATTACAACTAATGCCAGTGTTGTTCTGCTAAGACAGTGTTACAACCAGGGGAGACTTTGCTGTGATAATAGGGGTGGAATACTCGCACATTTCTCACCCAAACAAATAGACATGGCTTGTTTCTGTATGTGCCTCCCTATGTATCAAATGAAAAATCTATTAATCTACCTGCTTGCAGTGCTGTAGCACAAGCTGTTGAAATTATTGTTGTTTTCGTGGCGGGCCAATTCTCTACAGGTAAGTCGAAAATGACATTGTCAGGAGCAAACAGGCTTAACTCTTTTTTTTTCTGTGCAAGTATTGATGCTGAAAAATGTGGAGACAAAAAGATGAGTGCTGTAAATGATTAGGTGTATGCATATTTTAAGTGTAAATGGCACTGCTTCTAATCATAAGAACAAAAGTGAAAAGTGCCTTAATACAGCTTCCTTTGGATATTGGCAGATTTCTATGGAAAAGCATCCTTATTACTGATTCAATAAAACAATAGAATCCTTCATGAAGTGTGTGTAGCATTCAAATTGGAGCCTCTGGATGCTACCCTATTACAAATAATAACAAAAATTGCTATAGTTTTTCTGATGCCTGTCCTCACAGGTAATTAATTGTTATATAAGCAAAATCTGTTTGTCTGGATTTTATCTGTATGTTTTGCTCTTTTCATTCTCAGCTGTCAAATATAGCTACTGTTTTTAGAATAATAGAATTGAATCCTTTAGGTTGGAAAAGACCTTTAAGGATCAAGTCCAACTGTTAACCTAGCACTGACAAGTCCACCATTAAACCATGTCCTCAAGTCCCATATTTACATGTCTTTTAAATACCCCCGGGGCTGATGATTCAACCACTTCTGTGGGCAGCCTGTTCCAATGCTTGACAACCCTTTCGGTGAAGAAATTTTTCCTAGTATTCAATCTAAAACTCTCCTGGCACAACTTGAGGCCATTTCCTCTTGTCCTGTCACTTGTTACTTGGGAGAAGAGACCAACACCCACCTTGTTACAACCTCCTTTCAGGCAGTTTCAGAGAGCCCTCGGCCTCCTTTTCTCCAGGCTAAACAACCCAGTTCCCTCAGCTGCTCCTCGTAACACTTGTTCTCTAGACCCTTCACC
>JAVJGG010000009.1:3752880-3815536 GCA_035590195.1 Aviceda cuculoides
TTTTTCCTCCTGAGAAACTCAGTGCCTTCATTCTTTGGAGTGGAAACTTGAAATCTGGCAGATGAATCACTCTTGTTTCAGGGAAGTGTCTTTTGAAAGGAATTCAGGGTGGCAGAAGGTGAAATGTGTATGACATACGATGTGCATAAAGGCTGATAGGGACTCTCTAGGAGATTTGGTGGGGTGTTTGGGCTGTGTATTCCTGAGTAAGTTAAAAGTAGATATTCAATAAGTACCTACTAATTAAATGAGTCAGAAGTTTGATAGAAAAATAGTGTAGGGCCATATGATTAAGGTTTGTGTATAAGTGCACCAAGACCTTGCACAACGTGTACAGACTAACTTTGGAGTTCCTGGGTTTTTTAACCCGAATATTCTCTTTAATAAATTTTTTTTTTAAAGTGACAGAGTCCTTAGAGCTGTTCTGTGTTACTATGAAGCTGAAACAGGAGTTTTCAGTGGTTGTAGCAGTATGGTTTTTTTACACTTTCAGAAGAGTTTATTAGTATTTTATTTTAATCAAGAAAATGTAATTGATGCTTCATTTTAAAATGTTACTTTCTTCAACCAGAACTCATTTAAAAGAATTTTTTTTTTCTTGCCAAAGCTCTCTGATAGATTTTATGGTGAAGATTTTTATTTCTGATCCTTCACCTAAAATTAATCTGAGAGTGTGTAGGTTTGTGGTTTGTTTTTTTTTTTTAAAGTGGAGACTAAGGAGAGATAGGGGTCCACTTAACATTTATTTTCTCTTGAAAATGTTTGCCGAATAATACATAGTTTTGAAATTTCAAGTTCTACATCTGTTAGTTGCATCAATCTTTGCTATTGTTAATACTAACTGAATCTTAATCAGAAGATTATCTCTATGCCATGGGAAGCATAGAAGGGTTCATTTTGGTCTTTTATAAACTCTAAGTAGCTCGTTAAAAAAAACATTTGTATGTCAGTTCTTTTTGTTGCTGCATTTCACTGAAATCAGCAGTTCTCTGCTACGTTAATGCCTTGTGTTTTTGAAGATGCCTCAGTTTCTCTATATTTACGTAGTCTAAACTTTTTTTTAATAAAGGAAAAGTTGTTTTAATCCGTCATTTTCACACTAAAAAAAATCTACACAAATGTGTGTTTTAAAGTCTATTTTGCTCTCTTCAGCTTGCTTTCCCTCTGAGAATCTGTGTTCCAGATAGGATTTTCAAATGCAGGATTGTATTATTTTCAAATACAAATATAGGATTTTCAAACCTTTGGTTTTCTCATTGCTTGTATTTCTTTATTGTTTCTAGCTCATTAAGCACCTCCTAGCATGCCATTTCTGTGACTGTGTGATTTGCTGTGTGGTATTTGATCAAGTGGCTAACTTTAATCTGCAAGTCCCACAAGCTGCATGTGATTACTGGATACCAGCTTAAGTGTCTGGTTCGAGGGCTCTAAAACAGGACCTAATATGAGACCCATTCTAAAATTGTAGTTATTTGTCATTAAGGATTTGATTTATATCTTTACAAGATTGTATTTGTAGCTGGGATTATACCGTTTGCTGATGCTTCAGTGCCAAGAGTTTTCTTTTGTGAAGGGTGAATTGGCATCACTGGTAAGAAAACACCTTTTACCCAGAGCACAATGTTCATAACACGACCACAGACATTTTCTAAAGGGGGTGTTAGACTCTTTAACAGTAAGCCTTGGCCTGTGTGACAGTAGTGTTGCTTTTTTAGTTAGCTTTTGCAGACCTCTTCAAAGTCATTCATGGAATTTGCTGGTCTGCAAAGCACTGGTTGAAAGCAGCTACAGTACTACTGGCTTTTGAAGGGAAAAAAAGAACTAGTGGAGAGGGATTATGGGACAACAGTTGTGAATTCAGGAGAAGGTCAGACCTGCTGCCTTGCACAGATGTGGGGACACTACTGAAGAATTTGTAAAATCTTGCTCCTTTGTGGGCAGTGGCTTTGTTGTATACTTGCAGGTGGGGATGTCTGCCCAGCCTATGGGTGTATGGCACTCTTGAGCTGACTTTTAGCTCCTGCAGAGCTTTCAATTCCAGGTTAGATGGGAGGCCCATACATGCACAGACATAAGTGTAGTAAAAAGTGGTAGAACAGCACCATTCGTTGTGGCGTCCTGAACCAGTTGGGTCAACGCTTAGAGTGTGACATAAAACATGCGTGCACTGTCTGTGGCAGCAGTGAGGTGATTGCAGACTAGTAAGAACTTACTTCTACTCTCATTAAGCCTTATGGCTAAATTTAATTAGACTTCAACTGAAAGAGAGGGGTTTTCTTGATAGAGATAGAGGTTTTTGGTTTTGATGTTTGGGTTTTTTTTATTTAAATGAAAAAAGCACACTGAAGAAGCAAGAGCCAAGGGTCACCCCATGCACATGTCCATGGAAGCAGCTTCAGTACAAATATACAAATGAGAAGGGTGACAGGGGGGTAACTGCAAAAGCAAAATTCATCAAACTTGAATGTTGATTTATTAGCGTCAAACTATTAGTTGCAGCATGGAAAGGGGAAAACATGTAAAACACTAAAATCAGTCATTAGGTAAATACCAGCATAGGATCAGTGATTTTCAGAGAGATTTGTTAGTGTACAGCAAATGAGGATTATGGTCTTATGTTCAGATTTTTCTCATGTAAAGATATCTTTTTCCATGTCACCAGAAGTATGGAAAAGGCATAAGTGGAAAATTATTGGCCTTTGCACAACAGAAGGCACTGCAATTTTTGTAGGATGATTTTTTTCTACAAAGTTATAAATTAATATTTGGGTTACTAGTTCAGCAGTATAGTGTAAAATAAGTGATCTGTGCTGCTGTAAAATGCCTGTGTCTCAAAGTTCTTAAAAGACAGTCTACATACCTACTTTAAGGAAAAGTAAACAAAGAATGAGAAAGAAAATAAATTAACTTGGCTGACAGAGCATTATTACGATAAGTGGCAGGAAAGATGCAAAATTGGAGGGAGAAGAAAGTAAAAAATATAATTAAAATGTTATTTTCTCCTCTTTCCAGTTACCTTTGTCGTTGCTATTCATATACGCTTGCTGAACTTGCATGTAAATGATTGATTGACTTGGTGAACTCATTGTAATAAGTTGTTTGATGTGCTATCTTGAAAAAAATCTTTTGAAATTCTGTCTCTTTTCTTTGTCTGCTCACCTTGTGGCTTTTAATATCTTGTTTCCCATCTGTCTGATTCCATCATAAGCTGAGCATAACTTTTCAGACCTTAATGCAGCTCCATTTTTGTTCTTATTTAAGTAAGTATGCAACGCAAATGTGTGATTTGGCTGTCAACAGTAATATCAGAAAGGAATGTTGAAGTGTGTGTTCCCTTTATTGATGTGAAATAAAGAAACACTTATCTGTAGATATTTGATAATACGTATTTACAGGGTATAGATCTGTCTCTACAAGCAAATTAATGCAGAGATGTCTGTCCATATCATAGTATTACATCTGCTTTAATGTTACAAGTCCAAAGGTTACTTTTAAGGATTAGTTCTTAATTAAAGGAGGAAAGAAATGGGTCTATAAGGTTTCAGTAAAGCAGTTCTAAATATAATTTTAAAAATACTTAACTGAATATGTAAGACAGATATACCCAAACTTCATTTTGAGAGAATGATTGTACTATAGATATTCCTACTGCAAGTGTGTCTAGCAGTGAGGTCCTAACTGAGTCTTGAATTACAGGGGAATTTGGAGAAATAGACTTACTGTGTTAAAAACATTTTTTTCTAGGGGATATAACGTCTGTAGAAATATTCAGTTGGGATATCTTTTTTTATGCTTATAGTTCAGCAGTTTATTTAACAACCATAAGGTATAGGTAGATAAATTCTTTGTGTTCTTTAATAAGGACACAAAATGTATATGCTTAAAGGCTTTTTTTGGATAGTGTCTTTTTAGTGAGTGTAAATCTTTGGAGAGACCAGAGAGAATGAACTGAGCCAGGAAGAGAGGAAAGAGAAAGACACAGTAGTCCTGGGACTGTCTATAATGATTTTGTGGGACAGTAGAAACAGAATGGTCTTTTAAGCCTGCTGAGTTCATCAGAGAGTTATTATGAAAGGGGCAAAAGGCCACAGAGTTCACTCAACTAAGTGTGTTTATACATAAAACACAAAGCACTGAAATATTTGCTTTGATGTGGTCAATACGTTTGTTTGTATGATGATGATACTACTACTACTAATTCTTTTCGGCTGGCTGACTTGACTATGAACAAGGTACCAACTTGGAGAAGGAAGTCAAAGGGAAACAAAAGCCTTTTTCCTTCATGATTTATTGAAAAAACAATAATAAGTAAACCAGTTTCAGCAGGATACATAGGTATATGGATTCAAGCAAGTAATCAGTACATTCACGCAAATGGAATTATTCTTGAGACAAAGTATCATGTTGAACTGAGGCATTGATACAGTCTAAGCAACTTTTAGTTCCAAAATTGCTGTCTTTACTAAGCTTCTGACTTCCCTGGCATTTGCTATCTATTGCTACTGAAACAAGTCTTTGAGCAGAAGCTTTAGTGGAGCAATTCCAACATCTAGTGAGTATTATGTTTTAATTCTTGTTTTCATATTTTAATGTGAACAAGTGCTTTGGAGAAATCTAGATGTATGTGTTTTCCATCACTGAAAGAATTATATTTATCTCATCGGGAAAGCCGAGGCAATTTGCAACACTGGGTTAAAAAGATTTTTTTAATTTTTTTTCTTTAAGGATAGTTTTCTTGTGAAACTTCTTGTGAAGAATTGTGTTTATCAAACTCATAGCTCTATTTCTACAGCATTGGATACAAACAAATAAATGGAATGAAATTTTGGCTTCATTGTATTCAGTATCAATATTTTAGGATTTCTGTTTCACTAGGTTTTAATTCACTATGTTCTTCTCAGAGTTAAGTTTGGTTTCCCTTCAAAAGTGCGAAAAGTTAAATGCATGTATCACAGAGGGCATTCTTGTGTGTTTAAAAATAAAAGCCTGTTGTAGTGGATGCATCTCACCTATCAGTGAAATTTGTGTGGAATACAGTGGCTGTGTAGTGTTGCTCACAAATACAGAAGAATACCTAACAAATAATATTTCATCATCATTGCATAATCATTTGCTGTGGTAGAAAAAATATCACTGTAGGGTGACCACAAGTTGAAAAATGTCAGGAACTAGGCTATACGTTATTACTAAATGACACACTTTTGTGACTCATTAAACTCTCTCTGTAATAACTGTGTTTCATTCTGTGTTGCTGAGGAAAGCTGCAAACTGGAAGAAAAAGTCTTTTCTATGTACTCCCAGATGCATTTCCTTAATTGCTGAGATTTTCCTGGGGACTGAATGACAGACTAGACATTGTTCACCATTTTAGCTGAATGAAGTGACACTGACACTGGGCTATATAATAAGCTGCAGCTGAAATCCAACTACAAAGTGTTTTCCAACAGTACTCAGGAATAAGGCATTGTATTTGTACTTAGTATGTATGGATATAGTTTTTGACAGCAGTTAAATTCTTATTTGCTGTATATTTTCCTGGGTTTTCTGCTGGACTAAATCACTGTATCCGTGATTTACAGTTAAATATTTGCTTTGAATATGGGAGTGATACATTCACATTGCCTTTTCAGCATACGTGGAGAAAGGAGAAGAAAATGAAATGGCATTCTTTTTCTATAAATTCTGATATAATTCACATATTGGAATGTGAATAGTGGACTCTGAATTAAGTACTGCATGTTTTGATATAGATTAGACTCATTAGTAGGCATAGAATGGTGTAAACACTTGGATCATTATTGCAAATTTCTTCCATCTAGGGGAGAGATATGAAGAAAGTAATATTTCTGGAAAAAAATGGTCACATAGCCTGTTGTTTTAGGCAAGCAATTGCACTTGCTGGCACAACTAGTTAACAGCGTAAAACAATTATATTGTGTCTGGTGAATTAGTGATAACCTTGCATGCTAGCTGTCACACTGCATTCTCTCAAAGAAATAAGAATAAAGAATCTGCCATTGATTATAACAGAACCACCAATTTTCATGCATTACTGCATCATAAATGTTCACTTCTTTTTCCTAAGATATATTTGTGCTTACAAAGTATGCATTTATCCCCTCAAATTATAGTTACTAAATTAACATGTGATATTTTTCACAAAATTAATCTTATTCCAGTTTTGTCTGTCTGACTAATTAATAACTTGATAAATCTGTCCTTATCTTCTAATGGCAGATGATTTATCAAGGCCTACTACTTAACTAATATTACAGAGCATGTGGGGAGCTGAAGAATTCAGAAGTATTTTCCATGGACATGTAAAATGAGAAGCATAGGAGAAAACAGAAAGATAATCTTGGAACTGAGAAAAAGTCATTGTGATTTAAGTATGGGATTGAGGTTCAGGAAATGGTGAGTTCTATCCCACAAAGCCGTCATGCATCCCACTAGAATTTGGACGAGATGCTGATTTTTTTCTTTGCTGCAAAATATTTACATAATACGATCTTATCTCTTAGGGTAGTTTAATGCTAGATTTGTCTAGGACTACTAGTGTTATAGGACAAGTATTCTTTTTTGTTTTTTTTTTTTTTTTTTAGAAGCACTTCCATGATACAGACATAGCCTGAATTTTTTCATATTAAAAAACTGTATATAATATGTAATATATAAAGGATACTTTTGTGACATAAAATATTTTAACTTACGTATCTGAAGCATGTATAAATAGACAGAAATTTAAGAGAAGTTGTCAATGAAGTTTCAGGTTTCCTGAATACTTTACTTTTTCTCCATTTTCAGGTAGCATGTCTCACTCATGTGGCAGCTAATTACCTTAATTGCAAAATTGAAGCAAAACGCTGGGGTACTGCTCATGGGAGTATTGTTCCATATCAGGTAAGCAGAAAGCGTTATGGTTTTTTGCTCTTGGATTCATGATTTTGTGTATTATGAGATTGAGAACTGACTTACTTTTCCCATGACCTGCTGCAGTCTGTAATGTGTCTGTGTCTAGGTAGGACAAGGTTCTGTTGTTCATTGTCATTTCTGCATTTTGCATATTTCTTCATCAGCAGTAGATTAGTAACAGAACACGGAAATAGATCAAAGGTGTTTGCTGAAATTGGATGACTTTAAAGCTAGCATGATGACTTGATTGGTTTTCACTGGACAGAGTTTTGTGGTTTGTTTGGGTTTTTTTTGGGGGGGGTGTTGTTTGTTTGTTGTTTTTGTTTTAAGGGTTACCTGACTTCCAGTTAACTGAAAACTTTTGCCTCTGAATTTTTTTTTTTCTCTTGTGAGTCTACAAGAACAATCTGAATGACCATGAAGATCTGAGAGTTCTAGGTATTTATAATTTTCTATTGATTTTGCTACAAATCACTGTGGCTCAGTGAGACAACAGGTTGGCAAAAGGAAATAACCAGACCTCAGATCCTCCCCAGTGGCATTCATAGTCTGTTACGTCTACTGAAGGGTAGAATTCCTTAGAATAACATGACCTTCATCATATAAAGAAGCACAGGAAAAAAAAATTACTGCAAGTTTTATCCATCTTCTGGCTAGTATGGGAAACTCTTCTAGTAAACAACAAAAATTTTGTTCTTTTCTAGCTGATTACTTTGTGTTCTTGATGGAAGTCATGCTAACTTAACGGAGACTTGGACATATATTTAACTTAAAGTCTATTCTTGATTTCATAGTTTTTGGCACTTCTGATCAAATAGTCAAGATTGCAACTAGCTAGGCAGAGCCTGGATTTCTTAATTTCTGGCTGGAGTCCTTTAAATCCTGAGAGTGACAGTTTCCAGCATTTTTCTGAGAGAACTGCACCTAAACACCACTCAGTTTCTTTACCGTCTCTTTTCTTTTTAAAGAAAGTGAGGGAAACTCGATGTGGTGGTGTCTTCCCAGTGGTGAAGGTGGTGGTGATCATAACATTAAAAGATTTGCTGCTTGTGGCCATAAAAGCAAAAATCTTCCATCATTACACAGAACACTATGACTGGGTAGTGTCACAGCCAGTCCTCCTCAGGTCTAAAACTAAAGCCAGTTGTTTCTGTAAGAGCTACATCTGCTCAAGCTAGGAGACTTTTTCCAGTACATACCACTGCATAGTCTACTGCTGTCTTATGAATTAGCTTGAACAGATTGCACATTATCTCAGACCGGTGGGGAGATGTTGTGGCTCTTTCTGCAAGGATGAGTTTGGTCCTGCAGTGTTCTTATCTCAGGTGTACTGCAACACGGCTATGGCTGTGCTACTGTCTGGTCGGCTCGGTGTAGCAGTATGGCCATATCTTCTAGAACCAGCTCTGCATAACTCAACGTAACCAGGCGTCCACTACACAAGTAGTTACACTCTGCTGTGTTTCTGTGATGTGACCTTTGGTGCAGCCCTTTTTGAACTTTGGCATATTGAAAGTATAAACCAGATCTAAAGTGTCTGAGTTTGTATACGCGAAACCAAAAACCTGACTAAACAAAACATTTTATCTTCTCCATATTGCATTTGGCTGAATAACTGAAACTTGCATTCTTTTAAGTCCTTTTGCCTTTGTTTTTCCACAGACAAAATGAAAAGAAAAGCATACATTGAATATCCTTTGTTTCTTTTTTCATAGACAACTCTCTAGATATACAAAATTCAAGGAGATTGTTTTAGCTATCTTCTGGTTTAATCTAGATTAGTCAATATGTAAATAACTTATCTAAACTATGGTTCCTGTGTTTCTGCGTGCTGTTTCTGTAGTAGATATTGGAAATGTTGCCTCAGTATTATAAACAATTTTAATCTGAATTTTCTTGTTCCTAAGACAGTAATTAGGGTGGATTTACTATGGGTGGAGTTTTGTGTGTGTGTGTGTGTTTATGGCTCATCTGTTAACATTCCATCAGCTAGCATGGTTGTAATTCTGATTGTAACCATAAGTATATTACGCTTTCTAGAGTTTATTTTTTGCTTTAGTAACATAAGCTATACTTAGACTACAAAGGTCTTCAGAAACATGAATTAACCCTCACTGTTGCTATTGTACTGCTTTTATAGTTGCTTCCATAGCTCATTTGTAATGTAGTTTAGAACAGAACTATGAAACCTGACTTTCATCCTTCATGCTAGTTATTGAATATACTGTCTCTTGCTTACTAAACTGTGACTATCACAGTGCTAACTTTTCAAATTATTTTTCTTTTGTTTTGACATATTTTGTGCAAGTGAACTATAATTTGTTCAAATAAAAATCATATTTCAGAAAATTGTATTTCTATGTATTTCAGAACAAGTATGTGGTAGCAAACTGTTGTTAGGGGTTTTTTTATGTCTTCAACTTTTTGTTTTCATTTGCTGTATTTTGAGTTTTCAAAAAGGTAGTAAATTATAACTTTGAAGTGATACAGAGCCTCCAATCCGCTAAAAAGTATCAGATTATGTTAAATCATGGAAGATTGGGTAAACATGAGAACTCCTTTTATATATATATTAAAAAGGCAAAATCCAAATAAATCTATGTCATCTTTCTGTGTGACGGAATTCTGATCAGAATCATGCTGGAGTACTTAATTTGATAAAAATATGTTGAAAACATCTTAAATATGTGCATAAATAGTACTTTTTTACTTACAATTATTACAGTAAGTGTTCTAGCGCTCTGTTTAGCACTTTTAGTGTATACTGAATGCTACTGTAGCTTTTATTTTGTTGAGCTTCAATTGAATAATTTTGTTCAGAATATCTTTGCAAATGGCTCAGTTTTTTTCTATTTACAAGGCCAAATTTAGCTTTGAGTATATCTCTAACTTTACTGAATTCCCTGTTGCTTCTTGACTGAAAAACTAGCAGCATAATTTGTCCCTGAATGTGTTCTCTAGGTTGACTTTTCTTTTCCTTGTATTTAAAAACATAAAAATTGAGCATTAATGGGCAGATGGGTTTTCTCTTTCCTGGAACTACCAATATGTGTAGCACCTTTGAAAATATTTTTCTGTTCTGAGCAGCAAGCTCTTAATAAAGAGATGTAAAGTTTCACGTGCAAAGACTTTTGTAGTCTTTTAAGGTTTTTCTCATTTGCTGATAATGTGCTGACTTTGTGGCATGATCATCTGAAACGTCTGAGTTTTCAGTTCTGTGTGCTCATCACCAGAACCCAAAGGAAAGGATTTGAACTTCTTTTGAGTGTACAATGTCTTTCAGGGTTCCTGTAAAGGTTTGCCGTAGGTTTTCAATGGAGGTGAACTTTGCAAAGTGCCACAAAGATGAAGTATTCTAGATTCTAATCGACCAAAATCAGAAATTGAATTTTGAATGCTGAACACTTCTTGAGAAATTATCTATTTTGAGTGTATCTGGTTTTTAATCAGAGCGATGTAGTTTGAATAGGTCAGTCCTGTGATATTACATGTAATCGGATCCCAATTTGCTTGGTTTCAAGTGTTAAAATACAAACCTTGAGTTCTGGGCTATATCTTAAATTTAATTAGTGCAATTTTTTTAAACAAGTTTCTATAATGAGACACCTTGTTTAGCTACAGCTGCTCCATGATTATCCAGAGGAAATCAGGGGCTTAAAAGCATCTGGTTTATGTAATTTGCTGAAAAGTAAAGTTGTATTACTGTCTTTTATTTGGGGTGATAAGGTCTTCCCTCATTCTTGTGGTTTGAGCAATGTAGGTGTCTTGCCTGTACCACACGTGAGATCTAGACATTCACTTTTTCATCTTCCAACTCCGAAGAATGGATATTCATTCTCCTGAGAGAGTCTATCGTAACGTGTGTGTTTACAGGATGTTTCCTGTGGCAGCTTATTACCCTGCCATCAAACACCTGGACAACTGGGCAGCATTGTCAGAGGCAAACATTCAGTGAAAGGTATAGGGCTGTTTTCTCTCAGGCCATAAAGATGAAAGTCTCTTTAAAAACTGAGAAACCAAGTTCTTACAGATATCGTCCCCCACAATGAATATGATATTATTTCTGTTCCAGATTCGATCCTAAGACTCACAGGGTCTTCTCAAGTATACTTCAGTGTATTTTCAGAATACGCAAAGGGCATAACGATTCTGCACAGAAGTTGAAACCACAAGACAGGAAAGTTATTATTTTAACCAATTATCTTTTCTGTTGACTGACCTGTGCATTGTCATAAATCATCAGACCCAACATTAATGTTTTTTTATATTAAAGCATCACTTAGATTCTTTAAGCATCAACTTCTTGTTGTACTAGGCATAATATTTCCTCCATATGAGGAAACTGTCTCTGTGTCAGAGGCCTTGCAGTTGAAATATGTTATAAAAACCAAAGTATAAGCTCACAAGGAAGTGAAAGGTATGATGTAGTAGGAAGATGAGTATAGTCATAGGTATAAATATCTCTGCATTATTTTTAGCATCTGCATTTCATACTTCTTGCTTCTGGAATTTCATCTTGTCCAGGAGTTTTACAAAGAAAATTCCACTCATGTCACTTGTCACAGGAACAAGGAAATGCAGTAAGTTGTTACTTACCTGATTTATCTCGCAGAGATGCTTTTCACACAGAGGCACAGTGTGCACCAAATTTTCCTAACTCGGCTCTGGAGAATCTCAGAGAACTTTTAACTTTTTTATTCCATTAGATAGGGCAACAGAATACTGTCAATCATTCAGAAATTGCAAACTGCTTCTTCCACACAAGAATGGTGAGGTGTAGTCATTTTCTCTTCTCTCTTTATGTGGTTTTATTGGGATAATTCTGCAGTTAATGTGTCTTGGAATCAAAATCAACAAAGGATAGAACTTGGATTGTTTGCAAAGTTTTGTTTTGTGCATGAAACTCTCCTCCTTAAATAAGTCCAAAATGGATCTTATGGAAGAAAATATTTCTGCTCTGTAATGGCTCAATCTAGGAGAGGATGGAACTTATGCACAGGAAAGAAATAAAATATAGATTTTTCTGGTGGAGTTCTAGACTCAGGAAATGCAAGATGACCCTTCTTACTCTGTGAACCTCATTGTTGTAGTTTAACCCCAGCCAGCAGCAGAGGACTACATGGCTGCTTGTTCTATTCTTCCCTGGGTGGGGAGGAGAATTGGAAGGAAAAAAAAAGGTAGAACCCCATAGGTTGGGATAAGGACAGTTTACTGGGACAACACAAGGAGAGAAGAAATAATAACAACAGTAATACTAATAAAAGAATTTATAAAGTGAGTGATGCACAATGCAATTGCTCTCCACCTGGAACCTGATGCTTAGCTCCTTCCCAAGCTGCTATTCCTCTTCCCCCCAGCCTGCTCCTCAGTTATATACTGAGCATGACATCATGTGGTATTGAATATCCCTTTGGCTAATTTGGGTCAGCTGTCCTGGCTGTGCCCCCTCCCAGCTTCTTGTGAGAATTAACTCTATCCCAGCTGAACCCAGGACACTTATCTCCATAATACTCACCTGGACTCTTTAAACTGCCATGGGGGCCCATTGTCCTATATTGTTGTTCTGAGCAGTGAAATATCACTGCTGAAAGTATTGCTCATTGGACATGAAAATTAAATGTGTTCACAGATCAACTGAATAGAAGCTTTGTGCAGAAAAGTGTGTTCTCTCACATTGTACAGTTTCAGTTTCGAAAGAACAGTTTGGCTATCCTCAAGGTACATGTCTTGACTCATATGATGAATACCCAATCTCCCAGATACTTTAGTGGCCTAGTGTATCTCCTTGAACTACCTACCTACAGGTTTGGTTTTTTAACTAGCTGCTTCCTTTCTGTCCTTACCATACAAGGCACAGGAAGGAGAAGCCAGAAAGGCCTGTGTCATCCTGGATTCTCTAAAACAAGAAAATAAGGATATAATTTGCAGGACTTTTTTTTTCTTCCTTTCTTTTTGTTTCTATGTGTTGATTTCCTCCCTAAATTCTTTGGAAGTGGCTTGCTGTGGTATGACTAGATTAACTACTGACTGTAGAAACGTTTTGGTGTTATGGTGATTATAAGGGACCACAGTTGGTGCTCTGCTTGGGAAGAAGTGCTGGAGTATGGATTCTGTTTCCTTGCCATTTTAGTCAATGAAAAGGTAGAGTAATCATCTGTGGGAACCTGTGTAGGAAGCTGCCAGTTTATGAGGAATGAATTCTAGTTATTCAAACCTCACAACTTTATATTGATACCTTTCTGGCGATCGTCCTCCAGTGAGTTGTCAAGCCTCTCTCCTGGGCAGAGCAGGTGCCTGGAAACCAAATCAGTAGCTTTCTTTGCCTTAGGCAGTTTTAGATACGTGCTTGGTGTATAATGCGAGATGTAGTTATAACTTCATTCCTATATATCCTAAGCTGTCACAGAGACAGCACTTTAAAGAAGCTGACCTTATATTCACATAGAATAGACAGCTTCTTACCTGTACAAAGGACATTTTCTGATGGAAATTAAATGCATTTTTAATTTAAAACCTGATACTTTTTTTTCCTGAAGGAAATCCTCCTGCACCCTTCTACTTTACACAATGCCTGCAAGATATTTTGAGTCTTATACTTTGAATTTGCAAAACAGATATGGATAATCACAATTATTGTTAAGGAATGATAGTTGATAATTGAGACCCGTCTAATTTTTAATCTCCTGGGAAACGTCACAGACTATTTTGTGTCCATCATAAAACGTTCTTACATATGTACTTCATATATGTTTTTGAATTTATATATGTATTTACGCTCATTTAAACTGGGAGTACATTAAGATTATTAGTCTGCCACTTGTCTGTGGTCACATGAGAAGAACTCTAACTAGGATCAGAACACAGGTGTACTGATGTTCAGTGTCATTTAGTGGTTGTATCTGTCTTTTATATATGCTGTTAATTGTTTCTTCCATATTTGTCTATTGCTGGGGTGAGGCATCTAGTTCGTATTATTTACAGCAGCATCGTTAGCCTCCAAACATGTTGTGGGGCTACTGAACATTACAGATTTGTATATTCATGTCAAATTGTAAATCTTAGGAAGGGCAGCGTAACAGATCCCTGATCAGTTGATAGCTCTTCAAATTGTAGATGGTTGGAACGTGATAGAAGTAGGATCTGTGGGCTTGTAGAGGAAATGTTGGCTGCAACTGGATCACCGCTTTCCTCTAATCTGCTTATTGGCAGAAGAATAAACTTTGCTTTTCCTTTTCTGAAAATGTTTCATAGTCATTGTATAACTATACAGTGCAGCCACTCAAAAGCTGAAACGTGTTTTTAAACAGTCTGAAAGAGAACTCGGAAATCTCTGTGCAGCAGTATCGCTCAATAACTCTTGACATAATCATCCTGCATATATAAATAGTGATTTGTATTGTCATCATAGCTAGAAACCCTAATAAAACACCACAATCCCTTGTGCAAGGTATTGTACAAGCAGGACAAAACAGCTCTTACTGGTCAGTAATGGGAAATGACACACAAAGAATTACTTTAAATGACTGAAATGAGTAAGGACTTTGGCAGTATTCACAATCTTTTAAAGATGTATTTTCTTAAGAATTTGAGGATTTGGTGATTTATGGTAAAAAAATTATTCACTCTTCAGGCATAGGAGAGATTAAGGCATGTCAACATGGTGATATTAACTTTTGTGAAGATAGAAAAAATGAATAAATAAAACCCCCAGTAAAATTCTTACCATTGTTTAACTGATGTTCAGGTGCTTGCTTTTACTATGTGAAGCTCGTGACAGTTTTGGCAGGAAAATACTGATTGTTATGGAAGGGTATGTCCACTAGATGTCATTCTTGTAATCCAGTTTTTGTTGCAACATTTATTTCTAAGGAGCTATGTAGGATGGTAGATACAAATTATCAGCATTATTAGCTGCTTTTGTATATGCAGTGCTTTTGATTTTATATATGTATGGCATGTTACAAAATAATATTCTGATTGTCTCTGTGATGGGTTTGAGGTACCACTTAGTCTAGAACTTCTGTCTTTACATGTTTTTGCCTACAGTTATCTTGTTGCATGAGCAGATCTGTTACATAAGAGCACCCAGGTGAGCTGTGGGTCGTCTGCAACTGTTCTGCAAGGGGAGACATGAGTATGGAGGTAACGACGTTGTGCCCCCGAGGGAAGTAAAAGTATCCTGTAACTAATGTAATTCCACCTAAAATAATGTTCTTTTCTAAGCTCTTCACACCTCAAAGGGCAGTTCTTTAGAAAAGTGCATATCTAATTAGGAAAGTTGGCTCAAATTTCATAAATTTACGCAAGTGGATTTACATACTCACAGATCTTAGCTGTAGAACTATGCTTACAGTACTTGATTTGTGTCACTTTATTAATAACGTAAGGCATTTCAAATAGAATCACTTTAATCAAGCTTAAATGAAATGCTCTGTGTGTGGACAGATCAAAGGTGCATCTGAGCAGTCAGGTGGGTTGGTAGGATCTGTACAGATATTAGCAAAGAGTGCTTGCACCCCCCACCTCCCTCCCCTATCTTTGTAGTATGACACGTGTTAATAATTGCTAGACAGCTTCTGGGAAGCCATATCAATACTTTCATTGAAGAACAACTGCTGCTCTGTATTGGCCTGTGCTCTTTCCCACTTTCAGCTTGGAGTAGCTACAGCAAAACTAGAAGCTAGAGATCACAGCTTCCTCCAACCTCCCTCTCCCCTTCCATATGGAATAAAGAATTTCTCTGCCCTGTGTAGTCAGCCAGAGGGCAGGATGGGGAAGTGATAATCCTCTTGGAATGAGCACTTGCATGAAAAATGATAAATGCTGCATTGCATGGGGATTAACACTTGCTTATGAACTTGCTTTTAATGGAGTGATGCTTCTCTTTCAGCAATGTGAAGGTTCGCTGTACTTGTAGACCTGATTAAGAACCTTTACCACTGTTCAGCCAAAAGGGAACCATCTGCCATCAGAAACATAACAGTGTTTGAAACTGTTTAACTCTTTTGCTTATTGTCCTCAAGAATGTAAAACACTTCACATAGCATTTACTTCCCCAGAAAGTGCTTGTTCCCCACATCTCATTGCAACATTCTTCCTTCTCTCATCATGAGAATTGCATTTCTGCTCACAATTAATGCATCTGTTCGAGGTCTGTGCTTTGTCACCATGAAATTCTGAAACATGACTATCCAGAGCTAGTTTAATGAATGGAGTTGCTATATAAGTCACATCTATTGTCATTTTTTTGATGGGAGAGCTTATGATATCCTGTGAGGATGTTCGCAGAGTGGGTCAGTCTCTGACTGGAGTTTATGAAGTTTGTTTGGCATCTCTAGATGTATTTGATATTGAGCACTAATTCATAAAGTTTTAGTGTAGAACCTGATTGCTACTTTGCAGGGTGACCCTTTCTTTTCACTGTGAGCTGACATGTCATGCAAATTCGGTTATTAAGTTAATTTCCTAGCACTGATATATAATAAATTTGGCATGGGCTATGTTCTTTCCTCTAAAAATGTCTCATTACTGCTGCAATAAGCTTAGCTCCACTGGAATAACAACTGTGGTCCTCCAGTACACAGGCAGCTTCTGGGAATTTAATTGGAAGGGCAGCATTTTTGAGAGCTTCTGTTCTGTTTTCAAAAGTGACATATGCACTTAAGAAGTCTCAGTCCTGTTGCCTTACTAAAACATTGACGTTTTAAATGCTAAATCTACTTATGAAAATAAGCTTTAAATTGCAGTGCTTTTTAGTATTGTTTCTCATGCCCTTGGCTATATTCAGATATAATGTTGCATGATGCTAAACCAGGTACTTTTACCAATATTCTCACTAATAAAACTTGATGGTAAAAAAGACTCAAAAATTGTAATCTAAGGCTTTGTCTATTATTAAACCCCTATTATTACTGAAATTGTTTTGATTTGCTTACTTTTTAAGCTAAGCAGGACTTTTGCTACAAGTCTTTACTTCAGTTGTATTGAGAGTGATAAGGGTGAAGGTGAGAGATAAATTTTTTTTTACAAAAATGTACTTCCTGGCCATAACCTAAAACACAATATTAATTGACTGGAATTCACCCCTACAGTATGAATTAAGCCAGAGAAATTGATCTTATATCTGTATCCCCAAGGGGATGTCAACCAGTTTTATCTAGTCTATACCCTCACTTTTGTTCACTTATCTAGGATACTTTTGACACATGTTTGTCCCAATTTTTCATCACCAGAAGTTTTGAAATGCTTGCTACAGTCTTGCTTAGTTCTCCATGCTCACTGAGTGGAGGAAAAGAAATAATTCCGTTTTCAATAAGGAGAGCCTGGATTTAGGAAAAGGTGTTTGGCTGTATAGTTAGTGATGTGTTATGGCAGTTGGTCGCCATTTTGTCTATAGCAAGATTTTACATACATAAAATACACATAGAGCTCATCTACAGTGTTCTTTCCTAGTTTGTGTGAGGCCAGCTCATTCATGTTTTCCCCAAAGTTATGTTTTTTAAACCTCTTGTATTTTTTGTTTTTCTCTGACATGATTTCCACTTTGTTCACTTCTTCAAGTGGTGTGTCTAGATCTGGTGGGTACCTTAGGTGAAATCTTCATGTTTCTGAGTAATATGAAGAGCTTTCACATGCTGTTAGAAAAACTGAGAATCATTTACTTTCATTTTTTTAACAGCATGACATTGCTGTATTTCCTTCTTCTCAGGTGTTCAGCTGCCAGGGTAGGACAACAGCACATAGCTCTATGCCTAAACTTTGCTGATTAGTTACCAGCTACAACTTCAGTTTGATTTACTATTAAAAAGTTCTTGAAATTCCTTTGTCTGTGTTCCATGGTTTTTGCTTTGTTTCACCATGCATCATTTTACAGAATAGTTTCACTGATGACTCCCAATCTAGTGAAACCTGCAGACGTGAAGTCACTCAATGCTAGAGTGACCT
Source organism: Aviceda cuculoides (assembly GCA_035590195.1). Classification (NCBI taxonomy): domain Eukaryota; kingdom Metazoa; phylum Chordata; class Aves; order Accipitriformes; family Accipitridae; genus Aviceda; species Aviceda cuculoides. Next base: position 3,770,737 of record JAVJGG010000009.1, read on the forward strand.
GTGAATCTGAGGTAGCTGCAGCCAAAGCAATTGTCTGACTGTGATCTTGATTTATGTCGGCTACAGCAAGTTTAGGGCACTTGAATTTTGACTGAGTATGTCCATGTGCGAGTTTAATGAGCTTTTCCAACTTTTGCACATTAGTTTTGCATCATTAGTCATCTTTCTTTTTCTGAGTGTTTCTAGGTAGATGAAGTCTGAGATTCCAAAAAGTTGTCTTTTAAGGATATGGAAGACCCAACTTGTATTTCATATTTTGTATTTTATATTTTCTGTATTTTATATTTTAGAAAACTACCAAGGTAAAGAGTAGAAGTTAAGTTATCTTAGTAGAAAGGCTATTCTTTGCTAGATAAAAATAAAAAACAGACACAAGGTTAATCTTTAATTTGCTGTCCAACTGATATGCAGTCAGTTAATATTAGTTGTGATTCTGCATTGGAACAATCCATTGTCATGTGGAATGGCCATAATAATAAACAAATAGGAAGTTGATCTGACTTCAAACAGAGAAGCATTAGCTGAATTTATGTAACATAGTTAAAACCTAACATAAAGACAAGGAATATAAAATATTATAAATACCAATGTTAGTCTGTATGATAATATGTCTTCTAAACAGAGACAATTTTTTGACCTTGTCAAATGTATCCTTGGCATATGCGGTTATGATAATGACTAGAGAGTTTTGACCATGAATAATAGTTGTAACAATGCAACAAAGCCTTTTGTAGTACACACAAGTTATAAACTTAGCTCATTGGGGCAGAGACTGCATTTTAATTTAGCTTGAGGCTTAGAACAATGGACCCCAAGTCTTATTTTAGTGCTTCCACAAACCCACGAATAATTTCTTCCTCTTTTGTGTACAAGCTTACAGTATTTTATTTTGTTTGAGGGTTTTAAATATAGGAGTGAATGTTTTGAAGTCATTCTAGGATTTCACTTGATTTTCCTTATGCTACTCATTTTTACACACCCAGTAAACATTCACCAATTTGTCAAAGTTGGAGGATAAATCAGAAGCAAAAATGAGCATCACATGATTGTCGGAATCATGAAGGAATCGGGAAGTGTTTAATAGATACAGTTTTTACTGACGTATTTAATCCACAAACAGGGAGGAGAGTCTTGGGCAGGAACAAAGTTCCATGTATTAAGAATCTAATCAGGTAGCTCATTTAAGAGAATGTTATTAGTGGTACCTCTTAGCACTCATGCATAATTATGCTGTCTTTTCACTGTTACCTTTTCAAACTCCTTGGAGATTCTGAAGTAATTTTATTTCCTGCCATTTAACAGTTTTGAGTAATAATGATGATGAGAAAACAGTTAAATAGTTTCTTTTCTCAAGTACCAATTGCTGAAAGCAACTGAGAAAATCAGTGGTTTTTATAGTGGTTTCTTGTGCATCTTGTGTGAGGTTCTTCAAACATTCATCCTATAAGCCTTTGTCAGATTTAAAAAGATAATATAAGTGATTTGTGGTCAAGAGATTGGACTGAAACTCAGAAATGTAGCTCTACATTTGCTTGCAAAATAGCTGAATTATTTCCGGTTTGGGTGCTTGTTGCAACCTCATTTAATGTGATGCTGCTTTTTGGGTGAGTGCTTGCAATCTGTTTCTAACACAAGGTAGAGCAGTTTCTTGAAATCAGCATTTCAAGGTTGCAGCAAGTAACAGAGTGGTAGTTACTTCTGGAATTTCTACTGCTGTATTTCCCATCACACTTCTATCTATGCTTTGAGATTTGACTGCTGCTGTTGTGATTTGAGTAGGCCACTTTTGTGTGCCCCTCCTCTGCCTGTAAAAAAGCTGACCTCTTCCTTCTACTTTTCTCCTGTTTGGTCTCTATTTAAATAGTAAGCTGTTCATAAGCAGTTCAAAAGAAATTATTCCTGTCCTTCAGGGTGTGATTGCATGGCATTGAACAATGTAATGTAAAAGTATGTGAGCTAGTTTCAATGCTGCAAGCAAGGAGCAATCATAGAAAAACAGTCTTGGATGGGGCTATCCCTTCTTCATGTAAGGTCATCTTTAACAATATTGTTCTCCACAGATATTTGCCTGACTTGTTCTGGGACTCCACAACCCCCCAGACAGTTCATTTTAGTGTTTCACTATTCATTATCTCCGTGGAACATGAGGCAAGAAGTGTTTAAATTACAGCTACAAAGTCAGAGGAGACATTAGGAAAAGCTTTCTAACAGAGAAGCCAGATTCCTTCCTCTTTTCAGTAGTCTTTTATGACCTTATGGACTGGTATGTCTCAGTCTTCTCTCAGTTAAAGATTCCCAGTTTGCTTAGCCTTTTCCCTGAGATGACACTTTCCAGAACTTACTGCTATTCTCTGTACTTTTTTGTCTGTTTGTCTGTTTGTCTGTTTGTCTGTTTGTCTGTTTGTCTGTTTGTCTGTTTGTCTGTTTGTCTGTTTGTCTGTTTACACTATTTTTGTGGCATCCAGAACCAAATGTAGTACAGTACTCCAGCTCTAGTTTTATCATCCTGAAGTGCAACAGAAAGATTATCTCATTAATCTTGTGGGTTCATGCCACTTTAATGTTACTCTGCTGTTGCAAAGGAGCCTTTGTTTAATTCAGTTTGTGAAATATGTAAATTCTTGATCCTTTTCTCTTGTATGTGTATTATTCATGTGAGTGAATTACTCATGCCTAATTCTAAAACATTCCACTTGAGTTTTTTTATTGAATTTCATCCTCTTGCATTGAGACTTCATCTCCCAGTTACTTACAAACATTTTCAGTTCCTTCCAGTATGCCCAGTATTGCAGTTCCTTCTAGTTTTGTGGCACCTTCAAGTTTGATGTACATCCTTTCTTCTCTCAGTATATGGGTTATTAATGAGAATATTGAAGTGATCCATGAACAGTTGATAGTATTCTTTCATGTTGACAGATAGTTCATAAGCCCTTTGGATGATATCCAATCAGTTGGAAACCCCATTTCTCATATGGCCTTATTTATGTTGGTACTGTCCTTTGCTGTAGTCTCATGGGCAAAGACATCTAAGTTAATGTATTTGTACTTTGCAAGTCAATATTGGTTGCTACCCATTCTCTGGTTGTTTTGGGGGGATGTATGTGTGTCTTTCTGGCAGGTAAGTGCTGACATAGAATTTGCTTGATTTTATTATTATTATTTTTTTAATCCAGTCACTGTGTTTGCACATTTCTAAGCTCTAGTATCTCACTTCTGTCCCCAAGCTGCTAGTGTGCAGCTTCCACAGACTCTTTTGCAAGGATTCTAAAAGAAATATTAGCAGGTCATGACACTTGAAAACACTGGGTTTTCAGAAGTACACTCTCAACACAACTTTTTCATAATCTAGCCCAAGTTTCACCTGTATGTTGCCATGTTGGTGTGCTACTGTTCCTTTGCTCATGAATTCACTGAGTATATGTTTGTGTAGTACATAATAGAGTCAGTAGGTATTACTTTAATGCAAATAATAAGCAGTTAAAATAGTAACACAATGCTTACTGTAAACACTAGGCAGATGGGCTGCTCTTGGAGATTGTGAATGTTCATAGGAGTCAAGAGGGTCACGAGTTAGTTTCAGATGGCTGATAAACTGTGGTGAGCATCTTCAGAAGACTTAACACTCAAATCCAATTTAATCCTTTAAAAGTAGAAGTTAAGTATGACTTCAAGGACACGTAAGACCTGTTGATTAACTTCTGTGCTAGAGTTTATGAATTTCATCTGGAAATAGAAGTTAAAACAATACCCTCTTGAGGAACGTGCCAGTTCCAGGTTTTATGTAAAATAGTAATCAATGATGTGATGAATTTAAGCAACGAGACACTGAATAGACAGCATGTTAACTATGAAATAGAACTTTGTGGAAATGAGGTTCTGATATTATAATATTGACAGATGTACCAATTATCTCCTTGCCTAGCATTAAATTAGTGTACTAGGTCCTGAAAATCATGAGTGGCATAATAATAATAATAATAATGAGATTAATAAAAAATTGATGTCTTCTGTGTCCTTTTACTAGTCTTTCTGATTCCTGCCTCCCAGCCCCCTTTTTCTCCTATATTATGAGTTCCAAAAATTGCTTTGGTGGAAAAAGAAGGAAGACAGCTGACTCCTTCACATAATCACCCAAGTTGACTTGGCAGCATGCTAGGCTTTGTGTTTTTCTGCCTGCCACTTTAATAAAAACCTACTCGGTTATTTGGTTTTTGCATCTTTGATTTCAGCTCCTTGAGGGAATCAAGACCCTGTTCTTCATTTAGTGAGACTTTACCGTCTGGATGTAAATGGTATTTTTTTGGTAATGCATATCAGACTCACCAGACTCATCAGTAATGTATCAATTCATCAGGACTTGGAAGGGAAGGCAGCCTCTCCCTGAAGCTCCAAAAATCCTGAAAGAGAAAAATACTGATGGCTTTTGTTTTAGAGCATCTCATGGCTTTTAAGCCAACCTTACGTTTTTTGGGAGATCTGAGTGATTTTGAGTATGTGGCTTGGCATAATGTAATCATTCACTATACCATCTGCTGTAATTCCAGCAAGAGATGCTCCCCTTGACTTCCTACCCCAAAAACATTTCTGATAACCCTGCTTCCAAGCTTTGTACTCATGACTTCTAATGGATAAGCAGGCCTTTAAAAAGTCCAAAAGGCCGTTAGAGACAAACCTCATGTCTGCTATATTTAAAATGCTATTCAAATCCATTGTAGTTGTTGTTCTGATGCCACACTCCAAGAATGTCTTAAAACATATATGTAAAAGAGTTGTAATGAGAATTAGAAATACCGCAGACTGAATGTCTCCGGAACCATTATGAGAGTGGCTGCAGTGGAACTGGCAACAGTTGGTGATTGAGTAATGGTATGATGGCAGTTTCAGCTCAGGCAGGGAAGATGCTGTGTTTGACACATGTGAATTAATATAGTGCTGCTTTTTACTGTTGAGGGATTAGCACAATTTTTTTTTTTAAAAGAATATTTGAAGTAGAAAGGACTGAGAGAATAGATGAATCCATATTGCAGACAGCTGCTTTTTTAAGCTGATGAACTAAAACTCTGCTATCGCTGGGAAGCATCAAATCTGAAATTATAACACTGCCAATGCATGTGATAGCACTTTTAAAATACCAGGTAAGAGCTATGCCCTTCAGACAAGTAACCAGAAAAAGAATGAGGCAAAAATATTTGCATGTCATTTGGACTAGCCTTTCCTGCTCAACAGCAATTTGTATTCTTACAATTTTTTTTCCCTGTAATTCTGTGTGTATACTTTATGAATATCAACCACCAATAGAAAATAAAATAGGAAAAATGTATTAAAGAAAAAGGCATGCTGGAAGTGATAATTTGAGTGGTAGAAGTTAAGAATTTGTTTTCTGTCATTCCAGTTCTCTGTTTTTCCTAACATGTATACTAAAAACTAAGAATAAACTCAGAGGCAAACTATGTATTTTTTTCTTTAATTCTGTAACATCCATTAAGCCAATATTTGATATTCACTTACAGAAAATATCTTGCTGCAAATGCAAGTTAAGCATTAAAAACTAGTGGATTGATTATAAAAACCTCTTTTCAGTATGTAGAAAATACACTTTATAAGAAATCAAATTTGTTATCATTGTTCATGCAACTACATGTAACTGTGATTTTATCAATTGTCATCATACTGCATTGAGCTCTATCACTTTACATCACACGTAAGTAGTAAGGGAAACATTGAGGCCAATATTGCCCTTTCAGATTAATTCAGCAATAAAATTAAGAATACCAAGTTCCTAAACCAAGAAGGAATATATGGACTGCAGCACCATACTCGGTTCTCTTGGAAATGAAGCATGTGAAGAAGCAACCATAAAAATTTGCCTAGCTAGGACGTAGCTCGTGCACCTTGAGGCTATGGTGATCAGAAAAGGAAATTGGAATATAGTGTGGCTATAATCTATTGTCTGACATCCAGTGCCTGCTCCTGTGTAATTTACTTGCCTCTTTTGGTCACCTGACTGAAGACATTAAGTGGGCCACAGGGTAAGCCAGGAAATTCAGCTCTCTGCTTTCCAAATCCAAAGCTCAGTTGTTTCCCCTTTCCCCTTCCCCCTCCCTCTTTCTTCACAGCTGGTCAGCACATGCACAGTAATTGCTTAGGCCAGGTAGGGCAGATATGGAAAGATACATATGGAGCACATGTAAATCTGCACTAAATTTCTGGAATGCAGCAACAGGGTGAAGTTAATGTAGAGCAAGATTTCTTTTATGTTTAAAGTTTCTAAAACTAATAAAAAAAAGAGACAACAAATTCACTTTATAGCCTTTCCTTTTCTCTACTACTACTAACCGAGCGGTTTTGGGATTTTGCCAAAATATTACACATTGCTCAAGAAGATTACAAAGAAATCCCAGACATGCACTAGAGAGCTATTAAATTTAACATTTCTAAAAGATATTTTCAACAGCTAAATACTTGTTAGAGCATTGTTTTCTCCAACTTTCAAAAGTTGCCACAACTCAGTCACAGATAAGAACTTCCAGCATTTTAATTGATATATAAATTGAGTTTAAAGCCAAATCCACTACGTTTCCTGTGGTAAAGGAAACGGAGACTCTTCAGTTCGGTTTGTCCCTAATTTGAAAATCATGTTCTCAGGAAATCCTGCATAATTATTTTACGTAAACAGGAAAAGTAATTATTTGCTTGCGGCTCTGTTAGTGTTGATGTGGGGGTGCACAGAAATACTGTAGATTCTGGAACTCAATGTGTTAATGAAAATATTTTAGAATAAAGGAAAACATGCTCCAAAGAAGGTGATTTTCTACTTGGCCACAGATGGGTTAGTGTGCAGGGGTTTTAAAATGCTTGATTTTTTTCCCTTTATGTGTTCTTATTGTTTCTCTGAATTTCATTAATGGGAGTAAGAAAAGATGACGAATTTGTAGTGAGGGTATCTTTGTATTCCTCTTCAGGTGCTCTTGCCTTGTCTGCAAAGTTGATCTTCGTCATCTGCAAATGAATGAATTGTAAAAACCTGTTGTAAAAATGCTGCAGGATTTCAACCCTCACATCCTTCTCTCACCCCCTCAAGGCCCTAAATTTACTTTTGCCATTTGTAATAGTTCAGTTAAAGGTTGAACTTCCCCTCGTGCTCCTTGTGAGCTTTTCTGATTTCACTTACTGTTTGAACAAGATATATTGGGCTTAGTTTTCTCTAGAGTTAGTATGAACTCTACACTTCTTCACACTGTTGATTTTGTTTTCAGTTGGAAAATAGCGTTACACGTTTTGAGTATAAATTGTACAGTAAGTAGGATGGGATTTTTTTGTGTGGGTGGAAACAATCTGTAGAGTTATTGCAGGAGTTGAACCCTGTTTAGTTATAAAAGTTTTGAAATAAAAACCCAGAGATTTTTGAGGAACTATTTGTGGATTATTTTTTTAAACCAGGATGTGATTCAGACTATTATTTAACAAGAGGACTCGACAACCTCACCAAATGCAGAGAAGAATTAAGTATGGGAGCAGGTGCAGTCTTACTTTATTTGGATTTGTTTGTGGCATTTTCTTAAAAGTTTAAAGTTCAGCGTATCTGACAAACTGTGGTCATGAACGGTCATAGCTTTAGGGTATAATTGGAAGCAATGATTGTGTTAGCAGAAATTTTAACACTACAGTTGCTCAGAGAACATAGTTTAAAGTGGAAAATCAGGTTAGTTTCCTCTTTTGTTTTCTCAAGGGAAAACTGTGAGTTAATATAGTAACAATGAAATGATACGTATTTCTTTGTAGATTTTTAATCTAGTGGAACAGATTTATTCAGTAATCATTCTAAAAGGTATTTTAAGAATGTTAACACAAAATGGTAATTATTAAGTGTCTGTATGTTGCAGTGATAAATACTTTGTGTGTTACATAGCTACATGTAGGAGGACTTGCAGTGGAAGGGTATTCTCAGGAGGGCAGAATACGGTTTGAAATGTACGCTTGGTGAAGTCATACTTGTGTTAGATTAATAACATATTTTACCTCTGCTAGGTAATCTTGGAGGGGTAAGCAGGTTAAGCTACTACAGAACAGTTCCCCCCACCCCCCTTCTTTTTTTCTTATTGTATTCATTTTTTAAGTACTTATTCCTGAAAACTCCCATTGCATGTTCCCATTTCTCCCATGTGATTCAGGAGTGGGGTTTGGATTCTGATGGTGAATTCCTGGGACAGCAATTTGAAGCAAGTAGTAGTCATTCTTTTTCATATGTAAGGTCAGGTTAACCTTTTTTATTTTTTTTTCCTTCCCCTTTCAAACAATTTTTTTGATTTTTTTCAAATCACACTGTGATTTTTGTAGCTATTTCTGTTATTTTTGAAGCTAATAGTTTTATTTGGTGGATAATCTCAGTGGGAGCAGGGTGCGTGGTTTATCCACAAACATGAATTTTATTCAGAACCCTTGGATATAACTCCAAAAGTAGAACTAGTCACCTTCTGGGTATATTTTAAATGTTTTTAAGCCTCATGGGCAAACTTGAGCTGTACTCAGTTTGTCTTTATATAAGAAAATGTTAGGAGTCACAGGGAGAAAGGGAAAAAGCAGATATCTGGATAATTTGTTATGAAGAGTTGAAAAGCCTTTACAATTCTTTTTATCAACAGCTTCAGCTGAGGGAAGAAATTTGTAGGCTAACATTCCTATTTGTGTTGTAGTTTACAGGTGTGAGTCTAGCACAGGTGTTATTTAAGGATGTTTTCCAGAAAATGAGGGACCAGAATCCCTCAAACTCTTCTAAATTTGTGCTTTTTTATTTGCTCTTCGTGGGCATTTTTAACAACTTATCTATGCAGTTCTTTATCACCGGAAGTATTGCTCTACCAGCAAAATCTGTTCTTGGCAAATTCTTGAATATTGACTCTTTAGATGAGATAGTAAATTATGTTTGGTTCTCACCTTTTGGCCACTGATAATTGTATCTCTTGTGCAATTTTTTTAAGCTGTAGCCGTAGAACAGCAGCTGTTTTCTACCTTAGCCTTAGATCAGGCAGGAAGGCTGTTAATTGTGATGTTATAAATTGTTTTGAGTTGCTGTGTTTTTAATAGTATGTTTATAAAGGTCTTAATAGATCTAAGTAACATACTTTACAAGGATTTCATTCTGTTTATAAAGAGAGATATTTCTTTTTTATATTCCTTCCCCTTCCCTTTTATTTCTTATTCTATTTTTTAGGAACCATTGAAAAATAACAACTTTTAGCAGGTATTGCCAAGTATGTGGTTTCTTCCAAACAAGGGGAAGCAGATAGTTTGTGAGGAGTAACAGTTCAATCCACCTCTCAAAATTTGATGTAAATCTTCCTGTAGACTTCACAGGGTGCTGCAGTAAGCCCAGGACCCTAATTCTTGCAAGCACTGCAGAGCTTCCTAACTTGGAAAACTCTTCTGAAGTGAAGCTTCTTTTTGTGTTCATTCCATCCATCATCATGCTCTTTGAATTTATGACTCTGCCCAATAAATTTAGTATCAGCTACTTGAAATAGCAAATCTCCTATGTCTTTTCCAAGTTTCACACTTCATGTTTCAGCAAAGATTTTCTTAAACTAATGGAAGAGAAAACAAACCCTCACATTTATTTTACATTGAAAATGTAATTTTCTTTATCATATCTACTTTAATGAACTCTTCGCCTAGAACTATGGGTGGAAAAACAAACTTGAAAGAAAAAAAGGGTTAAATAAAATTAATTTCTGCAATGATAAAAGCATTATGGTATCACATTTTTCACTGACAAAACTCTGGTGTTTTTACTTGCAGCAAAATTGGCAGAAACAACTGCAGGCAATTACAGGCTTCAATTCATCAAGGTACTTAAGCATATGTCTAACTTTAATTAAGTGAGTAGTCATTTGACTTCAGGGGATTATTCACATTCTTAAAATTAGACATATGCTTAAGCAGCTTGGTGAATCAAGGCAATAGTGGTTGTTTTAATAGAATGGTGGAGACAGAACAAGCAAGTGTAACCTGCACTGTAGATGTTGTTTGATTGCTCTCGTTTTTTAATAATAGTTTTTAGTGGGTATATTTTTTCTTCCTTAATAAAATATCAAGGCTTAGTAACTGTATAGTTTTGTGTTTATCTTCTATGGACAGTACTTATTCTATGTCCAAAGAGAAAACAATCTCTTAAAAAAAAGTGGATTGAACCTGTGGAGGGCTGTTATGACTGCTTTCATGTAGGTTAAAAGTATTTAATAAATCATTGTTTTATTTTACAGGACAGCAGCCCTGGGGCAAGAGTACTGTACATTTCCTGCCAACTGTTGTTTGTTAAATTTGCTAATTTGATTTACAGGCATGGTACATACTATGACCAGTTTGCATCAAGAGACATACAGATTTTTTCATCTGAAGAGTTTTCTTAGCTATGTATGCTTGTAAGAGATTTTGTGTTTTAAGCATGCATTGCATTAGATAATTCTGCCTCAGACTCTCCTTCAGGTGTTCGATGTGGAGGCTTAACAATCAGTGTGATACAGATTTGTTTTAGAGGTGCAATGTGATAGTATTCTGAAGAGCAAATGTTGACCAGAAAGAAACACAGGAACGTGCAGTGAAGAGTAGCTAAGAACTGCCAGCTCAGATTACTTGTAATTTAAAAGTAGAACATCATTTTAGGCAAGGGTTTGCAGTAGGGACATTTACGTAGCTTGAAAACCTAGGCTTTCATCCTGATGTGCAAGAAGGATGTGTGTTTGCTCAGTCAAGTTAGTTTATATCAAAATAAAAGAACCAATGAATAAAACTAAATTAAACTGCTGTCATAATAATTGATGCTGCACTATTTAAGAAGCAGCATCTTTTTTCTTACGAAGTATTTACTCCTATGTCTAGCCAAAGTAGTGGCATTTTCATAGCTTTGAACAGATTAGCCCTTTTTTCATTCAAATTTGACTTACTCTTCTGTTTCTTCTTTCAGTACATTCTGACTTTTTCTCAATAAAATTGCAATCAAGTATCTGGTATTACTGCAGTATATCAGAAGTAATCACTTGTATTTGTTTTAGTACTTAAGGAACTGCATTGCAGGCTAGTGCTAGAAAACTTATTTTTTGTTATGGGATTTTAGCATCAAGTCAGTTCCATTTCCTCCTCCCTTCAGACTAAAATACTTTTTCAGGCACTTGACTAAGCGTATGATTTCTGTTATCATTATGGATAAGTTATGTATTGCTGTGTTTTGCCAGGTTTCTGTGACATCCTGCAAAAATCTGGCTATTTACAAAAACCAGGAAAATGGAGGACTTATGATTCTGACCACTGCTTCTGAGAACTTGTCATAGTAGCATCAATTAAAGCTACATAGAGCAGGCTCAGGAAACAATAATGAAGATTGGCTATGTCAAAGGGATTTTTTGTTCTGCTAAAAAACACAAGTAGAAAGCAAGAAGTACCTGTAAGTAGAAGTGAGTATATCCCGTTTGTCAGCTGACCTCTGATGAGGTTATCAAACTGAAGAATTTGGCACTTCCATTTCTGTTTATTGGATAATGGGAACATATAGCTAGGTTTTTTCTGTTAATGAAGAGAATGTGACCCAGATGTACAGGAAGGAGCAAATGAATAGAAAAGGGATGAGGTTTATATATCTGATTTAGATAAAGTATGTATGCTAAGTCTTATTACATCAGTTCTTTTCACTTATGACATCTTACTGTGTTTTGCACTGCCAAAACAACTGGACAGAATGCTATGTGGGTGCATAATAGACATATAATTAAGCAGCTGTGTTTTTGTGAGAAATAAAAACAAAGAAAAAAAAGACAATCAATTTTATTGGCTACAACAGACTTAAAATATTTATGCTTTTTTAGGTGTTGCCAAAATATTTTCTTAGAAACCTCTGCATAACTAGGACAAATGGAAGTAACTGTTTTATTGGAAATTATTTTATTATCCCATTGACATACTAGGACATGATTAAGAGGTGGTTAGTGAAAGTTTGATATGTAGCCTGTTAGAATCTTGAAGCAGGTATGCAATAATAAAATACATTTATAGTTGCTGACTGCATGTATGGATGAGACTTAAACCAGGAAAATTTCTTTTTCCCTTGCCCTACCTCTTCTAATACCCTGTTCCGTTTCAGATGAAGTGTTGCTTTCTCTCCACTTTTGAAGTTCTCTCAAGCCAAATTTAGTATAGTGATAATTATGCATTATGTACATGTTATACCACTCATTTAAGATCTTGAGGGATACTCTGCAAGACCGACACTATGTTCTTAAAGGAATGAACTGTGAAATGAGGCTTGCAAGTTGCCCTTTGAAGGATACTGGTAAATCCATATTGTTGACTATTTATAGTGATGTATAAACCAGAATTCCACGTAGAGAAAAATCTGCTGGAAAGTTCCTTTGCCTTGTAGAGTCCTTGAGGAGCAATGCTAAGTTGGGTTCATTTCTCCTTGAGTTGCAGGACGTGAAAGTTGGTGGAAATGGGTTTCTTCCTCATGTTCATAAATCCAGAGCTGAACTGGGGCAGGCCTAATTGGAATGAAATACTGAAATACAAGCAAAATTATAAAAAGTGTAAGTGATAAACAGTTCTTACTTGCTGATGGAAGACTTAAAGGGAGCCAAACTTCTCTTCTGGAAGATGTGAGCAAATAAATCACCTTCTCTGGTTTTGAGTGTGTTTTATAACACAGTTATTTTTTGGATATACAGAGAATGAAGGAAAGAAAGCATAGGCAAAAAAAAGGAAAAAATAGGCAAATCTGAATGACAAAAATACCACTTTTAATAGGATAATCATAAGAACAAACCCCTCAGTACACAGAATAAGAATTCCGTCAGTATATGAAGGGTCTCTTGACTGATTTATGGTTTTGCTATGTGACTTTTGTTTTTTAGCTTTCAATTGTTCTTGCAAGTAGTAATTTAAATGGTTCTGAATTATAATGTGTATCCTAGTGGGAAGAAGGCTGCAATTCTTCTGGGGCTATGAAAGTGCCACAAATACTCAAGCTTTTTTTTTATTGCCAGGAATCAAAAAATAGTATATTAGATAGATCCCTTTGAAAACAGGTGCTTCCTCAAGTTTTATTAACTATAATGTAAAAGTAAAAGGAGCAGTTGAAGTTAAGCAGTATTGATAGATTCCCAACCATGAGTGATTTCTGAAGGAAAAGATTGTTTCTGTGTGATGTAGAGTACATACTAACTCTTTTAACTGGCAAAATGAGGTGACTCATTGGCTAATGCTTTAATGCATTCTAGCATGTGACAGCTGGAGCATTCCATGCTATAAACCTGGTCCGCTTAGTCGGAGCTGTGTGTCAAGTACAAAATAATGACTTTTCTAAATTCAAGTGTGATTCTTGTATTGCATATTATGTAAGAGCTGTAGATAATTCTCTGTCTAGGTGGAGCTGGGGCTCCAAGTCATAAAGAGTTCATTTGATCTTCAGAGTAAGATAACATAATGGTTTTAGACACTATGAACTTCCGTAGTGGACTTGTTGATTGACCACATATAGTATGGCAGAGGGGTACATGGAAGTGATGTCAGGGCAGAAACAATTACTGTCTATTGAAATCAGAGCAGAAAATGGAAGAGACTGCTGAGGTGAAGTAAAGAAAAGTACACAGCTGGAAAAAAACATAAACCTTGGAATAATGTATCTATACACACTGAACAATGTTTGACATCTTTATAGAAGAGTGGCAAGTATATATGTTCAACAGTATTAATTTCTTAATCTACAGAAGATGCATAGACTGCATTTGTCATTGACTTTCATAGCCTGGTTTCATTTCACTGAGAGTGCTTGAGGGGTAAATTAACATAAAATATCACATTGAGTTTAGTTATATTCATTCATTTACAAATCAAATCGAGTAGGGAAATTCAAAGCTATTTTTGAATAACAAGAACATTTTTCTAAAAAGTAAAACCATAGAGCTTTTGTTTGACTATTTTATAACTTGAAAAGACTCTAAACCAAATTAAACTGAAAGAATGCTTGTGGACTAAAACTTCTGAACATGGGGTTTCAGCCTGGAATGTATTTTTTTTTTAATGTCTGAATTGCAGACTTCTGAAAAACAAGTTTTGAAGTAAGGTTATTGAAGTCCTTCAAGGCAGTGATAGTGGATTTTTTTGTAAGACATGGTAACTGTCTGTGTGTATGGTAATAAAAAATGAGTCTTGCATGGAACTGACATCTATCAAAAATTAATTGAAAAACATAATTCCTAAATTTCTGATTAATGATTTATAGCATTTTTTTATTTAAAATCCATTTTCAAGTCCAATTTCTTTGTCTAATAACAGTGCTAAACCAAAGTGCTTTGGTGCTGGATTCTTTAGATACTGCTTGGTCCTTAAGCCAGGCTGACTTGGTCCAAGGTAGGACAAACTTTTAGAAAAGTCCTTCACCTATTTTCTGGATGGATGTGGTTGGTGGTGTCAGTCCTGGAGTGTGCGTGCATCAGTTATGGCAGTGCTCACATTCTTACGTTTACACTTGTTGTGGTGTACTGCCTTAATATTGGGAAGTTTTAACATGTGGGTAAGATTATCCATGTGTACATTTGCTTGGTTTACCAAAAGTTGAGTGTAACACTGACAGAGATATGTGTTTTTTCTCCTGCTGGGATTAGTTTGTGCATTTGTATGAGCACTTCCAGGAGTGCTACTCTTAATGAAAGTATGTTCTGAAGAGCTACAAATTGTTTTTTGGATGCCTCTATTTCCTATTTGGCCACTATGACCCTGAAAATGAGTAACTGAAAAAATTGTTTAGTTTATTAAAGTTTATGGACAGAGAAAATTACCTCTGACCTCTTTTCCTAAGTCACTCAACATGTAAGGGACATAAGGACTTTGTGTGTATTCCCCGCACTCAGTGCACAGAAACATTAGAAAATCTGATGGTGTCAAGTTATAAAGGAATATATTCTTGCAGTCAAGTAGTGCTTGAAAGTGATAAGCATTTAAACCCTGATGTAGAAAAATGTCCTTATTCAGAGGAACTTAAGGACATGCTTAATTTGATTCACATAAATTCTTACTGAAGAAAATAAGGCTTAAAATAGAATAGAATCTTTTCAGTTGGAAGGGACCTACATTTGTTTAAGTATTGCACAGAACAGAAATAGATCTAAGAATATATTTAAGTGCTTTTTAAACTACAGGTAATTGGGTGGGATTCATACTCATCTTGTTAAGACACAAAATTCAGAATTCAGTAAAGAGCTAAAGAAGTATTTTTGAAGGGGTTCTTAAAAGCAAAGAAGGCACAGTTTCTTTGAAATACAATGTGAATACTTAAAATATAAACCAGTTCCTCAGTGTCCAACTAAATTAATCAAAAACTTGGAAAGCTCTAGAAACTGTTTGTTCACATGGATTCACCTGAAAATGTTCCAATATCAATAAACAAATATGAAAGAAAAATCTTTATAATGTTAAATGATACTTATCAACAAAGAAATAACCCTTGTTTCTAAGGCCAAAAAGATTTTGCTTTAAGCCTGTAGGATCATGATACTCATGATTTTCTGATTCTAAGACAAGTTACTCTAATTGTTGGTATCGCTGTAGCACTAGGGAATATTCATGTAGTGGCAGCTAGGCTGCCAGTGCTTGTGCTGAAAGCTAGCTCAGGTTCTCTGTATTTAACCTCCAGTTTGTTCTGTAATTGCAGTATCTTTCTTTTTCTCCCAGTTACATTTCTTTAGTTACAGGAAGAAGGACAGAATGAATTTAGACCTAAATGAGTGGAGATTCAAATTTCTACTGTGGTAACCATAACATACCTGCTTACTCCCAAGAAATACTTGCAGCAAGCTTCTCATTTTACTTCTGTATCTTTCTTCTTAGATGATGTATATTCATCTCTTGTAGAAAGTTGATCTGATCCTGTGATACGTTGTTGAGATTCTTATTTCAAAGAGAATATAGTTTATGTTGGAGCTGTTGAAGTAGTTAGACTTACAAAATGCTGTTCGGAGAGTTCCCTGGAAGGGTGACTCAGCTTCGTTCAGAACCTGGTCAACATCCTTTTCTTTCACTGTGTCGTTTGCTTAAAATATCCCATCTTACTTAAATGTGGTATCTGGGGTTCAACAGGTTGGCATAGACCCAAGATGGCAACCTGAATAATGACTCAAAACAGGTTATTATGAATTTTGCTTAAATTTTGCATTTTCCAAAGTTGAAAAATTGTTAAGACAAATCAGGTTATTTTAGATTACACTTTTGATTTTTTTATACAGGTGAGACTAATAGCTGAGCAGTGTCTCTGAAGTTGAATGCAAATGCATTTATGTCTCTATAGTACAGAATGAACTACAGAAGTGGTCATTAGTACCCTGTATTTATCTTTATTACCTAAAACTTGATTTGAATCTGCCGTTTTACATCTCATACTCAATTCTTTGGTGTCTAAAAATGGGGAAGGTAGCATGTTGCTTTCCAGGGCCTTGGTGGGATTATGGCAAACAGTAGCTGCACTACACATCCAGCCTTTGTAGCACATGTTCCATCCAGCATCAGTAACTGATGACCCTGTTCCTCCTCAGGTATCATGTCTGTACCTCACAGAACTGGTATATAGGCAGCAGAATCCAAATCACCCATGTGTATGAACTCTAGAAGAGGCAAAGATGTGTTTTCCATACTGTAATACTTAAAGTACACTGGCAGGATACTTAGCCTACAGACCTTCCTTTAGATCAACAAATTTAACTCATTTTTTAGTCTTTTTTGGTAACATATGTGTTTGAAAACTGGAATCCTTCTTACGAAGTCATTTTTTGAGAGTTCTCTGGAAGAGTGACTTGGCTTCATTCACATCCTGGTCAGCATCTCTTTTCCCTGCTATGACATTTGCCTGAGTGCATGAAAAATATCCTCTTTTATTTGGTTGCATAATGTAAGTCCAAATTTAGTACTGATTTGAACTTTCTATGAATAGCCCTTTTTGGCTTGTTTTACTTCCTGGAAAGCTAAAGCCAGGCCCAGGTATACCAGTTTTACAGTCTTTTGCAGCAACTCTTACTCCACTGATAATGTACCGATGCCATTATAATTAAATGTGGGTCACAGTTCTCTAGGCAGTGGAAGCATTTTCCTCTGGCACCTGTGTATCTCTCTCACTCCGTATCCTTAAAGAGACTGGCTGCCATCCTGCCAGGGAAGAGCTGCCTGCTTTTAAGATCTTTCTAGCACTTCATGTCTTCCATTTGTTGGGTTTATGATCCACAAAGGATGCACTGTAGTAGTGGGTTAAGTCCAAAGACCATATTCACATATTTATATTTTCCTTCTTGCTGTGATTTTGAGGAAGATCTATCTACAAATAATTAATATCTCAGAAAATTTTTGACATTATTTCTTGGCGTGGACTATCAGTTTGGATTGAGAACTTTCACATGGGGTTGATGGATAAGTAGCGATTAAGACTCACAATTTTGCTATTTTGTATAGTCCTTGTTGAATGTAGATGAGATATTTATTGGGATCACTGAGCAGCCTGCAGGTGCTGTTCAACCTTACTCTGTGCACTCATAGCCTGAAATAAATTATATACCTGGTATTGACCCACTCAGTGCATGTGGGACATATAAATTTGAGGAGGACTTTGTTCTTTTTACTGATTTTGTCATGTTAAGGAAGGGATTGGTTTTAGTTATCATTTTGGCTTGTGATTTGTATTTGTTATCCTTTAAAGACAAAGAATTTTCACATTATGTTTTTCATTACTGAGTGTAAGCAAATGCAGTAAATTTGGCCTTGAAGTAGATATTGCCTTCTTTTGATGCTAAGAGTTTTTGGCTGCATTTTACTATATAAAAGATTCAGTTACAATGTATTTCTACAGTTTTTAAATTTATGAGCTCTAAGGTCACTTGCAAGCAAATTAAAAAAATTAATACAATGAGAAAATTCCATTCTTTTTATTTGTTTTGTGATCTCAGAAACACCCATAAAAAGCATAAAAAGACGTGATTTTTAATCCTTTTTTCAAATTGGTGTTCATGCAGGAAAAGCTACAACTCTGAACTGCAGTCAGATAGTGACAAAAAGTGCTGTAGGGTGATACTGAAGAGCAGACTCTGGTTCTTGTAAAACTTTTTCGTTTTTTTTCCTATTTTCCTTCTCTCTTTTGTATAACCTGTCATCTTTATTTATATTCAGAAATGAGTGATATTTTTATCACTCTAATAAAAAGTGTGTTAATACTACATTGTGGAAATAAAATTCTTAGTGTAGAATGGTACATTTTCTGCACTGGGATGACATACAGTGTATGAGGGACACGCTGCAAAGAGTGTTCAGTTTTACAATGTACACAGTGATGCTCTCAGTTGCTTGAATTTTTTGGGGCATAGTGTAGTAAATGTCAAGAGCCTTTGAAACATTTGAAGCAGATGTTCTACTGCCAAACTGAAGCATTTGAACTCAAAATGAAACAGTTCCCTTAAACCTTGACATTAAGTCTTAACAGTTTCACTTCCCAGTTGGATGTGGTATGAAGAAGATAAATAATAGAACTGTAGTAGGATAAAATATTTATTCTCCCATGAGGTGGGGAAGAAAAACATGTTTAGCATTTGCTTTGCAATTTTATTTGTTCTGGCTCATTTCCCTCCTATACTCACATATATACAGTTCCAGGCACATGTTAAAAGCAGTAACTAGGGCTTGGCTGGGGCCCGGTGTCCTTCCTCTCCCCTTCCATTTTGTTCTGAGTTTCTCTCACAACTTCCCTTAAACTCCCTCTTTGTCCCCACGTTCCTTTCGGGAAGCATTCATCAAAATGTTCTCACTTGTCCAAAATCTGCTTAACCAAACTGATCAATTCCTATGGAAGTCAATGTCAGTCTTTTCAAACAGGAGTGCCATATTTAAACACCTCAATAAAAATGTCTTGAAATGCCAAGGCTCTTGGTACCTGCTGCTCCCACTGATATAGGGAACAATGTGGGTGCTAAGAGGTCACAGGCAATGAAAATATTTTAATTAGTTGTCCACCTTAACTTTGGAAACGTCAGGCTCCGTTTCCTATTTGTCTTGTGAACATATTCTCATAATGAGAGTTTGTCTGACATTTTAGTTTATTCGGCTGGCTTAGTCCAAGTATCTGATCCCATATGCATTAGCGACCCATGCTTTGCGACCTGACTGATAGTGTCATGTTATAAACACTTAGAACCAAATCCTGTCCTGTCACTCATCCCACTATTATGAAACCTATGGCACTGCCTTTTGGGCCCTTCTCCACACCATGTACTCTGTGCTTTCAGATCAGAGCTGCTTTTCTCCCACGCCTTCCCCAAGGTGACTATCCGCAGACCCTCTCTGCTGGAGCAATGCTGGGGGAAGATCTGGAAGTGGGCTGCAATCCCTTTTGTTTTACCTGACAGCAGTCCTCCCTTTTGTGGCTGCTTGTCTTTTTCTGTGAATCCATCTGATTGGGAAGCATGCAGGTTTGGGACAGTGGAAGAGAAATTCAGTGGATATTGCTTTTTTTTCTATTCCTTCAGTACTGAGAAAAGGTAGTGTGGACAATGGGGAAATTATTATCCCTGCAGCGATGAAGGAATAATCTTTAAGAAAAAATGGAATTTTGGTCAATAAGCACATTCTTATGTATACATACACACATGTAGGTATAGTGTGAAGTCTACAGTAATAGATAAATTATCTGTACTTACTAAATTTTCTTTGTAATTCCAATTATACACCAGGAAATACTCCTTGTCTCTCTTGTGGAAAAAGTTGATAAAAAGTGAAGGTACAGCATCCAATTTCATGTGTAGAATTAATGGTTAACAGTGCTATCACTCCATAAGCTTTATACAAATAAGTGTGCTTGAAAGCAACATGTACTCTTTTAAGGAAAATTTGACACGGACATACATTATTAGTATGGTTCAGCATGTCTAGTATTTGTTGATTATGGGTGGGGTATTTTTGTTCCATAATAAGGTCTGTGTAGCAAAATTGGCAAGAAAACTGTACCATGTATTTGCCTAGATCTTGGAGCCAGAATGTACAAGCTCACTTTCAGTGGTAACCTTATAAAGCAATGCTTTAAGTGAGGGAACAGTACTTAATGCAGCCTTCATAACATCTTGTACTGTGATTCTGTATTGCTGGTTGAATGAGGGTTTCATCTGCACTGTTCTATCTTCTAATAATCTGGCTGCTTCATTTGGCTTCCTACTGCAACCTTGTTGCAGGGAAGCAAATATTTTCTGTACAGGCTGCAAAGCAGCTAATGTTTTCTTCAGACCATTCTCTGTTTAACCCCTTATAGAATAAAAACCTCCCATAAGCTTTATATGTTCATCCTTCTGAAGGCTTAGTTTGATATTTTACAATAGCTGTCTAGAAAGGTCTTTCATGGGCTGAGTGTAAAAGATCTATTCAACACACACCTTTATAAGGGTGGAGTAGTGCTGTGGAATTCTGATCAAACTGCTCAGTTTCTGTATTTTTAGTGGCCTTGGAAACAAAAAATAACAATTGTAGAAACTTTTTTTTTTTCTGGGGATGTAGAATGTAAAGAAATCTGGTTTGTGTCTTACGGATGAGTAACTTTATTCCTAGGACCATCACAGTTTAAAGATAAAAGTTAAGCTAAGAGACATATATACACACATGAAACAGAGTAAGTTTTTATATAGCTTTTATATATATATATGCATTCATACATGTATACATAGATAGATATATATATATAAACTTTTACATTTATAGGATGTAGGTGTTACCTACCTTGGTTGAGGTTAATTCAGAGGCGGTTAGTGTTAGGGATCATTATAGCTATGCTAGGACGTACATCTATATATATATACACATATAGATGTACATATTTATGTATATTTAGATAATTTGCTTTAGAAATAATAAATACTTATATCAATATTAGCACCATCATTATCAATCTTACCTTTTTCTATCACTTTTTTTACTCAACATCAAAAGGTTCTACAGGGTAAGTAAATCTCATTATACTTACTGTGTAAATGAGGAAGCTGAGACAGAAATGAAGTAACTTGTCCAAAGTCAGTCACCAGGCTGGCAAAAGTCCTGTTAAAAGTACCCAAAAAGTCACCAGTCTGTTTTATGGTTTTCTCCATTAGGCAGCACCACATCTCATTTTGTAAGGTCAGCTGCATGATATTGAAATAATTTTATATTCCTTATGCTTATTGCAGGGATTGTTTAGCCTAAGAGTGTGTTCCAGTAAGAATGTATTCAAATGCAATTATTTTTTCACCATTGAGGGCAGTCAGTGGAACAGGTTGCCTGGAGAGGTTGTGCAGCCTCCATCCTTGGAGACTTTCAAAAACTGATTCAATAAAACCCCAAATAACCTGTTCTGATCTCATAGGTGACCCTGCAGGAGGATGGACTGGATACTTCCTGAAGTCCCTTCCAACCTCACTTACCTAATGATACTGTGATCAGAGTTGCAGATAAATAGAATATCCCCCTCTCCTCAATTCTGTTGTTGGGTGGAGCAACAGGAGAAGAGAATAATCACTGCAGAGCAAGCCCTGTGATTATTCGGGTCGTATTGCTTTACAGGGAAGGCAATGCCAGCAGCAGCAGCTAATGGTAGTGATGTTTTACAAATTGGTGCTGAGTGGCAAAGGCAGCAAAATGATGTGCACCATGAGAGGAGTTGTTAGGAGAGAAGAGCAGGCGAGAATATTGGACAAATAGGGAAAAGGAGACAGGAAGACAAAAGACTGTCCCCACGCTTCTGTAGTATAAAGAGGGTCACCATACCTGTTGTATAAAACAACATTTGGAGATTCTCTTTAATCACCAGTAATGTCTGTTATGGCTCTGCTTGAAAACATATAGCAACTGTGGTTTGAAAAAAAACTGCCCCAAACTCTTCAAGATTGTTTTTAAAGTAAAGTTTTAGCCTTTACTGTTTCCATGACAATGCTTCAGTAATACATTTTCGAATGGAGACTTTATAGGGAACAAATGGGAAATCAGAGCCGTTTCCAGCCCCTTGGAAAAAAGGTGCAATAAAGATCAGGAGTTACTTGAGGTGTGAGCCAGACCCCTGCTCCAGCATAGTTGTGATTTAGTTGTGCATCTTGGCTCAGCGTACAATGGTGTGAAAGCCATTAATATGGCAGAGGCGGATGCTGCAGACCTGCTGTGCTTCTACTCTGCAATGAGAAAAGGCTGTACGATGTAATGCTGCATTTTGTATGTGACAGAGCTCTATTTTTTGATAGCCTTAAACTGCAGGTAGGGAAGTGTAGTGGAGCAGAGAGAAGAGAATTGCAAACAGTCCTGTCACTATAACGTGCAGATTGTTTGGAGGCTGCATGCTTGCCCAGCTTTCAGCCTGTTGGAAGGTGGTGGTACTCCTCTCCAACATGCTTTGCTACAGAGTTATGCTGGTTATGTGCCAGGGTTGATTGTTTTAGTGTTTTATCTGTAGTGTTTATCACTTAATGTGTGCAGTTGTACAGAAACTGAATCCTTTCATGTGATGAGATTCTTGCAATTTCAAAATTTCTTTTGTCTCAGCACAAAGACCCATCTCCTCTCTTATTTCCATACCCCCAGCCCCCAAACGAAAAACTGTTTTCCACAAGTTAAACCTGCTGAAATAATGTTTCACTTTGATTCTGCATTTTCCATTATATAACATATTTTGCCATAAAATATAAAGGAAACTAAAATGGAAGTTTGTTTCAAAATGAAAACATTTAACTCTGAAAACGTCAAAATAATGAATGTTTTTAAATTACTGCAACTCTTGATTTTAATGTTCATTTTAAACTTACCTTGTTCTTAGACATTATGTGTTATAGTGAGTTTTGCTGTTGATGAATAAACAATTTCTGTAGGAAAAAATTCATTCCTAGGAGTTCCTGGTGGTTCTACTTTTGAATATATATATCAGATGACAGCTGCTGTACCCCTAAGCATATGTGCAGAAATAAGGAATAAACTAGGATTAGCAGAAAAAAACTACCCAACTGGATCACCGTAGCTCCTGATAACGATGTTTAAAAATAAGTAAAGTTCAGCTGCTTTCCAGCCATTGCAGCAGTACGCATTTTTCTCTCAGCTAGCTATCTCATATGTTCAAATGTGCTTTGTTTTACAGTTTAAGTACAGAACTCTACTAGTATAGATCCAGTTTCTGAACAGTTATGGTAAACGCTTGTTGAAAAGAAAGAAGGTAGAGCTTGAAAGTATAAGTCTTTTTTTGGGGGGGTGAGAGGAAGTTCAGTTCCCAAACAGCTTAAGTCCTAGACTTCCGTGAGCAAGAATGGCCAGTTCTCTGAACTGTATGTGATTTTAATGTTGAGGACTACTGTCTTCTAGGGACTGAGGTGAGAATACTACAGGCTTTCCACTGGAGACATCAAATTGGACATCAACTTTTCAGTCAGTTAGGGATGACTGTATAAAACCGCAGCCTGAGAAATTATTGTTCTCAAAATGGTTATCTTTTCTCTCTGTGTAGCTGGTTTGATTTTTTTCCCTAATATACTTATTTCCTGTAGACTTTCTTTTCTTTTTCCTCATAGACTGCCCCTTTTCTTACATACATTTTCCCATTTTCTTTTTTCTCTTTTGGACTGTATCATGTTTTAAAATAAATCTAAGATGCATTAATTTTCTCTTCGCTGTCATTTTCCATAATTTTATCAGATTTTGTACAAAAGTGCAAGGCCTTCAGCTGCTGACCTGGCGGAAAATGCAAAGATGTGGATGAGCCAAACATCATTAAAGTCCTTCTGTCTAAAATTAAAGAGTCCCATGCAAGTTTTGTACTCTCATAAATAAAATAGGACCTGTCAGTTTGAAAAAAAAAAAATGCATGTAGATTTCATCCGGACTATGCAGCCTGGTGCAATTTATTAAAGATACTGTATTGCGAGATGAAATAATGGGAACTTTGAATTTATCTGATAGAGTTGCATGACTTCGGTGTTTTAGGAACAGCTAAATTTTTAATCAGTCAAGCCAACAATGTTGTCTAGTGATATCTGTGTAGTTACAGCAGACAACAGAATGAATTTCAAAAGCGTAAAGATGTTAGAAGCTTGGGTACGAAAACATTAAATTTAAACAGGGAATTGTTATGGAAGAGTATAGAAACTAGTCTGCTTAAACAGGAAGGGAAAAGAGCCAAAGATAAACATTTATCAGGCTCTTCAGAGAGTAATATTTTGTGGGAGAACATTGTATCGCTGTACTGTAAAATTCTAAGGACTGCAGAAGGGTCATCCAGGTCTTTGGAACTGTTTCCATGTAATAGCATAGCATAATTCTGTACACTGAAAATGTTGGTAAGTCCTTTCTCTAAAATGATAATATAAAACACTAAAGCTTACAGTTTTGGTAGTGCATAGGAGTGACTACTGCAGTGGATTTTTGATTGCTTATGTAAGGGAGTATGCTTTTCTTAAAATACATCTCATTCGGTATTTGTATTCTCAATATCCAGGTGAACCTATAAATATAACACATAAACAAATGATTTCATCTGAAGTTGAAATGTGATTGTCACAGTCCTGATTGAATTGATTTAGACAGGCAATCAAGTTTGACCTTTTAATCTCAGATCCAGCTTTATGTTCTACCAGGAGAGAAGTATACAGTGGTGAAATCATTCATGATACTCTTTTCAGCCTGATGGGAAGAGTATGCATATAGGTTTCCAGGCAAGTTACAGTCATAAATAGTGTTTAATGATGCAGGAAGGAATTCATAAAAT
This sequence comes from Aviceda cuculoides, assembly GCA_035590195.1. NCBI lineage: Eukaryota > Metazoa > Chordata > Aves > Accipitriformes > Accipitridae > Aviceda > Aviceda cuculoides. Next base: position 3,795,503 of record JAVJGG010000009.1, read on the forward strand.
AATGTAGATATTTTTGTAATTCATTAAATGTGTGTATCAAAGCTGATTCATTATTAAATGTGACAGGTAAACTTTTATTAAGATGGTGAGTATGTAAGTGTCATAATTTGATCCAGTGGCCTAATTATATTCCAAAAAAGCATTTGAGTCTTCACAAAAGTTTTGACAGCTGTACAAAAATCACTGTTGTGGAAGTATTTATCATCAAGATTTGATGATAATCTACAAATCTAAAAATAGCTCAGGACGTGAAATGGCTTGGGTTCTGTGGCAGTTCTGGGTCTTGCTTACGAGTTGTATTATGTTCTGATTGTGTGAGTTACTGGGCATCTGACCCATAGTGAATGAACTGATGTGTTTTTCAGAGCAAATAATGAGAAAAGAATGTGTAAAGGGTGTTTCAAACTCAAATTTGTATGTCTAAGCTTTTGTTTATTTAAGAACTGTTATATTTTACTCTGACAGGTTTCATTTGATTTAATTTACTACTGGATTTTCTCCAGTGGTAGGAGCACTAGCCTAAAAGAAGGCCTGCCTTTGTTTTGAAACACAGTCACAAGACTACTTTGTAACCACCATGTTACTGGGAACCATGGAAGCAGCATGTTTGTGAAGCCAAATGGTATTATGCACAGGAAAGATCAATGCACATAGATACATTTTGCTAGTAAATTTTGCTGGTCTGTGACTTCCTGTATTTGTTGCAGACTACAGCTGCATAGAACTGTTTTTTTTTTATTTTTATGTCAAGCAACTCACACTTCTTTCATATCTTCTGTATTTGATATATATCCTAGGTGAAAAAAAAACATTCAGAACATTTTTCCATCAAGATTGGTGCACATGTAAATCTGAGTGGCCCGAAAACTAGCTGGTACTTCTTCATGAATAAAGAGGACCAGAAAATCCAGCTCTGTACCACTCCCTACTGAAGTCAGTCTTTCTTATTTTTGACTGCAGCTCAAAATGATAAGCCTTTTGAATTCTGAAGGGTAGTTATTATATGAGGACAAAGTGTAATGGAATACAATCAAATGAAACAGATTGTAGCTTTTAATTTACTAAGATTAAAACTGTCCCAATGTGAAACACACACAAATATGTTGTAAATTCAGGATAATTTGAATCATGAAATTAATCAAAGCCAGGAACAGTTGACTCAAATGTTTCTTGTAATTAATGCAAGCAAGAAATTGTTAATATAAAAAAAAATAATACTGCACACCCCCTAATCTTCCATCATATGATGAAAATGCGGCAACATTTTCCTTTGACTATTGTTCTTTGTATCTTTTGTGGTGTTTTCTTCCAGTTGACAAAGAGGGCATTTGGGTTGACAGATTTTTAATAACCTTGCCATCTCATGTTAACCTTGTATCACATGGAGACATGGAAAAAGATGATCTTTGCAATTGCTTCACATGCTAAGCTTGGCTATACTTGAAAGTGTTGCCGGCATAGTTATATCAGTTAGATGTGTGGGAAAAATCACAGTTCAACTGACATAGCCATATTGGCAGAAGCTCTACTGTAAACAGTTGTACTGGAAGTGGGATTACTTATCTGGCATGTTAGTATTTTGGGAACTCAAATAGGCTGTACCAGCAAAATAACTTTTCTGATAGCATAGGTTGTTCCCCCACCAGGAAAATGGCCTGCATAGGTCTACCATAGTTCTGCTGTCTGGAAGGTCTTGGATTTGTTTCTTAAGTTGTTGGTAGAAGTGTTAGGATATACATAGCTTGCTTGGCCTCCAAGGAAAAACAAAACAAGAGGATGATCAGGTGTGCTTTCAGTGGTATTTGTTGGTTTATAGTGTGGCAGTGCCAGAGGCTCCTCCAGTACATGGATAACAGACAGTACCTATCTAAAGAGGACAGGGATTCACAGTCTAAACAAAGAGCAAGATATTATTTTTTAAAAAGAAACATTAAGTCTTTTGAGATCATTAGTTATTCTAGGATATGGTTAATTTCTTTAAATAATTATTCAGTGGAAGCCTCCTTTTAACTAAGATAAATTTTCTTGTATAAAATCTAAAAATGTTAGCAGAAACATATTTTAAAAGAATTTCGAAGTGAGTTTTCCCCTAGATTTTTCTTGTCATTTCACCACCAAGTGTTCATAGCTCCATTTATCTTAATAAAAAAAATAATTCTTGGCTTTCCTGCCAATTTGGATTGCCACATAAACTGTTGGTTGTGCTTGTTAAAAAAAACACTGTACAAAGTTTATCCTGAAGCAGATGAGAGAAGCTGTGTTAGATTAGCATTCTTTTGCTTAGCTGCTGATCAGCCATTTGTTTAAACATCTTTTGTTTAACATAGCTTGAAAGAGTGGTTGAGATAACAAATGAAATAACAAAAACTTTTATTTATTAAAATAAAGTGTTAACATCTTACATTCATATAAATGTTAATGTAAATAAGACAAAACCAGAAAGGGGCTAGAACATCCTTAAATCGGTCTTTGCCACGTTAGGTCAATTGTTACCATCTAACAGCTATTAGTGCTCCAGATTAACAACAACAACAAAAAACCCCCGACATTTGGCTTTTTTTTCAGGAAGGTTTCTAAATAGTGAGGTTGCATGAATCCCTGTGGCCATTGGTATCCTGACAGTAAGGTGGCTAAGGAGAGCATCCTGGAAGTATAGTATAGTATTTCCAGACCTGGGTTGACTGTAGGAAATCTGTGTGGGAAGACCTTACTTTTTTGAAGTCTCCTCTGTAGACAGAAAGCACACTTGAGTTTTAATGCTAGATTTAGCTACCTTCATAAATAGTTACTTTAAAAAATTAGAAAGATTGTGTTTCGCAGTGCACAATACTATTATGCATTGTGGAAAGCAAACCAGTATGAATGTGTTCTTTTGTGTATTGAAAAGATGCCGGCAAGATAAGTATTTTTTTCAATGACAGTGTCAAATTCATTCTGATTAGAAAGTCTGTTTCACCACAAAGAATGCAAATACAGTAGAAGTTGGTTATGTAGATTATTTTACACCTTAGCCTATTCCTTCAGCTTTATTAATTTATGGGACTTAAATATTTAAAGGCAATGTGTATGTTCTGCACAGCAATTATGTATTCTTTTTTTGCTGTTTTCTCTGTTGGATGTTTGGCCTTTTAAGCATTTGGAATTGAGAGCAATGAATAAAAATTACTGAAAGGCAGAAAAAAAACCTAAAAAGCAAAATATCTTTCAGGTCTTAATATTATTTATTTAAAGTTTAGACATTTCCTTTTGCCGTCTTGATTTATTGAATGTTCTTAAAAATTTTGTCTGGTTTTTACAATATTAGGAATATGCAAGACTATGGCATCTGTGTGGACCCTACAGATAGTAGAAAACATTAATGAAATCAAGTGAAAGCCAAGGGAGGCAAAACCAAGAGAGAAGGTAGTCCTCTGAAAATGTAAGGTTACCATGTGGCACTGTATCAGTAGCTGCAGAGGAACCAATCCTGCCATAGACTTGAGTGTCCTCTATGATCTTACCAGGAGGTAGGTGTTACCTCTCAGAGACAAAACCTGTTAGGGAGAATGGCTGCAGTCCCTGTGTGTTGTAAATAAAGGTTAAAGATTCTATTAGGAAAAGTCCGACCCCATTAAAAAACCTCCAAACTATTTAATCCTAATTTAAGCTTTTTTATTGTACATCCTTCTGTGAATTCCCAAAGTACTGAGCGTGCCTCGCATCCATATAGATAATCTCTTGGTTTCGGCAGGGCCACCCAGAGCTACATTAGGCTCCCTGGTATATTTGGGTCTGCTGCTGACATCCCACATACCCCGGAGCATGCTGCCCAGCTCTGTCGGGGGTTGTACTTGGAGGCAGTCTCTCTGTAGTGGCAATGAATTTGATTTTGAGAGTAGCACTGAAGATGCAACACAGATTTGTTGGTTGCGTCTAATCTGAATGTCAATCCTGTGTTACGCTGGAGTGTGCAGACCAAGGTGGAGCCTTCTCTTCCTCCTGAAAGAGGAGGGCAGAAAATAACACATGGCAACTCACCTCCTTTTTCGCAATGCTAACACTATGGGTGCCTCTAGTATAAGACAGATTTTGTATTCCTTGAGTAGCAGGACTGTTATTGCATTTTTCTGTGCATGCCACAGAAATGGGTGCAAGAAATGGGATGCCTCTGTCTTCTGTTTAAAAATGTTGTAGGGTTGGAAACAGTGTGTCCAGAGATTCACCTGGCTGCAAAACAAAGGAATGACAGTCTAAGCAAAGAGTCTGGTATTGCTACTCTTAGTTACATTCTAGAAGGTATGGTTTGAAATGAAATTTGGGGGGTTAAAGTCCAGGGTTATTTATACTGTGGTGTCAGAACTGACCAAAAGCTATTTTAACCTGGATTTCTGCAGTGGGTGCTGTTTTAGCTGTTAATAAAAGTGTTAGCTGCAAAGTAAAGTAGGGAAAGAGCATGCTTGGAAGAGCACCAGCATCTTAGTTCTGAATCCGTAAGATGGAGTGACATGGACAAAATTAAGGAAACTTGAACCTTTATGTATTGTACTTAAGTTTAGCGTAGAATGAGGATCAGATCCAATACATTTAACAGGAAGGTGAAATATCAGATAGATATCCAGAAATGGTATCGTTTTGAATAGTATGTTAGTATTTATAACGTAAGGTTCTGGTTTTTAGAAGTCTGTTCCTTTGTGTCTCTGAGATGAAACCAGGCATGTTTGAAGGAAAGACTTGTTTGGTCTTCCTGCCCAACTAGCAAAAAAAGTCCCCTTTCCATCTTATTTAATAAAAGCTAACAGTTTTATTCAAGTTCCTTTGGAAAATATGAATTCTAAAACCTTCTGTATTGTAGAATTTCCTAGTAATAACTGATGAATTTATCCTTATTCATCATCTTCATAGTTTTCTTTTTCATGCACCTACATTTTATGTGGCCAGTATTGTAATAAAAAAAGAGAATATGAGATTGAGGAGATAATGAGCTTGTGCAAATTGGTTTTATTTCATGAAATAGTTTTTTTATTGTTTGTTGACTGTAGTAAAGTCAAACCAGTTTGCAATGGCTGAAGAGAATCTGGTACAGAATTCCAGTCATGTAGTCTTTATAAAATGAGAAGAACAAAGGGACTTGGTAATGCTGCTGAAGGTTCTTTCCAGATATCTTTTTCTCTTACCATTTGAAAATAATTTAGAATAAGTTTGGGGAATCGTAATATTGCAGCCTTTAATCATAAGCATTCCATCTGATGTAGACATGGGTGAATGACATTTAAAAAAAAAAATCCACTTCTTTGTTACGAATCCATTATCATTCCATGGGAAAAAAAAAAATTGATTCGTTCAACCTTGAATGATATCATAGCATATGTGGTAAACAGCTAGATTTGGATGATGTGTTACTTTGTGGCATCACTCAGGGCTGTATCATTGTATGTAAACACTTGAAAGAAAATTCACAAAAGACAAGATTAAAACACAGCTATTGTTCTCTGGCTTAAGATCATAAAAGGAAGGAAATTCATAGTTAAGGATCCAAACCTCAAATATCTGGGCACAATGCAGTGCCAGCCTTAATTTTACATAACCGTACCCTGTTATGAGTAGACATTGGTGGTTTGATCCTGAACGATGAGTTACATTGCTCTTAGCAGCTGAAACCAGAAAAATAATTTTATTTTAATGCTTGCCTTTGGTGAATAGACTTTTTGGAACAGTCGTAATTGTTTTCTTTATGTTTTCTTGCCAACTGAAATAAAACAAATCCCTAATAAATAGTATTTTTTTCAAAAGTTATCCTTAAAACTCTGCTATGCAACATTCTGTTAAAATAAAAATGGGGAATTGTGAAGAAAAGCCAGTGTCATGCCTGGATTTCAGGAATGTTAAAAAAATCGTGGTAAGTTATAATGGCTATAATCCTGCAGAAGCTTGACTGAAAAAATGCCCCAAATCCCAAAACACTTAATTGATGAAGGAAGTAGTTAATAGTACTGTTAATGCAGAATAATGAAAGTATTCCAGAGTTTTTAAAGTACCTGCAATTAATTGAACTTCTGTCCTACTTTTTAAGAAAAGTTCTGTTTCCCCCTTGGTTCTTAGAAATTGTTTTGAAAGTAGTAGAAACTGTGCTTTATAGGATGTCAGACTGTGGATGCAAAATGCAGGGGAGAACAGACAATGACATCAAACTTTATCTTGACATTTTAGCCTAAGGACATTGCTTCAAGGATTCCAAAGAGGAGGATCAGCAATTCTTTAGCAATCTCCAGTCAAGTCAGGGAAAGGTCTTTAGCACTTTAAAAGCCAGAGATAACCAACCAAACAGTCAAAGAGTAAAGTCTAGTATCTGATAAGCTGAGGCTGACTTGAGAGAAGGATGGTTGTAATTTTCCCAGAGGTATTTTGGTTCTTTCACTGGTAGGAAGAAACCTCAACAGTGTCCAAGTCACTTGCACCCTGTCTTTATTTGAGATTTGGAGGGATGCAGCAGAGAGGAGCTGGGTGGTGAAGAGACAAAAGTCTAACTTAATGTAGCTTTTTTGCAACAGATGGAGATCTAGTCAGTTTTGAATGGTAGTTTAAATTTTCTCTTGAGTAGAAATTACTAAAGGTACGGGAAATTCACATTGCAGATAAACTAGTGTCTTGGGTATTGCAGTGAAATGGAAAGGTCCCTGACCCACAGTCTGAAAAATTGCGGCCCATGAGACGAGGGAGCTGAAGTGTTTGGTGATAAATCTTTTGCTCTTCAGTATAACAGGCCATATCGCTAAAAAAGATTTACACATGAAAAAGAAAAGTCTGGAGACTCAGGGAGAAGGAAAACCGCTTTGTGATTATGAATGATAGTGCTACACTGAACAGCATAGATAATAGCTACATAGAATGATAGTACCATGGTAGACCCACAGTACAGTTCAACTATCAAGATGTTGCTTCAGAGAATTGTTGAATGTTGGAGTTTCATGGCTGGGTATTTGGCAGTCCCTTCTCTATTCTAGTTTTCCTGTAATCTCTTTAGTGAAGCATTTATTGGGATTGTCTCTTAGCAAAGGGAAACCACCCCCTTTCCCATCTCAGCACCCATCCTTGGATTCTTCAAATATTCCCTTACATACATATGTGACCTTTTGATTTCCTCTGTCTGTCTATGAGACTGCAAGTTACAGGACCAGGGATTTCCCTCTGATTTTCTGATGCAATCTCTTCCATTCGAACTAGAGTATTCTCTTTTCTGTTGTTGTAACAGACCTGCTTATGGTGGTTTCTTTTTTCAGCTGCTCCATTTGTTGGGTTTTTTGGGGGTGTTGGGTTGGTTTTGATTTTTTTCGGCATAGTTGCTGTAAACTTTTTTTACCATGTTTTTACTTGTAAATCCATTTGTAAGTCAGACAAGAGCACTGTGTCTACACTGACACTGGGTTAAGCACAGAAACCTCTACATGTGCTTCACTAAGATACATCACTGTATGAATTTTTCTGCAGTGTATCGTGGGAAAACTTTTCATCCACAGGCCACTATACAAAAATGTTTTTAACTCAACTAACTAAAGTACTTCCATGGCTTTTGTTCCAGCCAGTAGCAAGGCATGGGTCCAACTCTAGATGATGATGTTTTCCATCTGTTGGCATGAATGCAACTCTCATTTTAGGAAAAGCAGAAAATTCTGGGCATGAAATGCAGTGCAAAAGCATTTCGAGAGTAGCTTGTTGCCCTAAGAACTCAGCAGCGTGTTTTTCCAGGTTTCTTGTGTAGAGATGGAGACAGCTGATGCAGGTTGAATAGCTGCAGAATCCTCATGCATCTTCTTGCACATGTGTCATGGCTGCTTCTCCAGCATGGAGGACACCCTCTTAGGCCTCTGTAAAGAGCTTGCTGTTCCTCTGCATAACTAGGACTTACAGATGAAGAGGGTACTTACCAATACCTAAGGTTGCTGTGAGCCTTTTCTGCTGCTTCACTGTGATTTGTTTTTTGGCCAGTCCTTTGCTGGCACCCAGAGTGTGGAATTATGTATTTCAGTGATTTCTTCAAATCTGGAGGGCTGAAAAATGTTGATTTCCCTGAAATAACATCTGTTTTTTTGAGAGAAAGTGTGAGAGGTCTGTTGAAGCCACAAATTTGCCCAGCCTTTGTCAAGAAACGATAATATTTGCCTGTTAGGCAAGCTGAGGAAATCCAGATAAAAGGTCCACGAATGGGGATATGGGAGAAGAATGTGTGACATAGAGATAATCTGGAGTTCCCAGCTTTCCTTTTTTTTTTTTTTTTTAAATTTTTAAATTTAGACAGCAGTTTACTTTATTTCTGCCTCAAATGTGGAGTCACTAGATGCACAGTTGTTTAATGGACCTAGACCATTCTCAGCTACCCTGCCTCAAAAAGAAGAAAAACGTGAGAACACCTGGCAGCAGAAAATTTCTTTGTATTCTTAGCTGTATAAAATTACATGTCATTGGTATGATTTGTCCAAGTGAGGCAAAATGGCATGGCCAACAAAGTTTTTGGACAATAAAGTCCCTATATGTCTGCTTCTTTTTGAAACATGCAAACTTTGTGACATATCTGAGGGGGAGCAGTAATAGATTTCATTAGGAGTAGATTGGTGCCTGTAATCTGGCTATGGGCTGTTTATGACTATGTCTGTACTAAAAGATAAGCAGCGATAGAGCTTGTGTTTTATTTCAGTCTAAATGCCAGCTGGGCCAAGAAAGCAAACTGATCTCCTGGACACTTATCAAAACCTTTTATCCAAGTTTATGATTAGAGCCACATTTAGCCCTGCAATGTTGATATACTTTTTCCTGTGTTCCTGTTTGGTACTTGCCACCCCTGTGCTTCTCCAGACAGCAAAGGCACTTGCATTCATATTCTTCCCACAAAGGACAATCTTTGTTTTTCCACTCTTCAATTCGCACCTGCTATCGCATTTTAAGAGCTTCGGTTCCTTAGCTCTGTTCTGTAGACTCCATATCAATTGTTTTTAGCCAGTAGGGTACAGAACAGCACGAAAAGCATGTAGAGGTCGTTTCTCTGTGGAGAGTCAGGCACTGTGTTTTTGCTTGGGAAAATTAAAGAAATGTTGCGTTAGGATGGAGATACCAGTCAGAATTAGTTATGTTTTTGTTTTGATGACTTAACATGGAACGATGGTGTTGATCTATCTGTAGATGATTTTCAGGCTACTGATGTGCTCTGTGCAGTGACTATCTAGTTTTCTTTTAAGCTAAGTCCATTAGCATTCAGTGGGTCAAAATGTTCACTAAAATGCTAATAGCTAAAATAATGACCCCTGAAGTCATTGCTGCTACTAATTCTACAGCTATTGCTGTTGGTTCTAGCAGGAGGAAAACTGCTGGATACTTTAAAACAGAACACTAATTTTCAGAACAACAAATCATATTATGGTTCCTCAGAACATAAAACAACAGTTCATTGGATTAGGTTGTCCTAGTTTGAGAGTTTAATCTAAATCACTGCACACTTCTTTTTCCCGGCAGCTAAATTCTTTCCTTTATCTTCCAAAATATCCAGGCCTAAATCTGAAATCAGCTGTCATGTTTACAATGAGTAAGTGCTTTTTGAATCAGGTATTTGCTCATTTCTGTGGATCTAATGAGGTTTAGGGACTTCTGCATCTGTCATTATTCAAGTTGATGCTGGTCCATATCCAAAAAATACTTCTTTGCCAAACTGCCGTCTCGGACATCTGTCTGTGGACACTTGTGTGGAAAATGCAGCCTGTGGAGCAGTTAGCAGAATGACTGGCAGCTGTGGTTGTTGGGGTTCACAGAATTCCCATCCCTTACTTCTGAGGTGTTTTGGATAGAAGAGTTGTCCAGGAAAATGTTCAAGCCCTCTTACTTTTGCTATTCGCTACTTCTGTTGTTGTCTGGATGGGAGCAAACATGATCTCTGGTACATAATAATAATAATGCTTTTTCTTTCCTTTCCCCTGACATGTCTGTGCCTTTCCCACTTCATGCGTGACCCTTGTTTTAACACACATTTGTGACATAACTGCTTTCTGATCTTTAAGTTTACATTCTGCTAACTGATGTGAGAAGGGAAAGGGAAAACCTATCCATGCCTCCTGAAGCTAGTTGTCTTCCTGCAAACTGTTTTTTGTAGGTGGCGTTTTAACAGTGTATATATAATAATAGTGGAAAATTTGATTCGCTGCTTCTTGCTGTCTAAGTTCATGATTCTTGATGTCAACAGCGGACTAGCAGCATGGGGTTTTCAGAAACATCCAAGTAGGAGATGACCACTGCTGTACAGAGAGATGTACACTGCTGTCCAAATAGGTATTATTGAAATACCCCTAGGTCCCAGCCTGGGTACTATTATCAGTGTATGCACTGTGGATTGCATTTTATAACTATCACGGCACTTGTAGCAGCTCAAGAAGGGCTGTTAGGAAGATGGAGGCTCAGTTCATGTTCTGTGATGCGTTGAAAACCAGGACAAATGTGAAGGCTGTTAGCCTGAGCTGGCCTCGGTACTTCTGCAGAGTCTCTTGTAGAGGAACACAGATTGTCTAGTTTAAACCTTGAAATGACAAAACACTTGGGGTAGGCAATCATATGTCACCATAGAATTCCTTTTATTTTTCCTGTTCCATCAAATTTTAAGACCAAAAAGATTTTGAGTGGGCTTTAACCTTCTGTGTGTGTGTGTGTGGGAAGGATTTCCTCCTGGTTTATATGTTTGAAAACCAGGGTTTTCTTTGTATGTGAAAAGAACACAAATCTTGTTCTATACAACCTCCATTTTCATTTGAAAGCTGAAGTCCAGTGGACAATCATATGTCCCAATTGTTTCAGTTGATTTTACATTCTTTATGGCAGCTTAAGGTTGCTTTGTTGGCTTACTTGGTGTATTTTATTTTAACTTGTGCAGATTTTGAAAAGAAAAAGACAAATCAAGTAGCTGGAGAAATATATTCTTTGTCTAAAAGGTCTTATGCTTCAGTACGTAACTTGGTGTGAAAATTGGTATGCCTCCCTGCATAATTTTCACTAGCAATCTCTCCCACTTATAAACACAGCTTTGTCAATGTCTAATAAAATGCCCAAGCTTTGTAACTGTGAAAAGAAACATGTATTAGAAGGAAATTAAATGTACCAGTATCCCACTGTTACTGAAAGCTGTCTCTGTTTGTCTTAATTAATATAACCATTTAAATACATTTTGTTACTCCTCTCTGTGTATTATTTTTTGGTACTGTTATAAAGAAAGCTGTAAAACATCCTAATGTTTTCATCAGCACCCCGTGGGAAGGAGGAGTGCCCTTACAAATCCATGCACCACTTCTCCCTATTTGCTCCTTCTTCCCCCTCCCCAAGTGAGGCAATCTGATAATCAGCTTCATATAATCAAGGGACAAGAACCTTGTTTCTGTGAAAGGTCATTTCATAGCCAACTCCAGGGAACAGTGGGCAGGCAGCACTTCAGGCTGTCATCAAGGGTGCAAGAACAGGCCGAGCTGCTGCCAGTGTCCCATTTTAGTCCTTCCCAGCACAACGGCAGGTCTTTGTGCCAGGCTTGCTGCTGCCCATTTGATGCCAACCCCAGTGTCACCAGAAGGCCATCTGGATCATTAGGAGACCAGCCCTTTGACTTCGCCAGCTCAACAAAGAGGGAGGCGAGAGCATGATGAAGGCCAGGTGCCAGGCTGCTCCTCCAGGCTTGCTGGCACCATCCCTCAGCCATAGCCAGTCCGGGGCCCTCGATAGCTGGGATCGTTTCTGTAACAAGGATCATCTGTTCTTTGAGATGTTCATTGTCACTGGAGATCTTTGGTGTTAGCATGTACACTGTAACATGGCCACGCTATGGTATATGGATAGCAGTAGGTGGGTAGCTTTAAACTTGTTTGACTACAGTTGAACTGACATCTAATTTAATTGCAGTGCTGTGGACACTTGCTTTGGTTTAGTTTCTGTAAATTATTTATTATGAAAATATGTTAAAAATGTGGTTTTTGCAAAAGACTGGTGGAAGCAATGTATGTTCATGCTCACTTGTCAGTTGACTGAGAGTACAGTGATGCTGGTACAGTGTTCAGTACCAATTTACAGCAATTATCTGTGGCAAAAACGCAGTAATTTTGCACTTTTCCTGATGTCATAGTGTTTGGCAGAGGTGAGTATAGCCATGGTTCTTAACCTTTTAAATTGCCACTGTGATTTGCAATTGGGCCTTTCTTTAAGAAAATGAAAAGTAAGGTTTTAGATTGACAGTGGAAGTAGATTGGCTGGTCATGCCAAGAAATTAAAACTCCGTAGCACTGGGTGACCTTCAGAGTCAAGATCCTGCCCTAAATAAGCCCCAGGCTCCTAGGATTCTCCCATGATTAAATCAGAATTGTCATTTGCATGTTCATACTCTCTTGTATGAGAGAGAGGCTGTCCCTCGGCCACTCAGAGCCCACCCAAAATTATGACACCATAAGGCTAGATGAAACCTCAGAATAAACCTAGCAATTAATAAGAATCAAGCATGTTTGTTAAAGAACAGCATGATGTACCTGTGAGTGGAAACTAAGTTGTTTTTTTTTTTCCTTTCAAATCTGCAGGGGAAAAATGTGGGATCTTTTTTGAAAGGTGGGATTTTCTACTTGTCCTCCTTTTGTCTGTTCCTATTGCCTTCTCCCACAGTTTTACTGGCATAGCTATGTCCATCAGACTTTGAGAGGGGCGAGGGGTGCAAGGAGATGATTTTGTACAAACATGGATAAAATCTGATGTAGGTCTTAGGCTGTGATAGTAGAAGCACACTTACACTGTGTTGATTCTCCAGAACAAGTTCTTTTGTAAAGGATAGTTATGTTTATTATGCAAAAGTACTCTACAAGCCATAGATGTAAAGATCTGTGTTAAAAACCAAAATAGTGACTACTACCACGCAGATTTACCCAGCTCTTTCTCAGCAGATGATTTGACTTATTAGTTGCTTGAATGAAAAATTGGTTAAATATTGTCCAGCACAGTTTTAAGTTGTCAAAAGGTGTAATGTTTTAATTTCTAATTGTAGTGATTTTCAAACTTTAGCAATTGAATAATGCTAAATTTGAGGTAGATAAAATATTGTAATCGCAGTAATGTGATATTATATTTCAATATTTCTCAGACTAATGGGGAACACTAATAAAAGACTTAGAGAAAAACAGAAGTCTGAATTTTATAGTTTTAAGGAAACCTAGTAGAAATTTACAGGAAAGTGAAGAGGAAGGGGACTTCTGACTTTTTTTAGACATATGGAAGTGTTCCACTCGTCAAGCATTATATTTCAGTTTTTTAAAATAGATCTCACTAGTGTTATTCCTATAGCCTGGCAGTGGGGGTTTTTTTGGCATAAATTCAGGACTTTAAGTAGTGTGTGTCCTGGATGTCTGGCCAGTTCAATTTTTAAATCCTTGCTTAGAGATAAACTAGTGTTTTAAACCAAAACAAACTACATGCAATAAACCTCAATGAATCTGACTTAAAATCACAAATCAAGGATACTGAAGAGTCAAGGTTGAAATATTTTCAACCAAGTTCACCATACTGTGTCTACTGAATAGTATGTAGGATCACATACTGTTTGAGAGATATATTAATTTAAAAAAAAATCTACAAAATAGGGCAAAGGCACATTGTCAGAATGGAGTTTCTGCTGCCTTTGTCCGTCCTGTTCTGCAGCTAAGTGGCAGATTTCAAATATGAGTGCTGTTTATTTTAAGTTGTGAAAGTGCCAAATTGTGAAACGCAGCCAATTTTGCACCCCTGTAATCGTTATGTCCTCATTGGTGGTTTTGCTGATTTTCATCAGCATCAGTGCTAATTTAATCCCTTGCTCTTCTTAGTTGGCTGGTTGTCAGAGAAACTCATAAATGATTCATCTCAGCTTTTTGAAGAGCCTTCTTTATAGCAGGATATTAAGTTATTGGGACCTTTAAGTTAATAGCACTGCCTGCCCAGTCTGAGTTCTAGGTTGCTTGCAGTGGGTCTTCTATATGCTGCTTGAAATGCCAGGCTGATTGGCTCAGTATGAGTTATCAAAAAGTAGTCGGTATTACAAAGCTCACCTTTAGAAATTGTACCGCTACATCAGTTAAAGCCAAAGAGTAGAGAGGGAAAAGGGACAGAAATAATGACAAAAATACTGCTCCAATGATTTCTACTGAAAACAGAAATAGGACCTCATTTAGAATGCAATTCTAAATAGCACTCTTAAAACCTCATATTTGAGTACTCAGATTTTCCAGACAGCTATATCTCATGATTTTCGGAAGGTGTAAGGACTATTTGTCATTTCTGCTTCAGTAATGCCTGGAGGCCTGTATCAGAATAAGACTGTGGTCATGTGTGTTGTTTTTCAAAAGAAATGTTTTCATTGCATTCTTTTACATTAAAAATGAAACAAAAAACCAATGCTTACAATCCCAAAATTGGGAGAAATTGTGTGAACTGTTGTGTGAGAAGGAAAAAGGGTAAGGAAACATAGCTTGGATTCAGGCTTTTGAGAGATTATTATGAATGTTGAGAAAAATATTGTTTAAAAAAATAGCTCTGCAGTGCCCTTTAAAATCAGTAAGCGTCTATTTTAATTCCCATATAAGTAGTAACTGGCTGCTGTCTGTATATATACTTAAATGTTTCTTGTTCTATAAGACCTTGTTTGCTTAATTTCAACCTAACTGAATTTTTATGGCTGTGCTATAAACCTCTTGAAAATGGTGGCTTAAATGGAAATGCTGACACAACATTAATTACACTGGCTCCAGTGTGATACTGTGATTAAAGTTTATTTATTTTGTGTGTGCGTGTCTGTGTGTGTGTAATTTCATTGTTGAAAAATGAATGGAAAACTAATGTGGCAATGGAGAATGTGATTCTGTGCCTGATACTTTATTTTTCAACAGCAAGGAACAGTTTTAATGCCAGTTTACAATACCAGAGAATTTATTTTTAATTGACGTATAGTTTAGGTATTTAAAATTTTAGAAATCTGGGAAAGTGACAAGTTTCCCACTTTAAAGTTGTTCACTGCTCTTCCAGGAGTTTTTAAATGGCTTTTTGGGTGGAGGCTAGATGTATATTGCATTCTCATTAGAAAATTAAGAAAACGGTTTCATTTCCTTGCAGCATATGTTCTTTCAGATGATCACGAGAAAAGTCTCTTCTCTAAAAATAAGGGTATGCAATCCAAAGTTAACATCCATTGCACTGTTGAACATGAAATAAAAGCTATAAAAGTCTTTTTGGTAAATAGCATGCCCAACTGATACTTTTAGATTACAAATCTATTTATTGCATCCAGTCAATTGGGAAATGAACAGTGCTGCAAATATCATATGACCAGAAGAAGAGTGAGAGAGGGATCCTGTCTCCAGCCTATTTCTAGGATGGTGAGCTGGGATTGGAGAGGCCTCAGTTGCAGTCTGTTCCCGGCAGTTTATACTTCTCACATTAGGCGGCAACTGGATAAAAACTTGACACACTCTGGAGAGCAGAACTAGGCTGTCCTGCTTCCTGAGTGTTCTGAGTAATACACAGTAATGCCAAACGTAGATAACCCTGTCTGACGCTGTGATTTTGTGTTAACTTTGCTGCTTCTTTCAGTAAGGTGCATTCAAAGCACATTTAATGGCTCTCATCTACTTTGCTCCTGGATCAGTTAGGCAAAGTAATTTTTTCTGTGCTCACGCTTAATTGGAACTTAAAGGTTGATCAGAAAAATTGTCTGATGGATCATGGGTTCTGTAGAAGTGAATGTTCTCCTTGGTTGGTAGTCTTTGGTGTGCTTTCCTTGACATCAGTGCCAGTGTTCTGCTTCATCTCAGAGACCAAAGTAATCATTCCCAGTCTTACCATAAACACCTTTCCCACAAGCTCATGGCATCCAGTCAAACTTCTCTTCTCTGCAAGAGAATTATTGCAGATATTCTTAATACTGATCTGTCTGGTACACTATGATAGCTGTGAAGTTGCAGGATAGTACATCCTGCAACATGGCAGTGAAGAGAGAGACAAGTAGTGCAGGTTGAGAAGACCAGAGGGGAAAAGGAAATCTTTGTGTGGAATGCTGCTCTTCAGTTTGCTCAGTGAGAGCATTTAGCATATGTTAATCCGGTCCATGAAATTTACATTTTTTATTTTTACTGTTTGCTTTCACTGGAAGAGAGTGCAAAGTAGGCAAATAGTTTCAAAGTGTGTGGTCTTTATGATTTATATGTATTGCTCAGAACGGCTGCTAACCAAACTTCTTGGTCTTGTTCCCATTTGTTACAGTAATTAAATACTAAGTTGTTATGAAAGGATTGTGCCCTTCCCTCTAACGCAAAAAGAATGTGGCCAGTCCATGGTTCTGTGGCACAGCTGATATTTTATTCAAACCAATGTGTAAAGGTAGAGAAATGATGTGCCAAGTTTATTGCACCTGGAAGGAATGTAACTGTTCTGGATCTGAAGAAAAACTGAGGATCTCCTACTTTTCAATGTGTTTGGGGACCAGGGTTTGATAGGGTCAGAGAGAGAAAAAAATCAACATGTTCTGTAGATACATTTGGTTCGCAGGAGAAAAGAGCCTATGTACAGGTTAGTGAAATCCTGAATGCATCACCTTCTTAATTGCAGCCTTTAATCTACATTAAGACTAGAGAATGCTTGTCCTTAAACGACCTTTGCATTGAATCGAATATCACACTGGAAACTTCTAAGTGTAACTGAAGACAGATTAAGCAGTAAATTAAAAGTAACGTTGCAATTTTTCCGTGGTTCCAAGCCTGCAAGAGACCAGCTTTTCTCTTTGACCACACTCGTTAATAGCAGGGA
The DNA here is from genome assembly GCA_035590195.1 of Aviceda cuculoides. Classification (NCBI taxonomy): domain Eukaryota; kingdom Metazoa; phylum Chordata; class Aves; order Accipitriformes; family Accipitridae; genus Aviceda; species Aviceda cuculoides. The sequence goes on from JAVJGG010000009.1 coordinate 3,812,306, forward strand.
AGTACTTCAAGCACCTAAACAGAGGTGTATGTACGGTCACATGGTGTTTTACTGTGTGGTTATTCGCCAATTCTGTGAGTGAGTGAAGACACTGCTGTAAATGGGAAGATGGAGGGGAGAGGAAGGAGTGGCATATGAAAATTAATATCTTTTTAAAAAATGTTTGTCATATGTTTCAAAGCTTTGTTTGAAAAAAATGGTTTAGTGTTTTCTGGTTTTGTGTTTACAGACCTCTCACGTAGGTGCCTTTGTTCTGAACTGTCCCCAGCTGGTCCCAAAGATTTGTTCAGCCTTTATACAAGGCTGCTTGCTCCTATGCCAACCTTGGGAAGGAGCTCAGAGGAGTCTTCTCTCTTAATGCCACCTGAGAGCGCTCCCCATTGTGCTGACAAACACTTACCTTACAGAAATACTGTATCTAGCCTTTATAAAAGGATGGCGTCTTTCCAAAATCAAAGCAAGCTGCTTCATGACGCCAGTTGGAGCAATCAGCTTGTTGCTCTGTAAAACCAACAGCAGTTAGAAGGCATTCAAAAGTTACTACTCTTTAAGCCCTGCTCCAGAACTCACCGATACATGGTGACTATCTGCAAGCCCTCAGCTGTTCCCCTCATGATCCATCATTGAATGCTTTTAGAGATGCTGCTACTCAACTTTATGAATCAAAAGGCAGTGCTGTCTTGCAAGATACTTCAAATCTAAGGGTATCTAACATCAGCTATTGCCAGTGAAAAGGGATTGTAAGTATCTTTACAGATCCCAACTGTTATTCACATGGGAACATCAGATAAGAAAACTCATAAAGATGAGTAATACATCCCTTCTACCATACCTGATGTAGTGCAAATCTTCCTCCAAGGGGAGGGCTGGAAGCTTTCAAATATTTTGACCATTGACTGCCATTATCAGTAAAGGGGCCAATACGGTAACTGGTAATGAAAATAATCAGTAGCTTGTTCAGAAAGTTAAAGCTATTAACCTCTCCTAAATATGGAATAATCCTCCAATTTCAAAAACCCAATGTTTTGTTCTGTTGGACTCTCCAAGTATTGTTTGACCTCCAAATTCTTTTTCCTGAGAAGTCTCTGAGGAAGTAACATGTAGTTTGTGCCTGGGTGGCACTTACATCCTTTGCATTTGACCTTGACAGTCCTTGTGTCACTGGGAAGCTGCCTAATAATTGTGATGGCTGGAGGCTGTATTTCAGCATGTGTTGGATTTATCTGCCAATAGCTTTTGAGACTACACCATGAAGTGTCCTCACTCTGCCCTCCCTCAACAGTGCTGATTTAGATTTTTGAGGTGGAATGAAAACTGGCTGAGCTGTCATGCTCAAAGGGTTGTGAATAGTGGCATGAAGTCCAGCTGGAGGCCAATCGCTAGTGGCATCCCCAGGGGTACGCTGGGCCAGTACTGTTTAACATGGTCATTAGTGACCTGGATGATGGACAGAGTGCACCCTCAGCCAGTTTGCAGAATGTACAAAACTGGGAAGAGTGGCTGATACACCAGGTGGTTGTGCTGCCATTCAGAGGGACCTTGACAGGCTGGAGAAGTGGGTTAGCAGGAACCTAATGAAATTCAACAAAGGGAAATATGAAGTCCTGCACATGGTAGGGAATAACCTCACGCATCAGTACAGACTGGGGGCTGACTGGCTGGAAAAGAGCTTGCAGAAAAGGACCTGGAGGTCCCGGTGGACAAAAAATGTAACATGAGGCAGCAGTGTACCCCTGTGGCAAAGAGAGCATCCCGGTCTGTGTTAGGAGAAACATTGCCAGTAGCTGAGGGAGGTGATCTTTCCCCTCTGCTCAGCACTGGTGAGGATGAATAACCAGCGGATCCAGTTATGGGTCCACAATTAGGTCCACTTATGGGGTTTGTAGGACAAGGACATGCTCATACTGGAGCAGGTCCAGTGAAGGGCCATGAAAATAATTAAGGGTTTGGAGCATCTTTCATATGAGGAGAGGCTGAGAGAGCTAGGACTGTTTATCCTGAAGGAATGGAGAGGAGGCTCGAGGAGCTCTTATGTATGTCTATAAATACCTGGTGGAATAAAGCATCACCATATGCAGCAGCAGATGTTCAGGTTGTTTTGATTTCTGTGTTTTGGATTCAAATACTGAAAACTGACCTGGACTTTTGATCATTTTATTGGAATTGGCATATCTTTTAATTGGTCCCTTACATTTTAAAGTTTTGTTTGAGGAATCAACATGCAAACTGAAACATATGCAAAGATATTTATGTATGATTGATGATTGGCATAGCATATATAGGCTTAAAATTCATAAAGCAGGCATTAAATACAGGAGATTGATGGTCTTTTGTTAACACCATCAAAGCTGGCAAATTTTGAAAGGGTATTGACTTAGAGCAGTGCAAAGGCTGGCTAGTCTGGCCTCACATTATCTCAGCAAGTCTTTGTCTGCTCTGATAATAAGCTAAGGTTAAGTTTGGCCTTCATCTTTATTGTACAGTCTATATAGCATTTTTGGACAATACTTGTAAACCACTTAGAACATTTCTGAAGGTGGATAGAGTTTATATTATATTACATGTGTTTAGGGAGACTAAAATGTTTCAGTACACAAAGTATCTCGGGTATACAGTGTTCTAGGATCAAGTTTGGAAACATACAGAGTCTTAATGAGGTCCTGTAACATCCCTTAGTCAGTGTGAGGTATTGATGCGTGCACACTGGACCTTGAGATCTAGCTTTGAACATGCATATGTTAATGTCATGTACTATATATCATTCAACGCGAATTTACAGATTGTCTTCTTAGAAACCTGAACGCATTTTCACACCATACTGAAAAGCTACACCTCTGGATGCTTGCAGTCTGTCTCTGCCTTTTCCATGAAAAAGGTGTGGACTAATTTTTTTGTCTCCTCTTTATTTATAGAATCATAGAACCATTTATGTTGGAAAAGACCTTTAAGATCATCTAGTCCAACTGTCAACCATACCCACTAAACCATGTCCTGAAATGCCTTGTCTACACACTTTTTGAATACCTCCAGGGATGGTGACTCAACCACTTCCCTAGGCAGCCTATTCCAATGTGTGACAACCTTCTCAGTAAAGAAATTTTTCCTAATATCCAACCTAAACCTCCCTTGCTTCAACTTGAGGCCATTTCCTCTCATCCTATCTCCAGCCACTTGACAGAAGAGACCAGCACCCACCTCACTACAACCCCCCTTCAGGTAGTTGTAGAGAGT
>JAVJGG010000009.1:3817937-3844028 GCA_035590195.1 Aviceda cuculoides
TTCTTCTTTTCTGTTCTATTAAACCGTTCTTATCTCAACCCACGAGTTTTACTTCTTTTCCCGATTTTCTCCCCCATTCGGCTGGGTGGGGTGGGAGTGAGTGTGTGGCTGCGTGGTTGGTTGGTTGCTTAGTTGCTGGCTGGGCTTAAACCACAACAGTTAGCTACATTAAACTGGAGAAGATCTCATCACTGCATATGCTTATTTAATCTTGTGGTCAGCAGCACCAGCATGTCATCAGGCTCTGTATTAGACAAGTTAGTTTCACACAGCCACGCATACGAACTCGTATATATTTATATGCATGCAGTCTGTTTGTACTCTTCACTTCCAAAACCTCCCTGTTCATAGGGCTACAAACTTTGCTTTTACAGAAGGCAAATTTCTTGTCTCCTTCAATTAAAAGGCCCTTTTGTTTTCTGAGTGAGTGAGGCTAACTGTCCTTCTCTGTACAGACCATGATGTGCCTTTTTTGTTCATCTTGTGGGTTGGTAACCAAAACTACATACAGGATACTTGGTGAAACTTCACCTGTGTCTTGATTTCTCCTGGACTTCTGCCTTCTTTTCTCAATCTTACTTCAATATCACTGCTCATAAAGAGCATTGGATTTATGGGTATCATAATACTTCTCACCTGCACACTGCCTAGTCGTGGTTATAGTGGGGGTCTTGGTTTTGTTTCTGTTCTGTATCACTGAAATGTCTTCCTCCCTTGTGTCAGCGGAAGAATGAGGACAATCCCCTCTTTCTAGGGCACTGTCTCCCAAGGTACATGACAGGGGGAGGAGGCCATGTACTCCCACATCTAGGTTGCCTTGTCGGCCAGGATTCCTGGGGTTTAATTTCATGACACAGGAGAACAGAGTGATGTTCATTCATGTCCTGCCACTGTCTGTCTTCATTTCTTTTTGCTTCAAAATTACATTTGAGGTATTTTACCTATACTGAACATAAGTACTCTATGTGACTTGAGTAATGTTACACTTCATTCAGTTTCAGACTTAGCTAGAATGTCTGAATCAAAATGGCTTCACTTCAGGGTGTTACTGTTCTCTGAACTGTAGCAGATATAAGATAACGTGCTTATGCTCAGACCTCCCATCCCTGCTTGCTTTTCTAAGTTTGATAGTGAGGAATAGCTAGGAGGGGGTCCTCGGTCCCTTGCCTGAGGACCAGCACTGAGGACCAGAACACCAACTCGGGGGTCTGGAACAGCTGCACTCTGGAAACAGCAGACATGATCAATATTTCTAAATATTTAACTTGAACAAGAATATTGCTGGCCTCCTCTCAGCAAACAATGGTGAGCTATAAACAATGTGTGGTTTGTTGTTTTTATTCAGACAGTTACTCCTTCATGGAAAGTGTCAAGCAGCTGTCTACAAGGAATAACAGATGATGTTATGAATGAGGCACTTCCTTTAGTTTCCTTGGAGTCAGTCACTTTCTGTGATGGCCACTTACACTCTTAGTGTAGTCAAAATACTAGACTGTACTGAGACTGGAAGACTTAATTGCCAAGATGAAAAGGGAGCACATGTTATTGAGGTTTTGAATGGCCATGGCAGTGTTTTGTTCTAGAGAGGGAGATACTCTGTGTATGTCTAAGAGTCCAGCATTCACCCAGTACTAAACTAACCTCAAGTAGTTGGATGTTATTGTTGCATTACTGTTGATTTGGGGAGTAAATCTGTAAATGGCTCTTCTCTCTGTGGATTCTTAGTACATAATTAACAGAGCATCGTGCACACTAACCTAAATGCTGATCAATCCTCCTAGCTAGTGGTTCTTAAACTAGTGAACTTCTATATAATTAAAGATGTGAAAATACAACTTCAACTTCTTGCCCTTTTCATCTGCTGTCCCTTCAGGCTGTGCAATGACAAACCTATTTACCATTCCATTTCAAGCTGGAAGGAGGAGTAGGTCTGGACTTGAAATATACTGACGTTCATGACTTCTGTGTGACCTTCAAATTTCCAGAGTTTAGTATCTTGATTCAAGTGCTACTAAAACTCATTTGTGTTCTGTTTAAGCCTATAGCTAAGCATTCAGATCAGCCCAAACCAGTATTTTCTGCAAATGGAACATCTGTTCTCTCCTTCTGTCTGGATTGTGATCGATTCTATCACACACTGCAATACATTATCTTAATATTGTGTTTTATATCTGTAATATTACTTCTCATGTTTAACTCTAGTAGTGCATCGTGTTGATAAGACTGGCTCTTTACAGAAGTGTGGTAGTGGCTCTTGACTTACCTTAATGTCTGATTGTGAAAATCCCTTGATTTTTCAAATAGATGATATAATTTATAACTTCTGTTTCTCAAGCCAGATAGAATTAACAGCCAACTGGATATATACAGTGACCTGGCTCTCCTTCACAGCTAGCTTTATAGCTGTCTTATGGCTACATCTGGTACTTTCCATAGTAGATGATGATTTGTTTGAAGACTCAAACTGTGAGATGATGTAATTAAGACAAGTGGAGGATTTGTGGATGGATATCTAAAAAGATTTGGATGATGTATCACAGAAGCTCCTGAAGTGGTGACTTGGGACAAGAATAAAAATGTTACCTATGGTATTATTATCTGTCACAAAGTCCCATCAAAATTAAACTGAAGTGTGTCAGACTATTGCCAGCTGAATATTTCCTTAAGGTTATATTAAACATGTTAATTTTTAACATGTCGCAGAAACTTCTTTTTACCTGAGGAGCAGTAACTGACTTGTTCTCATGTTCCCAATACACTTACTTGATATTGCCATACTGAGAGCTCCCTTGTACATGTGATTCCCTTATCTATGGCTATGTGCCTGAGTAATGGCCTTGGTCCCCTCTGGTGTGATTTCTAGCTTCTTCCCACGAAATACCAAGTGTGTACTTAGTATGTACTAAATATATAAATACAATTATGGGCTCAACTTCTTTTCTTACAGGTGAGAGCTCACAGCATCTCCAAGAGCTTCATTTGATACAAGCATCAGATACAGATGAAAAGCATTGCTTAAAATCAGTTATGTTTAGCTTTTGTGTTATTGCTCAGTTTTTTTAAAACATAAAAAAAAGCCACCCCAGCAGCAGTGATTTATCTTAAGACTCATGGGTTTTGTGTTGGTGTTTACAATGGCATACCCAGAATAGGTAAAATGTACACCATCAGCCTCTTTTACAGTGAAACACAGAATAGTTTTGGAAAGTATGTGTGCAGTTGCAGTTAAAGCATGAGGATAAATGTAGCATTTATGTCAAATGGGAAAACCTTAAGAACTTGGGAGCTGCGAACTATCATTTCGTAGTCAGTGACAGTTCTGTCTGAAAGCAGTGTTTCTACTTGTCTGTAAAAATACTGTTAGATGTGAGTAGCTAGGGAGCGGTGAAGTGAGAGTGTCAGTTAAGGAGCAAAAATAAGCAAGAGTTCCCTAGAAGTGTAGGCTAAAGATGCTGTATCTTACCTCTGAATGAATAATACATGATGCTTTTCAAAACCTTTGCACAGCATTTCAACTTCTTTTTCCTCTTGCTTGTTTATGTTCCCTTTTGTAACTTCAGTAGGTTGCCTCTGAAGCTCTGTTTTAGCTTCATATCTCAATGGTAATAGTGACTTCTTTGAAGGGCATGTTTGTTGTGGTTTCAGCCCAGCCGGTAACAAAGCCCCACGCAGCCGCTCGCTCGCTCCTCCCCACCCGGGCCATGGTGGGATGAGGAGAAAATACAAAGAAAGGCTCGTGGGTTGAGACAGGGACAAGGAGGGATCACTCACCACTTATGGTCATGGGCAGAAGACAGGCTCAACTTGGGGAAGAAACAAAATCAATTTAATTTACTACAAGTCAAAACAAAACAAGGATATTAGGAAGCAAAACCAAACCTTAGAACACCTTTCCCCCACCCCTCCCTCCTTACCAGGCTCAACTACACTCCCAGTTCTTTCTACCTCCTCCCCTCCAGCAGCACAGGGGGAAGGGGAATGGGGGTTGGGGTCAGTTCATCCCACCTTGTCTCTGCCGCTCCTTCCTCCTCAGGGGCAGGACCCCTCACTCGTCTCCTGCTCTGGCATGGGGTCCCTCCCACGGGCTGCCGTCCTTCATGAGCTTCTCCAACATGCGTCCATTCTGAGGGCTGCAGTTCCACACAAACTTCCCTGGCGTGGGTCCTTGCTGTGAGACAATCTTCAGTCACAGACTGCTCCAGCACGGGCTTTCCTGAGGAGTCACAGCCATCTTGGGGGTCTCTGCTCCCCCACTCCCCTCCATGGAATGTGGACGACAGCCTCCTCCGGTGCACCTCCTCCCCTTCCTTCCTCACTGACCTTGGTATTTGCATAGATGTTCCTCTCACATTCCAATCCCCTCACTCACTGCAGATTCCTCTACTTAAATCTGTTCTCCCAGAGGCACTACCACTGTCGCTGATGGGCTTGTCCTCGGCCAGAGGCCGGTCCGACTTGGAGCTGGGGGAGCTTCTAGCAGTTTCTTACAGGAGCCACCCCTGCAGCCCCCTCCCCCGCTGCAGAAAAAACATGCCACACAAACCCAAAACAAGAATAGAACATGAATTTTGGTCTCTGCAAGAAAGTAGCGCAAGGCCTCGTCACCGTTAGTGCACCAGTCTGTTCTGGCCTTTTGTACTATAGTCAAATTAATAGTGAAAGGATTTTTCCCAAATGGTTGTGAAAATTGTGGTTGTAACACGTATGACTGAAACTGCAGTTACACCCTTGTAAGGGAGAGATGTGGAGGAAAGAGGAATCTGTTTGTGTTATCCAATTTTATAAGATGCTGCGACACAGTGGTAAAAATCGAGGATGATGCCAATTACAGATTTTCTTTTTTCCAGTGAAAATCTAAGTAGAGATGATTTAGACTGAAATGAAAGCTGTTATGTCCTACCCAGTTAAATGTTCTGTTCACCATGAAATGTGCCAGGAAGGCCACTGTAATGAATCCTCAAAGCTGGAAGAGAAGTCCCATTTTGTCCAGGAGCTCAGTCTTGAGACCACTGACCAGGGAGATAGCTTAATCTCCATCTGAAGAGCTGGAAAGATGCAGTCTGTCCCTTTCATCCCCACGAGAGTCCCTAACTTGTTATTGCTATTTGGCAATTATTTTTTTTTGGTATATTAGGTCAGGGTCTGTGACACCTCAGTGCAGCTGTCTGCTCTCAGTCAGGCTAAGAGCGAAGCTGAATAAATAACTCCTGGCAAGTAAGTGTTATCCTGGTAAATCCTTCTCAGTCCCTATGAGTCTGGGACACATTTGCAGATTTCAGGATGCCTCAAGGCACATTTTCAGCAAATAAACTATTAACCAAGGTAACTTCTCAACTCTAGAAAAAGTTGAGAAAAATCAGTAGGGCCGCATCCATCCTTGTGGATGACTTTGAGCCACTTCTGTAGAATTAGGGATTGGGTGTGAATGGAAATGTTTAAGGAAGTCATTTGAACATTATTTACAGAGTTCACTTAAAAGATGTGCTAATATTTTATAGTTTAGTTATAGTTTATCACTTATCTTTGTTCTTCCAGGCTTTTAAGACCAAGGATGGCTACATCGTGGTGGGAGCTGGAAATGATCAGCAATTTGTCGCTGTGTGCAAGGTAATGGTGTGTTAGGCGACAGTACAGGAATGTGTAATAGTTTCCACTCTGACTAAGTAAATAATTACCGATTGCTTCTTAATTCCCTTTAAATGTGAAAATAAGTAGCGAGTATAAATTCTAAGCCTGGGGTTCTGGCTGGTAGTTTAGGGGACTGATACGGGTTCTGTGCTTTGCCTCTGTATTCAGAACACCCTAATTCCGAAACTTGTGGGTGCTGAACCCCTTCTGAAGTCTGTGCAGCTGCACAGCTAATTAGCTAAAAAATGAACAAGCTAAGAACCTTCCAGTTCTGGAATGGTGAATGTCACGGAAGTCACACTGGTGCCTTTTTCAGGAAGAAATGTGACACTGTTTCTCCATAAAATACATGGTAGGCACAGCTATTAATGAAGTAAAGCTAGGGGATGGATGGTTCTTGTGCCCCTTTAATCAGTAGTCCTTTCGAACGCTAGTATTTGCTGGTCTGTGCTCACAGAGAAACTTGTGGACTTCTTACAAAAGAATTGTTACAGGACTGTGGGCTGACTTTGGAGTAGTGCAGAGATACGACGTTGAAGAACAAATCTTCAAACAAGACTGCTGCGTTCAAAATCTGGTATTTGAACTGAAGGAACACAACACTGGCAGTTTTGTTTTCACAGAGAGTAGCTTAGAAAGCTTTAAAATAGTTTTGGATTTTTCACATACTCTTTTCCTGTTGTTTTAATACCTGGATTTGCTTTTTCCTGTGCAGTGAATATATTTTAAAGGAGAAGGAGTGCTTGTAGGGAAAAAAGTGTTCTAAATAAAGTATAGCAGCATTCCAAATGAAAGACCCCGATAATATGTAAGGAGTTTTCCATATAGCATTAGGCAGCATTTTACAAAATGAGAGTTCTACCTTGTTCCTGACATTGTGTTTTTTCTCTGGGAAATTGGATATTTAACCGAAATTAATCACACTCAGGAGACTGAGCGTTGTGTTCCTCCATTTGTTCATGTCAGACACTTCACATTTCCATGGATGTTCACAACTAATAACTGGAATATTTAGTAAGAAGACAGTGCTGTTGTGATTCTCTCTTAGTACAGTTTGGGGTACATATCCCCACCTTGCTATCTGGATGGGGTCTCTTTTGCTTGCTTGAATTGGCTCGCTCAATAAGTAACCTCTTCAAAGTTTGCTCAGTGGGTTTTCTTCATACAGGTGTCTAACCACTACAGTGTGGTCATTATCTTAATGAATGAAGACTAATGACTGCATAACTGTCTACCTGCCACAACTCAGTTTTATCAAAGACTCATTGTCTTATAAAGGAAATCTTTCCAGAAAGTCCCAGGACATAGCTGTGAATGTCTTCTTGGTGTTTTATCATCTGAAGTGAAGAATTATATACCAAACACTGGTCATCCTGCCATTCTTGAGTGAGGCAGAACTGAAGATCTGTCTCAAGAGGTTCTGACACCATGGTGCGAGTTAGAAGGCACTAAAAATGCAGACCATGCATTCACCTCACTTCAGGGTGCAGTTGCGGGATTTATGGTGTGACTTTGTGCTATGTACTCCCTCTGTAATCAGTAAGGAGTGAATGGTACCCCAGAAGATGAGGCAACATTTCTACAATTTGTGTTACCTCAAAATTTGTAGGACTAAAATTAAGTGAGGTGAATATTGGCCCTAGTCTGCAGGCTGATTTTTTTTTGTTTCATGCTTATAAATGTGTTCTGGTATTTCTAGAATTGAAAGTGGGAGGTACAGAACATGGAAAAATGATGATTGCTCTAATTTCAAAGGGATTAAAAACACAGAAAAAATAGTTCAAGTTTTGGGTAATGGTTAGATTTTTCTATAAACCAGTTATCATATTTGTTTTTAAAAAGAACAGTCATTTTACCCTTATTGAATTATTGTAGGTATGGATTTGGGCTGTTACGTTGCCCAGAAATGGAGTGATGCAGAAGTCAGCATAATGCTGTGAAACCTGTTAGAGTTATGCTCTGTGCTAAGTTGAAGGTGATTTGGAATTTAAAACACCATGAAGGGGAGAGCCAATAGAAGAAGAGGACTTTATTACAGGAAGGCCTGAAACACCCTAGTGAACCTTTAGTAAATACAGAGACCACTAATTCAAACACTGGAATTGCTATTAGAGAACCTTTCTGAGATGAGTTGGTGCTAAAAATAAAGGCTATATGGAAGCCGTTGCCCTGAAGACACATACTCTAGAGATGTAACAGCTGGCTCAAGCTGTAAACAATTGCAAACATTCTGCTTCAACCATATCTTTTCAGGCAAGCAGAAAGAAAAAACTGGAATAATTCACTGTGATGTTTTCAAAATCAATGACAATTAACTGTAGCTTGTTTGGGGACTTGGATAACTGCAGAAAAAACTTTGTAACAGTGCTGGCTGAAGTACATAGTGGTCAAGTGCTAGAAAAGCACATCCTAATGTGCGGCTGCTTTGGTGTAAATAGGAATACTGAGCAAGAGTCTTCAGAAGACTGAGCTTTTCTGTACAGCAAAGGAGAGTACAAACAGGTTTTCTAGTGTTGCGGGGAAAAAATGCAGAGAGCGTAAACTCTGAATGTGCATCTTGGAGCTTGAAGGAGGCCTAGAAATGGAGAACAGCAATTTCATTCCAAGTGGTCACAGTGAAATAAAATAACAGCATGATGCAGAAAGATGAATGGCACATTAGTGAATAACTTCTCAAATGTGCATTTGTTAGTCACAAAATTTAAGAAGAACATATATAGACATGCAGCTTTACAACAGATGGACATTAAGTTAAAGCTGAAGTCAGTAACATTAATTAAAACAGTAGAGTGAGCAACTCCATATGATCATTTTTCATATAACTCATCAAATGGAACCATAGGTTTCTGATTAATTTTTTGTGGGTTTTTTTAAGCTCTCATAAATAAGTATTCACTATCATTTACTTTGAACAACCTTGCGTGATTTTTTTCTCTGAAGCAGTGATTTGTAACTCCAAAATGGCAGTATTAAAAAGAGAGATAATTTTAAGGAGGTACTAATATTATTAAACTTTCAGGTGGGAAAAGAACATTTTCTAAAGATAAATTATGGTATGTTGTGATTTTCGTAAGGTGGATTGTGTAAACATAGAAGGAAAAGAAAATATGCTGTGAACTAAGTGTTGATTGAATATGCTAGATTGATGTTTTATGTTACCTTGCAGATAAAAATCTGTAGAAAAGTTATGTAATATGGTCATTGTTCTAACATAACTTACTGATACCTTGGTTTCCGTGCTTAGTTTTGTGACTCTAGGTGACAACCATGTCAAAGGTGACTGATTTGAATATCTCCAAATATCTGTTGAAAGATTATCTGTTTTGCTGATTGTTTTATGTCATCAACAGCTATTCACTTGGAAGGGAAGCCATATCCTTATTCACTCCAGCAAAGTGAGAAGTCATTAAATGGTAGTGGCCTTGGTCTGGACCAGTCTCAGATAAATTAGTAGAATTTTAAGTTTGAGGCAAATACCAAAGAGATTGACCCCAATCTATGTATCACTTACATGTGGTAGTACATAGGCATATGGATTCACAGGAGCAACTGAACATGTTAATAACGCAAATATCCACTGAGGATTGCTAAATACATAGAAAACAGCTCTAACTCAGAAATGCCCTAATCTAAAGATGGGTGGAGTTTGGATGAGTATTAAGGACTGGCCCTGTTCTTAAGCTCTTCCTAAGTATCTGCACTCAGCCGCAGGTAGAGATAGGATGATGGGCTATAGGGACATCAGCTTTGAGCCAGTACTGGTTTTTTGTAACCCATTTTGGAAATGGCCCTGTAAAAAATGTAGCATGTTTAGAATGATTATAAGACTCATCATAAGAAAAATTGATCTTGAGTGTGTGTTAGTGAGTAAAAATACACGAAGAATGCATGACAGTTTCTTTGTAAGCTTCTATTCTGCCTTCCTCTGTAGCTGATGTTATTGCGATATTTTTTATTAGACTTGGAAAGCACAATTCATTCTGTTTATTTATGTCCTATATAAATTCATTGTGGCATGAATAGATATATAGGAAGTATTGATTGTCCACACAGCTACTCTGTCTCATAAATGCCTCTACAAAATTCTAAGACTCATTCTCCATATTTAATTCCCTTTATAGTATAATACATATTGTGTTTGCATGATGGTTAAATTTCTAATGTGCCAGGTGGGAGTTAAATATAGAAGATATATTTCTCCTTTCTTAGAGGCTATACCACCTATTTTCTTTATTAATTCTTTTGGAAGAAATCATAAAGAAAAATATGACATTTCAATAGAAAAACATCTTTTCACTTTTTTTGCCTTTTTGACAGAAATTACTGAAGTGGAAAGAAATATTCTTAGACATATCTTTTCTCAGTCTAGCATATGAAGTACAGTCATATTTCTTATTCTGTGACATATAACTCAGTGCAAGGTAATCCCACAGATCTCTCCAACCTCACGGTAATAACTTAGAAACTTTTTAGTGTTCTACAATATGAATTTCTCCTAACTAATGGTGAAAGCTATCAACTAAAATTTGGATCTTCAGTTTAATTTATGTCTTTTTCTGTACTTGTTATGTAACATTAACCAGGAGGCATTATCTTTTCTTAATTTACTACTCTATATTAAAAGATTAATGAGAAGTAAGGATTTTTGGAAAGCTATCTTAAATCAGTAATGAATTTCCTTAGCTATATAAATATCTTTTACCAAGCACATTTCTTACTCAGCTTTATTTTTACTTAGATCCTGAATTTGCCTGAAGTTAGTAAGGATTCCAGATACAAAACTAATACACTCAGAGTCCAGAACAGAAAAGAACTTATTGACATATTGTCAACCCGGTAAGTTAATTAAAAGGGAAGAAATGACATTTAATCTGTTAATGCAAATAGTCATGTATAAGAAACTCTCATCATGTGAAAATTTTACTTTACTCTTTTGAGATACTTTATTTTTTAAAAAGGGAATTGAGAACACTTACTGATGTTAAGTATACTGCCTTTTGCACACAGACTATAGTGTGGACTAGCAAGAAGCCAGACCACAGATTTAAGTTTTCAGAAACCATTTTAAGTTATTTTTAACCATAACTTGAATTTTAGCGAAACAACCAGTGCTTTCTGCTTTCCTGGATGAATGTAACTCCTGGAAATAAAATGCTTGGAGCGCCATTTGCTTTTGCTGTGACTGGGATTTTAAAGTTTTCACTGAGAGTTGCTGTATCCAAGGGAGTTCCACTTGATGCTACTCCCTCACTACTGGTTCTGTATTGTGGTACTCTGTGCCCCAAATTCTTCCTGGGCCAATCCTTTTGAAATCAAAAGGATATATGCTTAGTATTCTATGTGGGAATCATCCTATTAAATACTTTAATTAAAAATTATTTAAGAGGAAGCTAAGGAACCCTTTATTTGAGAGATTAAAATAGCTTAGTTATCTTCCTCATTCTGTTTGAGAAGGCCTTATTTCTGTGGAGTGCTCTTCTGTTTAATGGAAAGGATGATACATTTATATAACATAAGAAAAAACCTAATCTGTCTAAAGCTACACAAAGGTGGTTTCAGCAACACTTCATACTTTGGGGGACAAGCAGAAGAGGCACATCTGTTTTCAATGATTCAATCTACTGTTTTCAATGATTCAAGAAAACTCACACTATTGTTTTGACGCTTGGCCTGTATGAGTCTTTGTCAACAAATGTGTAACAATTATCATTCAGGCAATTTTTTTTGTTTTTTTTTAGGAGCATTAAGTCAGATGCCTCCCCTTTTCATTCTATCTGAGAAAAGAGTTTCAGTAGCACACCTCTCCCTTTCCTCTCAACCCCACACATTTTTTGGATACTGAGAACCAGAATCACCTTGCATTAAAGGCTGTGGAGAGAGTGGCTTTGTGTATTCCTGTTGCAGGTGCACTTTTGTCTCTGTCTTACCTGTCCATTTTCAGGTGTCCTGCCCCCAGCGAAATAGTGAAGTACCAGGTGACTTTGCATTTTCAAATAATTATGATACAACTCTTCATGTTGAACTTTTGGAACTCATCTTTTACTTGCCTTTATATAACAAATGTATTGTGATAGCACAGATGAACCCATTCTTTCTAAAAGTTTTAAGCCCTTGAAAGGCAAAAGTTATCTTTTGACCTACTTTTGAGCTTTTACATTGTTGACACTTAATCTTAGTTTCAAAGTTGGTTCGTGTTGACTTATTACTTGGAGTTCATTTCATTTAATATGGCGTTTATCTGATGTACTCTGGGACCTTATGAGAGTGCTGTTTTGCCATCCACAGATCAATAACTTAATAGGTTGTTGCTTGTGGTTAATTTTGAATGCAGGGTTGGTTTTTTTAATGGCCAATATCTGAATAAGAAGATAAAGTTCAAGGAGCAGTTGTTCTTTGAATGAATTGCCAGAATTCTAATTTGTTTTTATATCTGTAACATTTAGTTCATCAGATTACCTTATTGCTCTTTCAATTACTGCTTTATGTCTTTTTTTGTCAGAGTTTATGTTCTGTTTTATTAGCATCATTTAGGCTGAATTTCTGTGTAATTTCTATGCAGGTATGTGACTGTATACATTCTTTTGGAGTAGATGTTTCCAATAGTATTCTATTATATCATATTACTGTGACATTCATCTTGCATTCAATTTTAAAATGATGACTATAACAAACACCTTTAGCATTGTAATGTATGTTTCCATACACATTCCATGGTAACTTTTATTCACTAATGCACAGTTTTTTGTAAAATTATATGTGGTTCGTTTTTGAAGTTATTTAGAGAATTAAATGAGTAGTTTCTCCGTGCTGAAAAATGTCAACCCTTGAGAAATGAAGGGAAATGACAAAATAGTAATGGCAGAATTTCACTGAAAATATCTTAATTAAATCACTGATTGCTTGAGATTATTGCAGCTTCCAGCACATGGAAAATATAAACCTAAGGTGTGTTAGTTGGAAAGAAACACCTGCAGACCCTCCCATTCAATATAAGTACACTGGTATCCACCTCAAAATAAATTTGTGGAGACATGAACTGGAGCAGCTTAGCAGAGTTGTGATTTTCCTGACATGGGTTCTACTACAATCACTTTTGTTGAGATGAGCCCCTCCTTCATGTGGTGGAAGGCAAAAAGGAACATGGAAGTCCTTTAAGGAATTAGTCAGGCCATTCATCCATGTCTCATTTTGATGCTGTGCCAGGCAGGTTGCATACAGCTTGATGCAAAGCAGCTTTTTTCCAGTGATGTTGCAATGGAAAAATTCAGCAAACTTGTTTGGTGTGCCAGGCTGAGCAGTAAAAAGAGTAAAAATTTGCATCTGTGTATAGGAATCTGGTCATTCCTAAATGTTCCTTCTGTTTTATACATGCTTGGAAACATAAATGGGAATTATGGTCCTGGAGTGGAATCCTTTGAGAGTGTTGCTGCTGATGAGGCCAGTGAAAAGATTCACGGATATGGTCTATGTCTCAGCAGCAATTATGGTGACTAGAAGCACATGAGAGGAGACATATATTTGTGTTTCCTTCCCTTTCCCCAACCTCTTTTGCTGCCATTTTCAGTTTATACAGCCTTCCTGTTCCACTAAATCATTGGTATTTTAAGCACCATTTGTATGGCAGATACTCGGTGCTCTGCAGTTGTTTGCATATATAATTGCTGTTGCACAGTAGATATATACATACTTTTTTCCAAGCTGTTGATGCTGTTATAACCTTATTGAGCTGAGGTGCCACCAGAGCCTAGAGTAGGCTTCCATTGACCTATCTAACCTGTCCCCTTCCTCCTATCTCTTTTGAAGTATTTCCAGAAGTATGACATACCTTTTCTTTTCCTATTCTTGATTTTCAAAATGCAATTCATGTCTAACTTCTGAGCACTTAGTAAGTGCAGGAAGAAGGATTCTTAACCTCCTCCTCTTAAGGAAAAAGATTTCCCAGGTTTTATTTAGGAATAGAAGGAGATGCTCAGACCTACTCAAAGGGTCAGGAACTCCCTGAAGTCCAGAGCATTTAATTCACTGCATGTGTGGAGCTGAAGTTTTTAAAAACATCTGAACTCTGAATACCAAGGAGACAGTTGATGCCTTTCATTTGCTAGGGTAAATGTTAAGCAACTGAGACTCTTTGGCCACAGTTTTATTCTAGATGTGTGCACAAAGAAAACATTGGTACAATCATACAATGTCAAGGAATGCTGTTTTTTTAAAAAGGATGTATCTTGGGAATTCTTGACTCAAATGACCTCTGATTTAGGTCAATAATTCTACTCACCACCTGCAGTAACCGTGCCAGATTTCAAGGCAGTTAGATAAGCATGGGGATTATATAGCACTTAAAAGAAATTGACCTTTAAACAGAAGACTTTTCAGAAAGGTGTGAAATTACCTATTCATCACAGTCAGATGTCCTGAGCTGAGTGACAATACAAGATAGAGATGAATATGGCTTGAGACATAAATGTAGCTTGAAACAACAGCTCCGAGAGGTGTGAATTGCTCCATTCATTTCAGGAAGGATTTTATCATCCTCTCTCTTCCTTGACAGAAATGAAGAGTGAAGCACATCTGTCCTTAGCTCTTCACCCCAGCTTGCTGTCTGCTTACAGCATCTCAACTCCCTCTGTAGGGTACACATGAAAGGGAGAGGGGGAGAGCAGGTAGCAGAGGATAAATTCACATATCCACAGAGATTGTCAGATCTCAATAAAAGGGACTGGAAGGTAGACTACTGGAGTGGTGTGCTGCTTCTGAGAGACCCAGCTCTCACACTGGGACAAGAGGAGGGAATTACAGAAACCAGACCCAGAGATCTTGAGAGGGGGAGTGTTTTTCACTTCTGTCTTCTATAGGGAGATGAGTACACTGCTGCAAGGACCACTGGGTCATAGGATATTCACAGATAAGAAGAATATAGGTCTATGCAATGTTTTGTACTTGCTTTGCTATTGGTGGTGTCGTTCCTTTTCTATCTCTGGTCCTCTTCCTGCTATGCTCTTTTTTTCCTGTCCCCATCATCTTCCTCCACTTCCTATGGCTCCCCCAGCTTCTTATTTCCTCTTTCTTCTCCCACTGCTGACATTCGCACATCTACTACATTTGCTTTACACAAAATGAAGTTTTGGTGCCTTCTGTATCTTCCTCTTTATTTAGGTTACATTTTCCCCAAATGACAACAAAGCAGAACTCTGACAAAAGCAAATTGCCTCTGAATGTCTTCCTTTCTTGGGTGTGTGCCAAGAGTCAAATTTAAAATGACCCTACCTGGGTGGTGGTCAGGTTCAATGGCTACTACAGAGGCCCCCGAGACTCCCAGCTCATGTGAGAACTGACAGACTACAGAGTGCTCTGGTTTTTATGTTTCCAGTGGAAACTTCTGGTTTGTGAGTTAAATGTACATCTGTCCAAGAGAACCAAGTTTTAACTGTTGGAACGTTCTCCCCCCACCTCCGTTCCACTTTTACCTTTGCTTCCTCTGGAACAGAATAGTACCAGGCAAAATGTGGATTATTTTGTGTGTGTGTATACATACATACATGTGTCAAGACTTACATATATAGTGCGTGCATGAAATTTGAGATGTATCTGTGCAAAAGCTGGTATAATGCCAGTTTTAAGAGAAGCCGCTTTGAGGAAGGGGACTTAATCTGTTGACCTTCTCCTTCAAATTACTCCAGAAGTTGAATGTTAATCCTACCCTGCACCTCAGTAATGTAGACACATTTTAAGACAGTGCAGCTAAACGTGTACTCCAAGGTACTTCGGGAAATAACCTGTAAATGGAACAGAGGGTGTGGGGCTGTATGAGTGCAGGGGGAGGGGGAATAGCAGACATGCTCTCAGCCCTTTAAGGTGAAGCAGCTCATATAATGAAGAACACATAAATTCATCATGATTAGTGCTCCCGCAGCTATAGCTGAATTATTGTAGACTTAAATTCAGAATTGTTAGGGCTGGAAGCAATTCAAAGTGGAACTTCTATTCCTAGCACTTATATTTTAAAGCCCTTATTCTTGACTGTGCACCACAGCTGCATGTTCTGTATATAAGCGTGAGGGGAAAAGAAATGAGCAGGAAGGAAGCACAGAGGAACCTGATCCTCAGTTAATGAGATCGTTGCTAAATTGTTTCCACCTAGTAACAGAAGAGGAGAGCACCTAAAGCGGAAAGTGTATTGTAAAATGTTTAATTTACCTGATGAGGAGCACTGTTAAATTCACACTTTTTGAGACACACCCAGTCTATGTAAATCTCCTTCCCCATCCCCACCTTTTCTTTTTCTAAACCAAGAGCCTTGTAGACTGAAGTCAATGTTGATAACATTATAGGAATGAGCATCTGGTTGTTTACTGCTTCAGCAAGACAGGTATCTGAAGTTTGAAAGTTAATTGACTTCAATGTGGCACAGCTGGTAAGGTTTACTTTCCTCAGTCATCTACCACATCATCAGTGCAAAGATGGTTGAGCTGTGTAGTCATCAGCTACTGAACTGTCACAGTTTGATTTTAAAATGCTGTGTTTTAAAATGTTATTAGATTTATGTTGAATTCTATGCATGCAACTGAGAGAGAGATCAAAAACATCTGATTTTTGGACTGGGTAAGCTAATGTGTATTTTCTGTGTTCTCTTCTCTTCTCTAAGCATTTTCATACATGTGTGAAGTTCAAGATCCTGCCTGAAAAGGAACTTGCTATCTTTTTTCTGGTGACATATGTTACTAGCTACAAGGCTGCTGAAATCAAGGGACATCTTTTTGCTGATTTTTGAATGAGCTTTTTGACCTGACCCTTGTTAGCTCTTTACTCCCCTTGAGTAGTTAAAAGAACAGCAACAAAAATCAATACAGCTTTCCATTATTCTCAATGTGCTTTTCACTGGTGCGTGTTTACCTTGCTGATTTTCAGTTAATTTACACTTCCTTTGTTACAACTATAGAAGCTACAGTCTTTTTGCTTACCTGAGTAAAAGAGAAGAAGGCTTAGGAAAAGGAGTAAATTTCTAATGTGCGTAGTTTAACATTATCTGAATCCAAAAAGAACTAGTTCTGGAACATGCTGGATTTTGCTATTTGGGAGCCATAAGTAACACATTTTACAATATGGACGTGTTTCCCTCTCTCTGCTATGCTATTCCTTTAAAATCATACATGGTTTTAAAACAGCATGCAAAACTTCAAAAAGGAGCATGAATGTCCATTCATCTCTAGAACAAATTCTGAAATAAAGTTGAAGGTTTATTAATAGTTCTATTAAACTGGTAATATATATAGTACGCAGAAATATAAAACAAGTTTCAGAGTGGATTTATGGTACCTACAAATATCTGGACTGTACTTTATGTAGCTACCACTTACAATTTACTATATGTAACATCTTTTAAAATAGTTGACATATCCATCAGCAAAACATGTCAGTACAATAATGTTGAACCCAAAGATTTTAAGGGTCTGTTGTGGTTTGCCGAGTGATTAATCAGTAACCAAGAGGAGACTAATTAGACACTAATACAGAGATGCTTACAGACTATTGAGTAAATACTATAGTGTTCATTTTGAAAACTCTAATTGTATATTTACTGCACACTAAGGGATAATGATCCATTATTTGAATTTTCCAAAGAAATTTTTTTCTATTACTTTTATTTTGTGTAGTGTCTTCCGTAGATGCTATTGTAAGAAACTGTACAAACTATTTTACTGAGTTAACTACCAATAAAGAGATGATTAGTAGTGAAGGGAGAAAATATTGTAGATATTTGAAAGTAAATAGACTGTTGATAGGACAAACCAATGCAAAAACCATAATGCAAACTTGGGTTGTGCTAGAAAACACAAGAATGCTATTGTGGACTTTAGCAAGAACAGAGAAGGTTTTTGTGATTGACTGCATGTAAAAAGCTATTACTAATTCTAGATGTTGCCATTCCATCTGCATTTGGTAGCTGTCCAAATTACTTCTCTGAATTAATTGCCATAAGCCTTTCCTATAGAAAAGAGCAGTATTTTGCTTCAGTAGTTCTAAACTTACTTTGTGTGGAATTGGATGGTTTTATTCATTAGAGAAATGTGGATGCTCTTCCACATAGGATGTGACAATGATTGAAGTTTTCCTAGGAAACATGGAAAATGGGAATATATGCAAAGAATGCAGACAAAGTGGATCCATTCATGCTTTAGAAGTCTTTATTTTGCTGAAAGACAGAATATTTGCTAAAAAAGGAACAAAGTTTACATTTATAACTAACAGGAGGAGAAACTTAGTACGTTTTAATAGAACGCGGGTATGTTTCTAACTCATTAAAGCCCTTTCATCTAACTTGTGCAAGTCAAGCAGACATTCTATTCCCTTTTTGCAATTAATAATCCATTCTCCTTTTTTTTTTTTTTTTTTTTTTTTTTAGAATTTGTTAGAAAGCACAAGGATTTAGGTCTTGCTTTTTAAGAAGCAAAACTACACTTGTGGTTTGTGTAAGGAAATAAGGTGTAAGCCCTTTTTATCTGATATTTAATTTTTGGACTTTTGGAGGCTCTGCCTTATATTGTGCTGTAATGTTTTTTCATTAATTTACTGAGCATATAGTTTAAATTTAGATTTTTTCATTTAATGGTGCCTGCTAGATTTACAAATTGAGGAAAAATATATTTAGTTGGATTTCTTCCTGTGAAATAACATTTCAATTAGTTCAGCTCATGCTACACTTTCTAATCTTATAATAATTTTAATCATGAAATATCTTTAATGTTAAAAGTTTCAGAATTCTATGCCTCATTTCAATATTGCAGCTTCAGTAGCTTCATGAGTGCTGTGTAATTCAGTGCAAAGGAGGCTTAGAGTACTGCTTAAAATGCAAATAAGACCTCATGGAGACTACTACCTGTTTTAGTGAAGTAAGCCTTAGTACAGGCTTTGCAGTAAAGGTCCTAGCAGTGGGTTTGCTATCCATTAGGGTACATATCCTTTTTTTCCCCAAGGTGTTTTGAGAGAGAGCCTGCATTCAAGCTTCATACCACAGACTAGTGTGGTAGAAAGTAAACGCTTTTGAACTTCTAAAATACTGGTAGTAATTGTAGAAAGCTAAGCTACAGATTTAAAATGATTCTACAAATAAATCATAGACAATTTAAATGGCATTTATGTGATTATAACAGATGGAAGGTTTTAGAGGGAAAAGGGACTCATCTGGAAATACATGAAGCTGTAGTGTGAATCACATGGTTGAGCTCTCCTGCAGTCACTGAGTATCATTGAGGTTCCATGGACAGATAAAGATTCATTTGCAAGTGTCATGCTTCAAAGTTCAGATGCTGTACAGTCTTGGATGGCTTTTTACTAGCTTACATTTGGAAGATGGACCATTTTTTAGCCTTGTATATGTTTCCATCAGTTATTTTATTTATATATGTATATAAAAATTTTTTCCCACTGAAAGACAGAAGA
This sequence comes from Aviceda cuculoides, assembly GCA_035590195.1. Lineage (NCBI taxonomy): Eukaryota > Metazoa > Chordata > Aves > Accipitriformes > Accipitridae > Aviceda > Aviceda cuculoides. The sequence goes on from JAVJGG010000009.1 coordinate 3,837,003, forward strand.
TGACACTATAAATTTTTCAGTTAAGAAAAGGAAATTATATACTAAGTAGGATATTTATAAAAGACAATATCAAAGCATAGAAAAATGTTTTAAAACAAGTGTTAAAGGGAAAAGGATTGGCCAGGCCTTGTAATTTACTGCTGATAGAGCTTTTCATTTTCAGGAGAGAATTTTAGTCTTCTGCTTCCAAGAGAAGTTTTTCTTGAAGGTCTTGATGTTTTGGAGTGCTGAGCATGATATCAACTGATACCTAGCAACCTAAACATCAGCCTTTTGCTATAAGGAAAGCTTATGGTATTTATTTGTGTAAGTGCTATTAACAATTGCATTTAGATGGTGGGAATGATGCATATAGGGTAGCAAAAAACCCCCCCAAACATTCAAAGTTTGTGCAGCTTGTGAAGCTGACATCAGAGAGGTAAACTTGGGCATTTTTTTATTCTCACGTTATCTTTTATCAGATTTTGAAACAGTATTTCTCCCTTAATGCTGTGCAACAGATATTTCAATATATAAAACACAGCTGAATGAACCAAATAGTTGCATGCTGTTGCTCTCAAAATCTGAATAATAGTCCTTTATTGGCAGTGGTGATGTTCTGTTTTGTTTTTAAACAGTTTGCTTAACAATATGCTCTCAACAGCCTCTTTTTACCACAAATAAAGGAAGCTATTCTACATCAGATTTAGGTCAAGAGTTTCAATTTCAAGAGAAAAATGCTGTGTGTCTCCTTTGAGGGTGATAGAATGTGGGATTTTACATCTTTGAGTTTAAAGCTTTTAGGAATTCTCTCCAACCACCAATAAACAAATTAATAAGTAAGACTAAGAAGATGGTTAGGTCCATTCAAAAAAAGTGTTTTTTTAAAACAGAACATCACTTGTTTTCTACAAAAATTGTGGTAATTTTTTTTGCCTCTTACATAGGAGGGAAAAAATCAAAGCAGAAGCTAAAATTGCAGAAATTTGTACACCCCACAGAAATTTTGCAAAATGTGCACTCACTTCACTGTATGTTGAATCACTGATACTGAATGTATGCCTTGAAAGATATTCAGATTTACCATGACATCAGGAAGTAGCATACTGATTATGTAGATGTAAACAATTGAGATTCCCATTGAAAAGTCTTCATTTTCAGACTATCCTTTAAATCCAAAAGTTGTTTGCTTTTTTTAAACTCAGGAGGATATTTATAAGCTCTTTCTTAAAAAGTAGTACAAGGAACATAACACAGCAGGTCTTAGTCATTACTAATAGATCAAGGGAATGATGATACAAAGATTAAGAATTACAATAATTTCTTAGTGATGGTCTTCTGCACCGTGGTTATGATGCTGAGTCCAAGAGTCCTTTTGTAGATGTGCTGTCTTTTGTTAGAAATGAGATAGTAGTGGAGGTTGAGGTGTCAGAAAAAGTAGTAGCTGAAAAAAACTTTTAATTTATAAAAAGGGAGTTAGCGGACCATGAATTATGAAGCGTCTCAGGAGGGAAGGGTCTTAATTGCTAGCAGAGAACAGCACAGTTTTGTATAAATAGGACCAGTAACTGATGGGAAACAGTTTTTTGTATGAATCATATTTATACTGTGAAATAGTTTGAGCCCCAAACCTTAGTAATAGAAGGCTATGAATAACAAGAATATGCGGATTATGAGAGTTATTGCCAAACAGTGAGTACTGAAGGGAAATGCAAATTATATTTACTTTGGCTTTCCTAATAGCTGCAGTCACTGAGGAAGGAAGGTAATCTACCTCTCCATAGTTACCTTTTTTCCCCAGTTTCCTGTAGTGTTCCTGATCCTAGGTATGGTCAGCAATAGAGTATTAAATTAGATGGACCCTAGATGTATCCAAGAGTGGCAGTATCTTTATGGCTGACTACATCTATACCCTGAAATAATATTCAATGAAGTCTATAACTGAACAGTGCAATTATCTTACATGTTTTCTTTAGAAGTGATGCTTCATTATGCTTCATTTCTTCAGAAGTGATGCTTCATTTTATAATACATATATAATACAATATATTATACAATATAATACATTTTATAACACAGTGCAAAACTTGTGCATTTTCGTATTCATTTAGAGTGCAAAATGCATTTGGTATCAGGATTTATTCCCTCAAAGCTTGGGGAAATCGTTTCTGCACAGGGAGAAAGACATTAACTGTGAAGCTTGGATCCATACCTATGCCATATACTTAATATAACTGTAACTTGTCACCATCACTATTTTTTTTTTCTTTAGTCTAAAAGTAGCATGAAATACTTTTCAGCCAATCTCTGCATATGTATAAAAAGCTTACAAAGTTTGACTTTTTACTGATTTAGGGGGTTTTGTGCTTTCGTCTCTATTAACTTTCCATCGGAAACTTGGAAGGGTTTTTTTGCATAATAACATGCTAGAAGTAAAGCTGAATGTTACTGAGATTGCTCCAGATAACGCTTAGGAAACTCTGAACTGGTGAGCTATAGCATACTAGTAATTGAGTGTCCCTTATCAAGGTTTCTATTAATTTCATTTCCATCAAGTCTTTAAATCACACCCAATTTCTTTTCAGTGTTGTACGTATCATGAAGTAGATCTTTCCTTTCTAATAATCTGGTAGACCTCTGTGTTATTTACTGTCATGAAATTTAAGATATGATCTCCAAATAAGTTCACCTTTGATTCAGAATCCCATACGGCTGCCGAAGATACCATCTCTCAGTGACTGGTATTGCTTCAAGTGTGTTTTCTTCATGTGTGTAACTCTACTGGGCAGATGAGGAAAGAAAAAGTATTTAGCAAAGGAGGGGAAGTAGAGTGGTGCTACCAGTTATGGAATTGAATGCTTAGAAAGAGATAAACTGAGCTTTTTGTTTGTGATACAAGGACATGGAACTCTGTGTTCACCAGCGTAGGCACAGTGTATATATGCTGAACCAGTTGTCCTCAGGATGTGTGATACAATCATACAACAAATAAATATATAATCAATGTTGTTATCTGACCAAAAAATGTGGCTGTTAATCCTGACATATATTTTGGGTGTAATGGAGGAAAAACATTGTGATGCTTTACGTCAGCTTTTAGTGAGCAGTGTAATATGTTAAACTCATACCCACATTATAGCTATCCTTTTGTTGTTAAATATGTACATAAAAGAAAACAAACCTGAAGCACATTAGTGTAATTGAGGACTGGAGGAAACCCATTGATCCTTATTTGAAACTGCTGATAAATTTAGCTTTACATCATTGCTGGATTGCTTCAGATGATCAGATAGAAATAGAAATCAGTTCAGCTATGTTCTTTCCCCTATGTCTTTGGGTTTTGCATTTCTGAAGAACATGGGTAGTACATTTTTGTTGTGTTATTCACTACCTGGGAAGAAATCAGTGGGTAAGTGTATGGAAGCAGTGAGAGAGGGAGGAGACATGCTATACATTTTTCCGAATCTGAAAGCACAGAGTTGAAACCACATGCTTCTTATTTGCTCTTAGGTTTTCAGAAAAAGCAACGATTGAATGGTTGCAGCTCTTTGAAGGTAGTGGGCTTCCATATGGCCCAATCAACAATATGCAGCAAGTATTCTCGGATCCTCAGGTTGGTTCTCACCAAGTCTTTTGTATACATTGTTACATGTGTTTTACAAATGCTGAGTAATGATCACTTTACCTGCCACTCAGACCTACTTTAAAGTGGGATTTTGAGAGTTATATGGTGGATTGAGTTTAAGCTAATAATATGGCATAATAAGAAAAAAAACCAGATCCTTAAATGAATTATATGCTTGGGAACACAGATTTTGCCATAATGCATTAAACTATAGATATTCCATGGCTTGTATGGAGTCTGTCTTTCAAAAATGGCTGGTAAAATGGGGAAAGAAACTGTAATATGTAATTGCATTTTGTCAGATAAATATGCAGAAAAGTACCTTTCTTGCTGTCCACAAGTAACCAATTTTCTGTATGGAGTATGGATAATCAGAATCTATAGTGTTTGAAAAAAATGGGCACCTTTTTGACCGGAAACAGTAAAGGAAGCACAAAAGTCAAATGCAGAAAGATTTTAACCTTTTCTTGGCCTGGTGGTTTCCCTGGCGTCAGCTTATTTATTTATTTATTTATTTTAAATTTTAAGTATTCCACTGAATAACATCTATATTTAATTATAAAAAATATTTTTACTTTCGAGTATCTGTAGAGTTATATTATCTGCATATTCCTTGATCCCTCCCCTTCTTCTCAACCTCTGGCTTATGATGGGTTAAAGGGCCCAGCACAAACCAAATTATACTGTCTTGAATAGTGTAACAGATTATCTTATGGCTATTCTATTGTGTGATGAATCTCCTTTAAATTAATTTCTAATGATGAGAGTAACAGGGAAAATGATTGACCATTGGAGGGGAAAAAAAAAAAGCAACCGATTTCATACGTGTCCAGTGTTTGTCAGGATTTTGAATATGATTGTACTCTTTGGGAAAGAACAGGCAAAACAATCTCTATCATAAGGGAATATGTATATAATAAGTGTGTTTGTTATAAATATGCTTATTACACTTTTAGAGGTGTAAGACAATATTTTTTTAGGCTACTGCAAGGAAAGAAGTTTTTTTTCTTAAATAAATATGCTCTTTCTCCTTAAAATGATGTAGTACCATGCTGTAAAGTATGCATGGGCCAAACTTTTCACTTCTTAACTTTCACAGCGATTAAGGTTTGGCTTTGAAAAACATACAGCAAGAGTATTTTACTTAGAATGTGGTTGATTTGGGGAGCATTGGAAAAATATTCTTTGCTTTTTTTTTATGCTGCGAATTGTAAGAAGTCAGGTCCACTCTGAAAGAGATGGATTTTTAAAACAGTATGTCATGGGATAGCCATTACCTCCCAAATTGGAGAGGTTAGCTTGGTTACCTTGCTCTTATTAGAATTCACCTAAATAGTATTATTTTTTATACATAATATATATGATATATATTATTTTTATTTATATATCTGACAGGTTATTTCCTGACATAGTTAGCCTATCTATAAAAGGTATCACAGTGCTTTGCAGTCAGATACCCCCATAAGGCAGGTTTTTCAAATTATTTTCCTGTTAATGGGCATACTGATCTCTTTTCTTCCTGATGAAACTGCTTGAAAATGTCTTTTCTACACCCTTTACTGAAATGTGGCACGCAGACACTGTGTTCTTATTACTATTGGAAATGAACTGTCAGTATTTATGGCGATGCTGCATGTTATACGTTTGTTTTGTTTCTTTTGCTGCCTGCCTCCTTAAGCATTTTCTCACAGTTACTGTTCTATTGAAGGGGAGGTGAAAAAAAAGATGTCAGTTCTTTCCTCTTCTTTCTTGACATATGGAAAAGTGTTGACATTTTAAGGTATTGCTCTTATGGCTAGATATTTACTTCACATATAGAGTTAAGCCCCTCTCTCCACCTTCATGTACAGGAGAGACTATCCAGCAGACCAGGAATTTGGAGAGTAGCAAACCTTTTCACCTCCACATTTCTTCTGAGCTGTAGTTTTTTGCTGCTGTACCTTGCTGAGTCTCCCTCCACTTGCTCATCTCTATGATGCTGTATAGACAGCATGCATCTGGGATAAACACACATGCTTGTGTATAGCTTTGCTCTTTTCATAAGCCCGTCTGCAACTTTCGTTTCTGAAACCTCAAAAAGCATGATAGTGTCCTGAGACTATGTCTAAGACTAGGGAAGAAGTCTAGCCACACCTGAGAATCTGTAATCTAGGTATCCTCTGCGCTATGAAATCTCAGTTATAAGAGGGAAAAATCAGCACCCACCAACAAGAACATACTGTAATTGCAGCAAGATTTTTCTCATATGTAAAGCTGAACCCAATCATTAAGTATAAGAACTTTGTAATCATTCTTCACAGTGCTCCCGTTATAATATGGTGGTTTTTTTCAGGCTCAGTTTAGATCAGAAAATATATTTCTAGGAAAGATGTCACTCAGCTTGCATTTAGTAACCTTACTTACTAATACTTTATAACAACAAGTACAAACAGTTTTATGTAAAATGAAAGAGTGTATCATAATGCAGCAATCAGCTTTTCATATTCATTTGCTTTCAACTTTCTCAATTACAAAGACTCCAGAAAAACATCAAAGCGAGTAATACTTCAGTACAGACAAACTCTAATCTACTCTAACAGATAATACTTGGGTTTTGCTAACCTTTTCCATTTTGGACATTACCAGCAGAATTGGATCTAAACACAATTCCATTTTTTAAACTACATTTTATTGCCTTCCTATTTGATCTTTGGATTGTAATATCTGTAATGCAACCATCATTCATTATAAGTGCAGTCTTGCACCATTAGTGACCAAGATGTGCTGCATGGACATCAACAATTGTCGAAGCATATGCCAGCTCAGCTGTCAGTAATACTGCAAAGGGTGCACTGGGCTGGTAGAATCCAAAGACAGAAATCCTGGGAAGGAGTTGGAATAATGCAAAGGAGGAATGGAAGCAAGTCTGAGGAGATAGGAAAGACAAGTAAAGGAGGTGACTGAAATGGTCTAGTGGAATTTAATCAGCTACAGGTGGGTCATGTTTTCAAATTTTATTTTATTTTAACTAAAAGGACCTCAGAACTCTGAAGGCCAAGAGTGGTTTGTATAACTTCTTATATAAACTCAGGTAAAACAACACATTTTTTGATCCCAGGACATTTTGTTAATATCATTAACAGCTTCAATCATACTCCAAGTGAGCTGCCAAAAAACATGAAAAACTTTTTACTAAGTTAGAGTGCCAGGTGATACTGATTTTTCCATGAATGGAGTGAAAAGTCCACTTTTCCCACTGATTATTTTTTCTTCATTTGTGAAGTTAAAATGAATACCACAGGCATTTCTATGGCTAAGTCAATCAGTCTGTGGATAAAAGTGTATGTGTACTTGTGCATGTATGGATAAAACGGCTGAGAGAAAGAGGAGCAGATTTGCTAGTTAAGGGACCAATTTTCTTAAAAGCAAGAGGGAGGAAAGAA
>JAVJGG010000009.1:3848383-3887617 GCA_035590195.1 Aviceda cuculoides
GAGAATAATGATAATAATAATAAAATGACAATAATAATAAATAAATAATTGGAATATACAAAACAAATGATGCACAATGCTATTGCTCACCACTTGCCAACCAATGCCCAGTTGGTTCCTGAGCAGCAGCCTCCAGCCAGCCTCCCCCCCCCGTTTATGTACTGGGCATGACGTCACATGGTATGGAATATTCCTTTGGCCAGTTTGAGTCAGCTGTCCTGGCTGTGTCCCCTCCCAACTTCTTGTGACTCTTCAGCCTTCTCGCTGGCTGGGCATGAGAAGCTGAAAAATCCTTGACTTAGTCTAAACACTACTTGGCAACAACTAAAAACATCAGTGTGTTATCAACATTCTTCTCATACTAAATCCAAAACACAGCACTATACCAGCTACTGGGAAGAAGATTAACTCTTATCCTAGCCAAATCCAGGACACCCTTCTAGAAGTAGACCTGTCAAAAAACCATGCTCAGGTTTTGAAGCAAAGAAACTATTTTTGAAACCTCACAGTCTTTGTTAGGCCTCATTTTTAGGAGTCAGTAATGCATGTCCCTTGCGCCTCAGACTCTTGGATTAGTTTCTGTGCTTGCAGGATTTACACACTGGTTCCCTAACCTTACAGCTCATCAAAGTGATATCAGTTGGTTTCAAAGAATCTATTTGGTGTCTCACAGTACCAAAGTATGCTTAGGATAAGGCCATCCGGCTTTAGGATGTACTGAGCTAGACGATGTGTAACTTCTTAGAAATCCCTTGCAGAGTGTGAGGCCAGCTCTCACTTCTGTTCATATAAGCTTTGTAACTGTGGCTTGAAAGAGAGTTTTTAATTAACCCAGTTGTTGCGTTTATCAACTTGAGTGTCAAGTCTGTTGTATGGATGGGAAAGGGGAAAATACATGTATATGTCTATCTCATTAAGTCTCACAGCCTGAAGAGAGTTTATATGCTGAAGCAATTGATTCAATTGATTCTTTAGAAGTTTGGTGGGTTTTTTAATCTGAGCATTCACTGAATCATTGTCACAAAGTAATGGTCAGTTAAAAATTGGTAGTCTTTGCTTTTCCTGCAGTATGTAAATTGTGAGACTGTCTATGCCTTTTGGTTGCCTGACTTACAAGACCATACCAAATTAAGTAAGAAACCACCACTTTTGTTTTAAAATACTTTTCTTAAGTAGATGTGGATTCATTTACGAAGCCAAATTTATAGGAGAATCAATAATGAACACTGGGATTTCAGACTAAATTTTAGACATGCTTCTTATATAACTCCTTCCAACTAAGGGTCAATTTTAACATTTCTTACTGTATTTTTATGTTTTCAAAATTAATTTCCACCTTGTCTTCTTGGAGTTCGTATGAAGATAGTTTGGATTATTTTTTTTTCTTTTCCTTTCTCGGAAACCATAAGGGCTAGATTTTGTCATAGGTCTTAAATAGATTTGTTTGTAATCTATACAAGTAGCATGGTGGACCTTTGTAGTGTGTTATGTTTTGTAGACATGCAAATACTAATGATAATCTGGAGAATAAATATTTGGCATCTTTCACTTCAGAATCTCTCAAATGGTAGTAGCTATAGATGATGATATGTGTATTCCAGCAAGGGAGAAAATAAAATGGAAAATACAACAACAACAGAAAGTGCAGAAACTGTGCAGATCAGGCTTTAGTTACCATTTGATCTTCAGATGCTTTCCTGAATACTCAATTTAAAAATCTTAGCTCAAGCCATGACTCTGGCCTGTCATCTTGAAATTACCAGATTTCCCACTCTCTTCAGCCTAAGTTCATCTTAGAGTCCCACTCACTGCTGAAAAAAAAATGATATTTTCAGATGAGATGCTGACATATTCACTTTGCACTGTACTTATACAATAACATTTTAAAAAATATACTGTTTTAGTTTTATGCCTCTTACTAACAAGGAGGAATATTTGAGCCATGAAAAGGCAAGTATGTAGGCTGAGTAGGAGTAGGTATTTGAAGATTTAGATTTCCAACCACCACAAAAAGGCATTAATTAGTCAGGCAAGCTTTCTCTGTCATTACCATTTTCCTTCTCATCTCTGACTGGTTTCATGTAAGTTTCTAGTATGATTCAAGTAGACAGTTTGTAAAGAAGCAGGAAGTATTTCCTCACTGTGCATGGTCACTGAGGCCAGGAGCATTACCATTGTTTTAAAAAACTCATCCTAAGCTTAAAATTGGCTACAGCGTTCAGTTGTCAACACTCTGAGCAGCCAGCCACATGTTGAAATTTTCTGCACACAATTTCAATTGGCTACTTAGCAACCATAGCATTTAATTATAACAATTTAAATCAGAAATTGTGTTATTTTGTAGTATATGTTTTAGGCGTAAAGCTTCTTTTGAATTACCTATAAATCTTGATTAATATTGTTGATGATCTTGGGTGTTCTTCAGAACTTTTTTGAAGTTCTGAAAAATTATGTAGGTGTATTGTTAATTTAAAAAAAAAAAAAAAAAGCCAAATTTTGTTCAGGTTTACAGACAGGCCTTTGGGATGACCCAGTTGAATTTATTTGTCTAGAATGACACCTGAAACACACCATAGCTCACAGAAGAGGAAAATGTATGTGTATTTTTATGCATGCCTGTAATGGCCTATTAAAATAAACATTCCTGCAATGAAAGAGTCACCTCTGTGAAGGTAGTGCATTGAAGATGATTAATAGTAATATTAAATATGGAGATCCTGACTTGCATGTGAGAGAACACAAAGACAATTGAGGAATTTTGAGCCAAGTTTTCAGGCAGGTTTAGGAATAGCATGAGAATTCACTGTGTCTGCAAGGATGAATTGAGATGCCAAGCAGACGGTATTTACACTGTGGATCCCAGTTTAATTTCTAAGAAAAAACAAGTAAAAAAAGACCCTCTTTAAAAACAAATGAAAACCCCTACTAGCAGTTCCTCCCTGCTGTTTTGATGCTAATGATTTAAACATTTGTATTCATCATCCACAATGAACTGTATGTGTTGCAATCTAGGTTGACACATGGATCTGGGAATTTCAGGAATCAGGCTATGTCTCCTAACAACCTGTGAGGACCAGTTTGAGGGGTTGCTACTTCCATGAGCTGGGTTTTGGAGAGAAGCTTCTTCCAAATGTAGTCTGATGATCCCTTGGCATGGAGCAGGCAACTGAAATGCATCTTCCCACAGTCCTCACAGCTGAAGTAGGCATGACCAGAAACACCATTTAGTATCTGCACATCTTGTTCTTTCAGATACTGTATTTCCACAGGGTCATAAGTGAAAAAGGTAGAAATTAGGGTTTGTCTAGTCCTTCCTGTGATGCTCAAGACTACCTGTTTCTGTAAAACAGCTGAAGTTTCTGTTCCAGTCGTCAGGATACAGGCTTTGAGTTTTAGAGAAATCTTGATATTTAAACAAGTTATGTAATAACAGATTTTGTAAAAAATGTCCCTCTTCTTCACCCTACCCTGAGCAATCATGAAGTCAAAAGAGAAGAATGTTTACTGACAACTTAAGTGTTCAGAAACCTCCCCCTGCAAATTCCTGTCATGATGTTCCTTTAGATTTAGGGGCTACCATGTACAGGGTATGAGGAAGTTGTAGACTGGCATCATTATTTTCAGAAGGGAGACAGCATCTTTCAGGCTCTGAAGTTATCAAGATATTATCATATTCTTATCATTAGATTGATTTCTATTGATATGTTGACAGATAAACCTGACTTCTTGTCTGGTGGTTTGTACCAAATTCATCAAGATCATGGTCTTGATAAAGGAATCTCTGTTACATCCCACAGTTTCCCGTACAGGTTTTCTATCTGACCTTTAATGTATGTGTCTTATGTAGGAATCGGCCATCTTTCAATGACTTTCTTGAACTGCTTTTGGATATGTTATTTGTTCTTGTTGAGAACTGCAGTAGCAAATTACACTTTCCATTTTTATTTCTTATGTGTACCTTGATACTGAAAAGTGCTGACAGTGTGCAGCATGCAGATGCTTTATTCCTACTACTTTCTGCTTTCACAACATTGCTTTTCATCTTTATGTATTTTTCAATATATTGATTCTTTGTTTTTAACTTTTCCCTTGTGAATCTAACATTAAATCTGGAATTTGTGTTTCATTGTCCGTACAATGTGTATTTTCTGGATGCAGTATATATACACAATTTGTCCTATTGCATAGTATATTCTAGTGGGAACTTAAGTTATATTGATGCATTATTCTGGTATTCCTTATTCTTCACCCTAAACTGGTATATTTGAAAAGAGAGATACTTGGCGTGGTGAGCCCTACTGATTGTAAGAACACATTGGATTTTTCAGTGTTACATCCTATTTTAGGGTGTAAGAATATGCATTTAATAGGAACATATACTTGAGGCTTTTGTAAGTCATGTGTTTTGAAGTGCAAAAGATATGTCCTTAATATAGACTGATTTTTGTTTAATTACCTTTTTTCTGTCATAAGCGCCAACTCCAGTAAATATGCTGCTACAACTAGTGTCAATTATAAATATGTGTTATTAAAGGAAGATGACATTCAGTGTCTCCACAGTGAAATTTCAAAATATTTGGAAATTTAAATGACACACTTCCGTGTCTTTATCCTCTGAACATATCCTTTCAAAATCTAAAAAACTAAAACGTTACTTGGTCAAACAGCTATGCTAATTTTAATTAAAGGCACAGCAAGACCAGTGCAATTGCTAATCAGGTAAATATCTAACTCTATCCTATATTACAAGCAGGTTTATAAAAATAACACTGGATTATAGGTTCCTTGTGATGTATTTGCTATTGCAGAAGACTCTTCAATCCATGCATTTTTCCTATTTTAGAACAAAATACAAACACATTCACTCTCACTCTCACTGTGTACATCTTACTTCTCTTTTTAGATGAGTGATGGAAAAATAAACATGAAAGGATAGCATGTGGAGATAGTTTATATCCTTACAAGTCATCTAGGAAAGGGTGTAGAAAGAAGTGTTACTGTCATTTCACAATAAAAACCTTTCAACCTTCTTGGCTGTTTTAAGTGAATTTTTGATTTGAACATACCAAATTCTGTAGATACAAACCTTCAGCTGCTTCAAAAGGAAAGGCAGATGTATTCATCAAACTGTAGGTGTATTCTCTTTGAGATTCTTGCCTTTGCATCAGTTTTACCTGTGTCAAATCAAAGGATCAAAAAACAGTGGTGCAATCTTAGCTGAAGTAGCAGACTGACCATCTGAATAATCTCAGAAGTCAGTAGGGTGATAGGTGCCACTGAAATTAAGTATTTGCTTAGGTATTAATAGGGTTTGTATTTAGCTATGCCCTTAATTAAAAATGAATATAAAATATCAGAATCCAAGCAATGTGGATGTTAAAAAGACTTCAAGGTATATTACAGAAAAAGCAACTGTTCTACAGATAACCATTGGTTTGTGAATTCGCTGCTTGCTTTTTTCTGATGAAACTGCCGGTAGGTAGGCCAGCCTTTGGGTGGGTAGAAATAAATTTCAACATGAGTATTTAACATTAGATCACCAATTCATTTATAGAGGCCACTATTTTTTTGGAGGGCGTACAGAGAGTTTAGTGCTAATTACTCATTCTTGACTGCTCAGCAGGTGACAACAGAAGTAACTAAGGATTCATAAATAGATTTTATGTTTTTAAAATAAAGTATTTTTTCAAGATTTTTGTCAGGAACATTTTTAATGCATTTGTACATGTTATGTAATTAAATGGGAAGAAAAAAACGTTATACCAAAGTACGAAAATATATACATAGCAATTACAGGCTTGAAATTTATATCTATAAAGTGTAATTAAGAATTATTTGACCAAAAATAGACTAAGAGAACATAGTCGTGTTGAAGAGGAGTCTTGCCTGCTGCTCTATGTGGTTACTTAGTAAAATATCACATTTGCCTGAAGTTCTGAAAGAGTCTAAAATTGCATGTAAAATACATTGCAGCTTGATATAGTGATATTTGAAATGATGATGGAGGGTGAAAGATAATTTGAAATTTGTTCTTGCTTAGAAAACCTCCATCTTTTTATTTATGCTAAACAAAGTAAGTTATTATCTCCTCAAAGATACTATGTCCCAAATTCCTGTTTCATTTCTAATTTTAGCACTTGTTCAAAATCTCTAAAGAGGTTACAGAAAGTAATAAAAGTATGCATAGGGAGATTGCTGTAGTTGATAATGGCCGTCGTGTTTTCTCTGTTTAGTGGCTGTGTGTTTTAGTTGATTCAGTTAGATGGTGAAGTTCTCCTTTCTCCCACTTACTCCCCTGTACTGGAGTCATTGCAGCTGTTCTCAGAAAAGTAAAATACTAAGTATTTTTGCTGACCTAACAATGTTTTCTGTTACCAAAGCAAAGGATTTTTCGTAATGTGTAGCGTTGTACTGACATGTACCCTTCCTAGCAAATAAGTATTCAAGAGAGAAACATTTCTTCACTGCTTCCTTGAAAAACACTGATGTATGGGCCTGACTTTCTCTCCTGATAAGAAAATATATAGAATTGGGCTAATACTATATATTTTGGTGAATTGTTCACTAGAATTGTGGTTCTGGAACAGATAAAACTATTTGTAATTTGTATCAAATTCACTAACTAGTTTTAAGTATTGTCAAAAGCTTAGATGTGAACAAAATAGTAAGGCTATGATGAAGCATTTTCTTTAAATATACTGTATCCTGGATCGGAAGAGAGATCTGGAGAAATGTTTCCCTCCACTTGGAAGGATGATTACTGGCATAAATATTATAATGATACTCTATTATGATTATTATAGTATTAAGGTGGGACTTCTTTCCATGAAGAAGAATGATATCGGTACTGAGGTTAAATTAATCCAAGTCATCCATTTTTCTGATCTAATGAGCTGCCTACCAAACAGCTGAAAACTGCAAGATACCTACCAGCTACTTTGGACAAGCTGATCAGGGAGAGGGTCTACAGAAGGGGTCTGGAAGTGGTTCACAGCAGGGATGTATAAATAGATGTCTTTGGTTCAGTTAGAACATCTTGTGCAGTCCGAAGAAAATCTTTTCTTATTCTTCTTCATACTGAGGAGAATCCTCCCCACCCCGACCTCTAATTCTAATTGGTCTAATTATTGATCTGAGGTTGGCTAGCAATTTTTCACATAGCTCTGGTGTTTAGAAAAACTTTAAAAGTAACTTCATGCCAAATATAACATTAATCTATTTAATGAAATCTTGCTCATTTATTGCTCCAAATATATCCATAAGCCTTCTGACTTTCCATAATCTTTGGAAGATTTATGCCAAAGCTCTAGTTTTTTATATAAAATATTACTTTTAAAAGAAAATTTTTTAATGAAAATTTGACTTTCCGATGGAAAGCCTGATTTCATAATCCACCTTTCTGTATTGCAGAAGTATTACATGCTTTTGAAACAGTTGCAATCACTTGGGTTTTTGCCTTTTTTTTTTTTTTTTTTTTTTTAAACTTGAACTCAGTTAAGTATTACAGGTTTAAAAATGCTTCCCTATTTTTTAAACTGGTGCTGTTTTATACTGTGCCATATATCAAGATGAGTCTAATGATGAGTAACAGCAGAAGGCAGAATAGGGAAACTATTATTTCATTTACATTCACTTTTAGGCAGAAGGTTCTTCATACATTGGGTCAAGTTGGTTGTCTTGAGTAAGTCGATGATTTAAAGCTTCAGCAGTGTGGCTAACTTCAAGGCTTTGCATACAGTGGCAAGAGTTGAATGTTGATTTGTGCATTTCCTTGCTTCCAAGCACCCAAGAAACAGAAATTTCTGCGATGAGTGTTTTATGAGCAGTTTAGCATGGCGGGGCTTTGGAATATATTTTCTTGCTTCTAAGTAGGTAAATGCCAAGACAGAGATAGCTCCAATAGAAACAATTTATATATGGTTTTTTCAGAGCAAGATGAGGTCTCCACCTGCTTGCACTTACTTTGGATTTTTCCTAAACTCAAATGGCTCCAGGGACTTGAATCTGAAAGGTGCTGAGCATTTCTGACCCCAATCCATCAACTAGCATGCTTCCCGTGCAATGTTACATTCACAACAGTGTGATTACTCATGCTTTTTTTACTTTGTACTAGTGTACACTTTACAACGTTTAATAGTTTCAATTTCATTATTGTATTTCATATATTCTTCCTCTTGTAAAGGATTTTCTTTTCATATTTTTGTTTCTGTTGTAACTGCCTGCTTCAAATGCTTTGTCTGTGTTCTGCATGGATGAAAAGCTAGGTGGTGTTGCTGTTTTGTATTTTTTTTTCAGAACTGTTTGCTATGGTGCTCATCCATATATGCCTAGTCTTTCCTTCCCTCTGCTGGAAATACTGTCTGTTCTATTCCTGCTTTTTGCCATGCAAATTCTTTAGGCTTTTTTTTTTTTTTTTCTCCTGGGCAGGAGAGTAATTGTGATTTCAATAGATACTGTCTTTTTTCCTAGTGTATTTTGTTGATATTTTTAAAAATTTCTTTGCATCAGGGAGTGTGCTTCCTCCATTCGTTTACATGCCACGTTTCTCTCTAGCACTGAATACCTAGGAACAATAGCAGCAATGATAATTAAAAAATATGTATCAATGCAAAAAACCATAAATGTCATTATGATATAGTGTAAGTTCTAGCTGTTGTACTATGCTGACTACCACAAAATTATTTGTCCAATTCAGTGAATTTACATATTTTTATTAATTGGAAACTTCATTTATTTCATGCAGTGTTGCATGGAACATACAACATGGTTTGTGAGTTCAGCCTTTGTCTACTCAGTGGTATATATGATACAGTCTGTTTCCCTGGGGTCCATACTGGGGACAATGCTGTTTAAAATCATTAATGACTTGGACAGTGGGACTGAGTGAACCTCAGCAAGTTTGCAAGTGACACCAAGTTGGGGAGAGTAGCTGATCTGTTGGAGGGTAGGACCGCCTTTCTAAGGAACCTTCACAGGTTGGACAAATGGGCTAGCAGGAACCTCCTAAAGTCCAAGAAAAGCAAATGTGGAGTCCTGCACCTGAGATAGAATAGCCCCCTGAAGCAGTACAGGTTAGGGATTGACTGGATAGAAAGCAGCTTCACAGATAAAGACCTGAAGATCTTCATGGACATCAACTTGAACATGAGTCAGCAGTGTGCCCTTGTGAGAAATACTAATTACATGTTGCAGTAAATTAGTAAAATCATAGCACCAGCAGTGCATGTTGACAGGGTAAGAGACAATAGACACAAGTTGCAGTAAGGGAAGTTCTAATTAGATACAAGGAAGAAAAACTTCGCAGTGGAGTTAGTTAGGCTTTGGATCAGGGATGCTGTGAAATCTTCAACCTTAGAGACAGTCAATACTTGACTGAATAAGATCCTGAACAGCCTTATCTGACTTTAAAATTGGCCCTGCTTTACCAGGGATTTGGACCAGAAGACTACCAGAGGTCCCTGCTGATCTGAATTACTCTAACTAGGTATTTAAAGTATGATCACATTAATTGTTTCAAAGGTACAAGTGGCAGCATCTGACTAGGCATACAAGCTAAATTGTATGACTCTGCAAACATTTCTTAATGGAGGTTTGTCAGAGCGCAAGCAACAGCTGAAACTGAAAAGGTAGGGGATTATCAATATTTCAGTAGTTTAGAGGCATGTTCAAGCTGAAACTTCAGCATGTCTGTTTTTATTTATTTCTTTTTACTGCTATCATTCCTGCCTATTTCTACAGTGGATGACTTTTTTACAGTAACAAATTGGATCGGGTTGCCAGCACCTGCAGAATAAGGAGAAAGAGAGATTTCCCTGCCTAAAAGGCACATTTTTGAATAACCTTTTCTAGTCTGAAGAAAAAAAGAAAAGAAAGGTGAGAGGAAGTGATTTTTAGAGTCCATTGTATAAAGAAAAAGTTAAAGAAAAAAAAGGTGCATAAACCAGACGGTTTTATTTAAAGCAACCAAAGCTGATAAGGGAAACAAATGGGGATACAACACACAGGCTGCAAATGCAGTTCTCATGATTTAAATCTGGAAGGCTGTACAGTACATCTGTTTAACATCTTGCAGTTTCAAGAACTCTGCCTTGAAAACCTTCTGTCACAGTGACACATGAAATAAAATGTTATGTTACGACTTTCAGATGCAAACCTGTAAAAGGTTTATCTAATAACATACCATCTTTTATTAACCCATTACTGCTGCTCACCTATAACTCTCTTGCCAGCAGTTTTGGGAGAGATTCTACTGTGTGATGGAAAGAAATGTCAACTCAGACTGCAAAAATAATTCTGTATGGCATTAAATGATTTATTTGCCATCAGTAAATGGCAAATTTACATATCTGTATAGCTCTTCATCTGTTTTCTCTATTGCTCTTAATATTATTCAGCTATATTTTTTTCTTTGATTAAAGAAATGGAACAGGTTATTCTAATTCTGATGTAAACTTTGAGAACAATTAGAGTGGCACAGAATAATTTCAACAGTTTCAAGATTTATGATACCATAAGGGATAAAATACTAGAATGGCTTAAAGATGGTATTCTTGATTCAGAGGTCTGAGTTTAAGGCTATGAAGTTAAAAGAAATAAGGGTGTAAAGGTTGCCTTCTCATTAATATTTACTACTTCTGCTTCTTAGAATTTGAAAAAAGTTATCAACCTTTGCTCATAGCCGCAGTATAAAAGTTGTGTTGTCAAAATCTTCTTGACAGAGCTGTGCTAGAAATGTTCATCAGGCTAGGCTGAAGTTTGCTTAGTTATAGAAAACGCAGTTAGTGCAAGTGTGGTCTCCAGGGTCCTACACAGCAATTGCCTAGGAACCTAGTGCAAAGCACAGGGGGTGCTAAGATCCATTTACTGGAAAATTTCCTTTAACCTCTTAAAACAGAGTTTGGGGCAAACTGCCCTGGCTTGCCTGACCCTGACATATTAGTACCAATATTGCTCATTGAGTCAAAGAGAAATGAGGGGCTTATCTACTGCCCAGAGATGCTTCGTACCTTGCCAGGTCAGGTTGCGCAAACTTTCATTCAGACTTGACGGTTGAACTCTGGTGGTTCCAAAATTAGAGGGTCTGGAGCTTGATTGTAATGCTTGTCACTTCCATGCTTTTTCAGAGTCACTTTGGTTAAGTTGTTCAGCTAGGTAGTGCTGTGGTTTTCATATTTACAGAATATGGAGAGTAATATTTACCTTGCTGAAACATGCCTTATTCATTGTCTGCAAAGTACTTTAGAGATCCTTGGTTGAAATTTCAATGAGTGCTGCTATTTAATATGTTGAAGTGTGATTTGTTGGTTTTCTTTACAAGGCACAGATGCTCCCCAAGAAACAATGGTAATTTCTTTACCTCAAGGAGCTGATGCCACGCATACAGCAGACACATCACACCAGTGAGCTCTGCTCTATGACCTACAGTGAGTGGGTGTGTGAAAGAGAGAGAGAGATAGCATTTCCTTCATAGACATACACACCCTCTGACCTAGACTAGAGAAGAATCTGCTTTGCAGAAGGTTTGCTTCAAGGGATTTTCCACATGTATTTTATTATGTTAAAGCTGATAGTGGTGACAAGTTGCACATTAAGTAACCGTTTCTTCAAAAATGTGCTGTTTATATTCTCTTTAGGAAAAGTGATGTAATACTGGGTTTCTCAGATAAACAAAGTCATTTGGTTATAGAATATGTTACTATTGCATATGAACCTTGCTCTCATCTGCCCCATACCTACTCATTTTAGGCCTCTGGCTTTATATGATGATTACTTGCATGTTTAGGGACAAATGTATTCATATTCACTAAGTTAGTAGCCAGTGGTTTCCACCAGGGAAATAAGTTTAGTATGCTGTTAGTAATTTGGTTTTGAAAATATCGGCAAGGTCCTCAACAAAAGAATCAGTGAAACATGTGGTCCTAATCATTCCCTTAAAAAGGAGACATGGTCTATTTTCCATTAGGAATGGTGCTTACAGCAAATGAGTAAATACAGAATGAAATTTACACATGTATTATAACTTTAGTGTGTGTGTATGTATTCAAACATACATGTACACATGTATGCTTAGGCATACTCCCAGTGAATGTTACATGATGACTGCTGTAACACAGCCAGGCTTAGAGAACAAGTTGGTTGGTAGAAGAATTGGAAAATGCAGCTGTTTTCAATTTTTTTTTTCTTCCTCCCCAGCCAGCAAAGTTCAAAACTTACATTTGCATTATGTAATTGGCATAGAGGAGCTACAGTAAAATTGCTCATAGAGGTGTTGGGATTTTAATGTAGCTCTTACTCAGAGAGTTTGTAATGGTAGAATTGCAGCCCCTACCCCTCACAATGTGCTGTGCCAGTCAGTATACAGAATCACAGACCAGCCTTAGGTGGACTGGTCATATAGAGCATGGCATTGGAGAATGGAAGTAGAGAGAACTGCCCTACTTTGTAGGAGCTGTTTTATCCCACTGAATCAGGAAGGCACCGAGGGACTTTCTGTTGGTTCCTTACCCTCTTCCCTCTTAGAAGAATTGGTGTAAGAGGGTATATTGGCCAGGAGAAATTCAGTCTGGTTTCTCCCTTGTCTTCTGGCAGCCTTCCCGCTGCTGTGCATAGAGCCTTCTGGTGGCAGAGCAGCAAAGCAGAGCCCTGTTCTGCATTCCTTGTTATTAGGTTCCCGTTGGGTATTGGAGCAGAGGCCTGGGTATTACTTCCAGTTTCTCTGGTTTTAGCTAACATTGTCATACTTGACGCTGTAGCATTCACAAGATAAAAACCAGGGGAGAAAGCAGTGTTTGGTTCCACCTTAAGCACATTTTATGTAGGCCAAGTGTGAAGCAGAATGTAAACTACAGCTTTTCTAGAAAAGCATTCTTGCTCAACTTTTTCATATGAATTTGTTTCTGAGGTAGCCCATTCAAAGCTGACTGTTGGAAAATATTCCTGTTTATCTGATGCTGCCATGAGCAGAATCTAACCTCCAGATATGCATATAGATTGGGATAACAAAATGCCTGTGAAAGGACACAGGGCTCCTTCATTGTCTTCTAGGCTTGGTAATGTCTGTATTGTTACATCTTTAATCACTCTTGGGCATTTCTTTGTCTTTTAATCTGTAGAGACCACTACATACGATCTCACTGATTGCTAACCAGGAACTTTGTGAGTGGTATATTTGCAAGAAAAGAATTCACATTGATGAATGCTAAAATTTCATTCACAGAATTTTGGAATTTGTTGAAGAAAGGAACTTTCCTTTCTTTTACAAGCACTGAAGCTGCTTCATTTTTGACTATACGTAAATCCGTAAACTGGATTTACTTATAGTTTGGTTTATTATTTTCACACACTGCTTTTTCTGTGATTGGAAAAAAAAACAGGTAGGAGCCAGACCCGTGTTTTTCATTTAATATCCCCCTCCCCTTTTTTTTTAGTAGAAATGTATATTATTTCAAATTAAATTATGGTTTCCAGGAAGAGGTCAATTTTCCAGGTACCAGTGTGAATTTTTGTTGTCATCTCCTCTCTTGTGAGCATCAGACTTAATGGCAAGCTGAGTCTGGCATCTTTGGAATGGGCAGGTCCAAGGCTATAATATCAAAATTTTTTAGGCACCACTGCTTATATTGTGACTCCCCTCCCCAAATCGAGTTTTGTGGCAGATTCCAAGCCATGTAAAGAGCCTTGTTTTGGTATGGCCTTTTCCTTTCCCTCACAAGTACTATATTTCTCCTGAAGGGTAACTCAAACACTTTTTTCAAGTTGAACTTGTTCCTCATGAAGCTTCATTGCTGCAGTGTAGTGTAATTTAGATGTGAAAGATGTTGCTCTGATGACACATCCTTACATAGGTGGCATATATAATATAGTCCCACTGCTTGGGACACAGTATATACCTACTCTTTACTATTTGTGTTTCAGCTTGAGGAAGCAATTGTAATGCACATCAGTTCCTACCTTTAATCTCATAGAGCCAGCATATATGTATCATAGAGCCAGCATATAGCCTGGTCAGGTACCATTGTTGCTTGACCTAGTTTAAAAATAGGATATGTTTAGCTGTCCTGCAGTTTCTATTGCATTTCTGTAAAGTCTTGCATCTGGCACTTTTGGCACTGGTTAGAGTTATGCAGGTTTTCCTGCAGATTGTCAAGATAAATCTCTCCCTTTCCCTCTAACACTTGCTGTATTGTCATCACTGATCCTCAGTCTTGTGTATTATTCATGATCTTGTTTTCAGATGAGGGAGGACATTAATTCACAAAAATAAATGTGTTCGTATAAGCTTCACTCAAGTCAACATTTCCTGTTCAAGAAAACTGCTTGGGCATGTCCATAACTTTGACAGGACTTTCAGCATGTACTTAAAATACTTAAATGCTTAACTGGACACGGATGGACTAAATCTTTTCTGAATCAGAGCCATAATTTTTGATGTATCAGTTACACGACCTATTGCAGAGTCTGCTTTGACAGGTGGATCTAGGTAATGTGAAAGCCATAGAAAGGCATCTTTGTGGGGAAGCTAGGTATTTCTTTTATTTCATTTTTTTTTTCCTGTGTTCATCCTAGGAATAGCATTTACCACTACTTTCATTTTTATATATGTATGTGTACATATATATATGTGTGTATGTATGTAAAGTTGGTTTATATATGTGTATATATATAAACAAAAGTAGATTCCTCTACTTGCCTGTTGTTATTAGAACTTTACTTTTGCTATAGCAGAAAATTTATTTTCCCTTTACTGTTTAGTGTGAGAATATACGGTGTGCTAATGAACCCTGAATATTTTTTTTAAAACACACAGCTATAACCTCATCTTTCCAGAAGGAGTAAGATTTAATGTGGAAGCCATACATGTTCTCCTTCGTAGTTGCATGTGGCCTCTAGTGTCTCATCTGAGAGTATCTGTCCTAGGTTACAGTTACCTGCCTCTGGGCTAAATGGAGAACAGGATTAACAAGAAGTTAAGGTATACAGGAGGAGATGTGAACTGTTATTAATCCTAGATGAATGTAGAAATACCTTTTTGTATAGATTTGTCTGTAAAGTTTAGGAAATTCAGGTTGTAGGTAGCCCGTGGAAGGGCCAAATGTTTTGCAGGCTTCGTCTAAATATCCACTATGAGTTAAGTTAGTTCAAAGGCATCTGAAATAGGCTGAGCACCTGATTTTCAGAGATGAGATTTATAGGGAAAGGTGATAGTTTTATTAGACAAACTAATAAACTTAGTTTGAGAAAACTTTAAGGAAAATGCATCCTCAGTATCTGCTGAAACCAGTAGAAGCTGGCAATGTTCTGTTTCTCAAAATCAGACCATATTGTTGCAGATTAAAAGAGACACACATTCAGAGAAAAGATGCTTTAGGGCAAGTGCTTCCCAGTCTAAGGCCTGTGGGCAACCTGTTGCCCTTAAGACCCTTGCTGTTGGTAAGAAAAAACGAAAAATGAGGGAAATGCTTATAATAAAGTATATTACTCTTGTAGTAGGACACTTTTTACCAACAGTCCCAAAAAGGTGCAGTTTCCTCCATACTTCATTTTTCTGCTTTTGATATGCAGACAATAACCAATATTTCAATTTACTTTGCCTAGTTGATATTCAGATTACACTTATTAAAGAGAATCAAAATAGGAGGGAAATCTTTGGTGTTGATCTGTGCCATTGGATAACATTTACTACATGGGAACTTCAGCAGTCCCAGTTGGTGATGAGAACAGAATGGGTGGGTTGTACCCAGCATCTGGCTTTCCCCTCTGAGGGCTGACACACTGTGTTCTGTTCTACCCATGTGCGGAGGTTTTCTTTTTTGAGTAAGGCAATAGTGTACCTTACTCACTGACACAAAAGTTAGTAAATTTGCATCACATTTACCATGACCAAGAGCACGTAAGGAGGCTAACTGAGGAGCATCTGATGTGCAATAACTCATCATCAGTTGAAAAGATTTCAGTATGTTAGTGTGCAGTCTTCCCCCCCCAAGGCCTGGCTATGCAATTAGTATAACCCAACACAGAGAATTTAGGAAGGCCATTGTTTTTCAAAAAGCAGTCATGAGATCTATCTGTGACTTTGTATCTAGAATGGTATACACAAAGGAATGTCACAAAAAGGAAGAAGAATTACTTAGTACTGCAATTCCGTCAATCTTAAATTTAAAAACACCTTTTTCTTGGTCGTGGCTGTGAACTCAGACCCCAAATTTCTAAAACTTCTAATATGAAGTCATACCCAGAAGCCATACGGTATTGCTAAGTAACCAAAAATATGGGCGGTTGGTGTAAAAAATTTTAAAGACAAAGTTGAAAGTATGTAACGTACTACTTCTTTCTCTGTTATCAAATGTTCATGGTTTCCCACTTTACTGTTTTGACACCTATGTTTGATATAAACATATACTTTAAAATGAAATAATGATCTGTATAATATCACTTATCTGTTCCCTAGAACTTTTTATCTGTACATCTCAAAGCTCTTTGCTAAAGAGGTAAGTGTCAGTATCCCCATGTAACTTATCAGGAGAGGGAAGCACTGGGGCACTGGGTTGGCTTTACATCAGGCGTGTGGTTGTCAGGAGAAGAAACGGGATCTCCTGTTTTATAGGAGAATATTACTTATATTTTTTTGCACTTCTGTGATTCTGGGAAGGTACAGGATACTTCAGAATTTTGTTTGTTGAGGTTTTGTTTTGTTTTGGTTTTTTGTCTGCACACTGGTCAGTTTTTAAACCAGCAAGGTCAAACTGCTGTGAGCTGAAATTTTGCCAAGTATCATTGATTTTGATTGTTAATGTAGTAAAACATAGTGGTTTCAATTTGGGTTTTGCCATTTAAGTTTTCTCACATCTGAAGCTTGAAGCAAAATAAGAGTGTATGAAAAAACTGGCAGAAACAGTGATTGGGGAATAAAAATACCCAAGCCTCACTCAACTTTATAGTATACCTTTCTGTTGGATAAAGAAAGTGCGAGCAGTATGCAAGTAAATCAAAACTATTCAGCAGAGAATTCTGTGTTCTCAGTTCATGTCATGAAGGAAATGAAGAGAGAGAGCGTGTTATGACAACTCTGTCAGGCAGTGACTCTTTTTTTTTTTAACTTTTTTACATTTTATTTTATTCTTTTACCGTATTTGACTTGAGACTTTCAAATCTGCTTTCCTATGAAAACCAGTTTCTCAAAGAGTTGACCTGACTGTCTAATGCTGGACTGAAACAAGAAACCTGTGCTTGGCTTTTGGCTAATACATCACATAGTGCTGAGATGACGCTCCTGTCCAGCTGGAAATATTCAGTTCATTGTTCATCCATTGCGACCAGGATGTGTCATGGGGGTTGCCCTACTTGTTCTATTTTTGTTTCTTTCCTTTTGCCTGCATGGTTAAATAGTTTTAAGTGCATAAATGATAACTGGGGCTTATCTTAATACGTATGCCTGTCTGTGCAATGTTTTAATCGGTAACACTCTTTTAGGGGGAGGAAAGGAGAATGTACCTCATTCTGAATCATAGTCTAGCTTCCACTGGGTTTGCATCCTGCTCCCTTTTCTTCTCCAGGCTATCACCTTTTTTTTCCTTTCTTCAGGGGTTTGATTGCCGTATTTGTTTTCCAGCTTGGCAATACAGACAGATTATTACTGTATGCTATTTAAGGGACTGTGGTATCTGATGGATTAAGCATAAATCTGTTTGAGAATATTTTGGGTTCTGATTTGGTTCCAAGGGTGATGTACATTTGGAAAATCACTTAACAGTGCACCCCAAAAGGTAAAAAGGTGGGTTAGTTAACGTAAGAAAGAACATAATAACGTTAGTTTATGATGAGATGCTAATTGAAGATGTGGCAGTTTATAGTTTTTTATGGTTTGAGGTGGGAAGAAATGTAAGATAAATGGAAGGCGTGATTCTAGCGTTAGCTCATATCATTAACATGGTACGACTGGTACAAGCTTCTTAGTCTTCACTGTAATTTTTCCATGTGTTAACTACAATTCATGAGCAATTGGAACGTAACAATATTATTCTTTATGAAGATATGAACAACTGTAAAATACAGTTTTCCCATTGTAAAATAGGTACAGTACTTCATAACTCAGTTATGTTTTTAGAATTTATACTTACATATTTATTCATGTGTATACATAATACTTATTATATATAAAATTTGTGGCAGAGAAGAAAAAAGATACAGATTTCTTGATGTGAAGGCCTCTTAAATTTGCTGGACAGGGGTTTGTTTGGAGGATTTTTTTTCTTTTTAAGGTATAACTGTCTCATTCTCTTTATTACTTTTTTCATTTTCATGAAGCGCACACACATTTTTGAGAACTACGAAAATTATTACTTTTAATCTCATGCAAAAGCGGGATAGATCAGAGAGCAGGTAATGAACCTACAGAATTTGGTTCCCAAATTTATTTCCTCTGCTAAGTTTTGGTGAGGAAAAAAAGAAAATTTAGAACCAAAGTAAATGGGCAATTTCCCCTACAATGGAAATATTGATATATCCTGACTTCTGGAGGGTGCTCTATGAGATATTGGTATTAACAGTTTAAGTAATGTCCTGCATGTGTTCACTAGTTGGGTAATACCAAAGGAAGGAAGCAGTGCACAGTTGCATACTGAGTAAGAAAATAAAAGGAAATAACAGCTGTGCAAATTATAAATGTGTGGCTTGTGCCAAATTTATGCAAGAGATGAGTTTAAATGTATTATTGATTGCTAACATAGATTTATAACTTAGTTGTCAAACATTGTGTAGAATTAGTATGTTAGCAAAAGTGTAAATAATGAAATACTTGTAGCAGTCTGTAGATGTCGGATGTAAGAAAACTTCGGTGGTAATCTTTTTGACCTTTTACTTTGCTAATTCTAATATGCCTTAAACCTTTAGGCTGAGAGTTGATGCATTTTCCTTGTGCTTTTGAAAGAAGACATTAATATAATCCTCTGGTGCACTTAATTGGTAGCAAAACAGCTTTTGTTATCCTTTGTAATATTACATAGCAATCCAGCTGAAAGAGGAGGAAAATTGTGGGTAAACATGAATAAATAAGGAAGTGATTAGATTATATGAAAATTGTTTAGATTGTGATGGAAGTTTCTGTAATCTGCTAAAGGCAGTAAGTACAGTTTAATTACTAATGCCAAAAAAGGAGTCTGAACATGGAAGAGAGGGAATTTTTCTGCTTGTTACCACTTACGATTTTCTAAAAGCTATCCATATGGGTCCACTTGCTCTGGACTTATAGGCAAGTTGGTCTCTAGCCAGATGCTCCATCTCCTTGAGCTCACACCTCTCTATAGAGCTGTAATGTTCCCCCGAAGAGTACTTTTTTTCTTCTTTTTTTTAAACTCTCTAATTTAGATTTGGCAGTTGAAGCATGATGGCGATTGAATGTTTTGAGAATGAGCAATAAATAAAGCTTTAAAACTTCCATTGTTTTGTCTCCCAGTTGCTGTGCTATGCAGTTGCATAAGCATCCGTAGGCTAATGTAGTGGAAATCAGATTGGATTACATCTGCTAAGGTCACATTTTGGTTAAGATTTCTTTCTTTTTTTTTCTTTTCTTTTTTTTTTTTTTTCCTTCCTCCAAAGCTCCAGCTATCCTCATTTGTATCATAAATAGAAAAATATAAAGGAGGAGTGCTTTATTTCATGAGACAATGTCCAACAAGGAATTGGTCGAATGAAGAAGGTAGAGCTTGGCTAATCTGAACAACATACTTGTAATGAAACATGTTTTCTTCTCCCACCCCCCGCATATGAATACCATGTAATTCTCCTCTCTTCTTCCACCATGGTAACCTGTCGTTTTGCCTCTGCCTGCTCAATGTTTGATCTGCATGTCATATGGCTCTTTCAAACTGTGCAAGCCCCAGTAAACCACAGAGATTAGATACCTTTGACAAAGAGGCACAAACAAGGTAAGAAGCCACTATATTGTGGAAAACACGGAGTGTCTCTAAGATGGCAGTGTGTTCTCCACCCTCCTGCAGGGCTTTGAAGGCAGCAAAGAAGAGTGTGTGGGTTTTCCAACTGCATGTAGTGCAGGTAGTTGGGTCACAGACTAATTTCCAACATTCCAGTCCTTATACTGGGATTAGAATAATCACGGGAGGTGCTTTCAAAATACAGAGCCAGGGCTGAGAGAAAACACATGTAGATCACTGTACAGGATTACAGATGCAGACATTAAGTGTGTGCGTGAAAGACTGGAGTTTTTCTGGTTGTTTGTTTCCTCCACTCTTGTGTTCAGTGTAGGTGAACTATGTAGATATGCAAAAGTTGAAAAATGCTGAGAAGATGTAAGTCTGCAAAGCAATACACACAAACAGTGTTCAACTAAAATTAGATCACAAAACTGGGCACATGCAAAATAATCCATACTCTGCCAAGTAATCTCTAAACTGTTTATCTATAGATTCATATGAAGAAACACAGAAATGCCCCTTAAAAAATACCTGGTAAAATTTCATTTTATCTGATTCATACTCAAGATCGAGACTAGGAATCATCAGGCTTCTTCTTACTTAATATTCTCCACAATACTCTAGTGTACTTATTCAACCCCAAAGGGTAAATGTTAAGTATTATTGCTTTATTATCATTAAAAGTTTGGATCATTTTCCAAAATATTTGGACTCTACAAAGTTTGCAAAACCATACTGGAAATTTCATAACATACTTGCTTGTAAAGTTTCTGACCTTTCTTCTTCTGATTGCACTGTAACAACCATTCTTATAGTATTCTGGGAATTCTCTTTCTTGTTTTATTTAGAAGCAGGAAATGCATGCTAATTTTGAAGGGGAGGGGGAATGATTACATTTTCTGAAATTCCAGAAACAGTTCAAATCAAGGTTTGACTGAGAATTTTTGCTTTCCTTTTTCTTCTTTCCTTTCAGGAGTATAGCTCATTTGAAACACAGCTTGGAGTTGGCACAAAATTGTGGCAGCAGGGGAATGCAAACTGTCCTACTATAGAGGGAGGATAGGTTGAATATGTGCTATTATGTTCCACCACGCATTGTGCAGGCAAATACAGCCTTCACACTTTGCACGCTTTCTGTCTCTCAACAGATACTACCTAAGGAATGAACTGGGTGTTCTCGATGCGTTGCTTTGTTCCTTCTTCAGCCAGCATTGCCTGTGCTTTCATGGATGTGTTCTAGAAAATGTTTGTAGTTTGATTGTGCCATCTCTTCTGCTTTTAGCCACTGTGGACCCCGGGGGTGTTCTGAGCCTGTTGAAGTTAATTGTATTACACAGTTACAAATCCTGTTGGAGACTAAAACTGCTTTGAGTGAAAAAAGTTGAAATTTGTTTTTTTCCTGACAAGAAAGCTGTTGGCAAAAGAAGCGACAGTAAAGCTTCATAAGTGTTTCATTCTAATGTGCCATGTCAATGCTTTTATTCTCAAAGGCAGCCATTTTGTGGTTTCCCTTTCAAAGGGACTAAATGAAACAATATAAAGATGCAGTGTTTGAAGTAAGTGTGTCTACAGAGGGAGCTACTATTCAACAACTGTTTGGGTTTGTTTTTTGGTGGGGGTTTTTTTGCCAGTTACTGACCTTTTTTCTCAAGCCCTAAATCTTCATTAGCATACCATGCTCCATCTTTGTTCAGGACAGATTTTCATATCATATTTCTTTGTCATGGTGTAGATCTGACCACGGGCGGTTTTGCTACCTGTGGGCTTGACTTGTGTTTCAATACCACTGTTGACTGGTAGTGACCAAGTGAATCAGGTGAAGGCTCCAGCTATGTCAGTGAAGAACATCTACATGTCAGAAGACTGTGTTTACTCTTCGGTGCTGAAACAGTAGAGGTGAGGTGCAGGCTAAGAAAACAACAGGGCAGATAACTGTGAAACATCTGATATAGTGTCAAGTCGAATTGACATTTCCTTTATTTTAGGACTAAAGGCAAATGGGGGGACCAGAGGTATCCCCGGGATTTTTATTGTCTTTGTGCTTTATTATTTATTTAAGGAAAGAAAACCTCATTCTTCTAATAATTTCCAATGATTTTATATTCCATAAGATTTTCCTCTGTATGTGGAAGAACTCTGTGACAAATCAAGAAACTGCTTAATTCTCATTTTGAGTTTTTCAAATTGCCTTGGAAAGATGGAATGATGGATATAGACTACCACTGTTGAACATAATATGAGAAAAAAAGATGTTTAAAAGCAATCCCAGGCCTCAGAAAAGCTCCAACTTTACTGTCTGAACTCTGTGCACATAAATAATAAGCTTTTGTTAAAGCCCCAAGGCTGCTAGGTAAAAACTGCAAATCCTGATAAATTAGTTATAATACATAGTTTTCAGAATAGATGACTACAGACTTGGAACTGAAAAATTTTAGCAGTCCATTAGCCATTTTCTTTTTCTTGAATTCAGAGGAAAAGCACATCAGTCACAAAAAAATATGCTATGAATATTTCTTAAATGTGAGAAAATTTTTTTCACGCTTCGGAAATGGCTTTGAAGAATGTTGGTATCAGCCCTTACTTTGCTGCTATTCTTTATGCTATCCTGCCAGGATTTTTTTTTTTTCTACTGTGTGCAGAATCTTCTACCTCCTTTTTTCTTAACTGAGAACCTTCCAGTACAACATTAAGCAAAGTGACTAACATCTGCCATGTGGTTTTTTTTCTTTAATTTATCTTCTGTTGAGGAAGAGATTGGTACCTTAAGAATAATGTATGACTTCATATGTTTGCTTTTGGACATGTTTATCTTACTTCAGGTCTATCTTGGGGAGGTAAGGTCAAAGAAGTTTTTTTCACATGTATTGGAAAGTGGTGAAAAGAACTGGAGTGTTTAGTTCTGCAGAGTGACCATTTACCTTCCACTGATTGACACTTTTGAAAACTTTAGGTTATGACTGTAATTGTGTGTCTTCTGTCCCCATTAGTTCCAGGCCAAATAGTGCTGAATACAGATTCATGCAAGAAGTCTGTACAGGTATAGATCTAGAGCAATGGA
Organism: Aviceda cuculoides; assembly: GCA_035590195.1. NCBI lineage: Eukaryota > Metazoa > Chordata > Aves > Accipitriformes > Accipitridae > Aviceda > Aviceda cuculoides. The sequence continues at coordinate 3,871,370 of JAVJGG010000009.1, forward strand.
AACGCATGGCTTTTGCATTATAGATACAAGGTGATGAAAAGTTGCATAAATATACTTCAAAATCTCATTTAGATACTACTTTAGGCTGTTAGAAATGATCACGAGTTGTGGAGCTGACTCAACAGTCAGCTGTTTGGAGATGGTTCTGATTCTCTAAATGCCAATGCAGTTTTTACAGCAAACTTTACATAACAAGTGCTAGGGTATCTGATCCACTTTTTAACTGGTTGGAGTGGGTCTGTCATACTTCTGTCACCATCATATAGAAACTCATCATGGAAACACTTTGTGCCTGGCATGTTATGCTGCCAGATCTCATGGCCTGTCATCTCTTTTCTGCCTAAACTATGGCAAGTAGTCAGAAAGGGATTGTAAAATTACCCTTCTGTCCTCACCCTTCTACCTGCAAGTTCACATGGCTGTATGCTGTACAGCATCTGTCAGAGTTTGGCTTCGTGTTTTAAAGAGATTATTATTACTTTATCTGAAAAGATAGGAAAGGCACTCCTTGGATGGATTTTGAAAAACCTGATTTCCCCACCCACCTTTGAAACTGCTGCTTTCCATGCCAGAAGATTTCTCCAGGTAAAGTGATAGTTCTGTTTTTGAAATGTAGAATGAATAAAATACAATCTGAAAAAAATAATCAAATGGGATTAAACATTGTGTTGTTAAATCCACTCAGAAAGCTTATTGTGATAAGCTTGGTGTACAGAAAGTGATTAGCAAATATGTTAAATTTAGTTTTTAGTAGATGTAAGACAGTTTCAAATAAGGTGTTACTGTGATACCCCTGTGAAGTGAACACTGCTTGTTGTTCAGTGTTGATGTCAGTGGATCTCCTTCTGTAAAATCACTGCCTTTGCAGCCCTGACTTCAGGGTGGAAGGCTTTCTGTCAAAACCTTTTAATCCAACTGATCATGAGAGATAAACTTCATTATTCATATGTCTTTCAGTTTGCTCTTGTTCAGTTCCAGTTCATATTATATTCATATTTAGGGGAGATATGTTAGACTACACAATAATTAACTGCTGTCTAAGAGGTCTTTTTGCAAATAGAGAGTGGATCATGGAGCTATTTGTCTCCCCTGAATTTTTGTTGCCCTGCTGGTCTTCCAGCTATTGTGAGAATCTTTTCAGTTCAGTGCTAGTATAGGATTCTGAATGGATCATTTTCAGTGGTGGATTTGTATAGTAAATTTGGATGATCACACTGCCCTCCCCCCATGTTTCTGTGATATGAAGGTGATACTTTCTTCAACACAAAATGGGAGGGTGAACCTAAGTAGTAGTACAACTTTTCCTAAAAAAATGGAAGATTTTCCAAATATTTATGGATATGGAGCTTCATTTGACCTAAGTCACAGCAAGGCACTCATTGACTTTGTAATTGGCTATGAGGTAGAGGAACTGAGACCAATAGATCTCAAGCTGTCATTTTGAAAGGGTAAAGTTGGATCTAATTCAGATAGAGAGTCTGCTTTTAAGTTTTGACTGAAGCTAGTTTTGTCAGTGAAAACTGTATGGTTTTGATAAATTCTAATTTTTCTAATGTAAAACATCATCAATATGAGAAACTTCAGCCAGAAGTTTGTAAGCTCCCCTACTATTCTTTCCAAGTAAATTTTCCAAGCATTTGGAAATTTAAAAATTTCCCCCCAAAATCTGAGAACCTAAAAAGTCATCTGTTGGAGAATATAGATTCTAATGCTCCATTCCCTCAGGTGTGAGAAGCAAATCATCCCTTCAAATAGCCCTGATATACAGACTATCACTCCTCCTACTCAAGTCAAGAGCAGATCAGTGAAAGGAGATGAGATATAATTCTGTCCCACTTTGTTCAAGTCAGCATTAAAGTTCCATTTGAACTGTTTATGCTTTTTTGTGCATGAAACTGTTTCTGTATCTGTTGCCCTCTGAACAGTGAAGAATTTGTGAAGTAAAGTTAGGGATGAAATTAGTCACCATTTTATTCAACACTATGCAGTATGGTATGCAGTGCTAACAGTCAGTGGCCTCAAGTAGCTGTATTTCATGTCACAGTAATACAAATGTAGCTCTGCTGGCAGGTGTGACACCACAGCTCATGCAGTGTACGATATGAAAAACTAGAAAATGCCTTTTAACAGGTGAGGAGATGGCCCTTCATGGTCTTCTTAAGCAGCTGAATTTCAGAGGACTTACTTCTGTTTTATATTCTATATTGTACATATATTGTATATATTGTAAAATATGTTTAAATTGTGGTCCAGAAAAGTTATTTTCTGAAATACCAAATATCACCCCTCCCAGTCCAGCTCATAAAACATTGATGATCTTCTTTATTTTACATGAACCCTTTTCAGCCCTGACTTCATTCTGTTTCTGACAAATTACAATAGGTAATCTGAGAGTTTGCATGATAGGCAGTGGGTTAGGAGCTGAGAAAGAAGTAGCGTTCAAAACAGAGAGACTAAAGGGATTAAAGGAGAGTGAGGAGAATGGGGGAAGAGGTATTCCCTGCAAATTTTGTTGGCTGTTTCATAAATAATGTGTCAGTGTAATAAAAGTGACTTCTATGGGTTTAAGTGTGGGTCTTAAAACAATATATACTTCTAGAGGAGAGGTGCCTACTGCAAAATTTTATCACAAGACACAGCTCAAAAGTAAATGTGAAATGATCTATAAAGCTAAAAGTTTCTGTCTTACTTCTTTAAACTGCTATACTGTTGCCAGTTAGCCTGATTTATACTATTGGAAACTACAGCTGTTCTGTTCTATTACTTCCTTAACTGAAATTTGTATATTGAAATAATTTCAGTTAAACTAAGATCGGTTGATGATAATATGACTGTATAAAGGCAAAAATTTGCCATATTTTAAAAATAATAATAATTAAAAAAAAATTCCTTAATTCTTCTTCCCATGCCTTGTGTCCTGGAGGCAGGAACAAAAGACTTCTAAAATCTTTTATTTAGTAGCATAGAGACTGAAGTATGTTTACCTGTTTTTTTTAAAGTTATTTTTGCAGGCATTATTGCTATATCCGCAAACCATCCATGTTTGCCTTTTCAGAATGTGATTATTGCTCATAAAACCAGTTTTAATTGAATGCTTATGTCATGAATGGCTTGTAGATGTTAAAAACTACACGCCTCTATTTATATGACTATAGTTTATTTTTTAGAGCTCCCTGTATAACAATACTGGGAAATTACCAAAGGTTTTTTGCTATTCAGCTGGGTGATTTTAAAAGATATTGCTGTTACATTGGACTATTGGCATTGTTGCTTAGGAATAAAAACTTAAGAAAATTATCCCTTCCCCCTTTCAAACAAAGTCATGTCTAAAAAGGTCACAAAAGGAGACACACAATTCAAATAATCTCCTTGCCGTATCTGAGATTAACTTGGACACAGATGTTTCAATTTATAGTTTGATCTGGTGTAATATATACATTTAACAAAATCCTGTTTTGTATTGCTTCTATAAACACTAACGTCCGATAAAAGCATGTTGGCTTTTCTGCCATCTACTTGAATCAGAAACCGCTGAGCCAGTGCTTAGAAAGCAGGAGTCTGATATTGAGACCTAAGTTAACTCTTTCAGCATTTGGCTGCTACTGTTCTTAGCCTTTTCCCTACCTTTCGAATGGCAAATCCATTTGCAGTTTTCTCAATTTAAGCTGCTGTGGATAATTATTAGACTTTGTTCTTGCTGTATTTAAAGATGAAATGGTTCAACACTGTTCATTACGGCTTGTTTCCGGGCTACGCTGTAGCCATTAAATTTCTGAGGTACTATCTGAGAAATCACTGACATTATTCATACACCATGTCTACAATGTTTCCCCCCCCTGCTGTTCACCAGGCGTTAGCCCACCTGTCTGTAAAGGGAAATGGCTTTGGCATGATCAGAATCTTTATAGAAGGTCATGAACGAGGAGTCTTTGTCCTTTTTTTGCCAAAAGCAGTTTCCCCTTTATCCGCAAATAGCATTATCTAAAAAATGAATTGCTTCCTCTGAATAACAGATATCACTCAGAGATTGGCTGATTTTTCTGTCCCAAAGGTGAAGTTATCTCGCATCTGATTGTGTGTATCTCAGCAAATTTTGGTTGCAAGAAGTGATACTAGGTTTACTTTAGAAAATAATTAGTGGCTACTTTATGATTTCCTGCTAACTATCCTAATGAAGCAGGACATAATAACCAGAAAGATACCTGACAGCCAGGCAGCGAATTCTGAGAATGTGGAGGATCATATTCAAACTCTTGAGTTTATCTTCACAGTTTAGTTGACACCTGCAGTAGGGAGGTAAATACTGCTGTTTAAGGAGGGTTTTATATGTTTTGGTAAATACGTGCCTGTCCATGTCGTGCCTGTCTCTTATTTCTAAAGTTGGAGGATTTAATCTTGCAAGCTTCTTAACTCTGTGCAGGTTAGTTGATCTCAGTAGCTATTACGTTTGGTAGTAAGTGCAGAACTGTTCTCGTATTCCCTCAGCTAGGATATGATCACGGCCTTTATGAAAGTTTAAACAACAGTCATACCTCTGAAGGGAAATGAGGGAAACAACAAATCAGTAGCTAATGAAAGAATTATCATAAACTTAACTCAAAGATTAAAAATTTGAATCTGTAAGGTACAGATTCATGGAGTGGCATAAAACAATACTTACTTAGATATGTTGCTGGGGGCGAAGTAAAAGAAGGAAAAGCGTTTCCCATTCTGCTTTGCAAAATGTAGAAGTACTTTAGAATGTAGAATGTACTTTAGTAGTACTGTTACATTTCTATGAAGCTTGGTTGAAAGGCAGAACTTAAGGTTAAAAGCCCCACAACAACTTACTTCTGTATTTGTCGGTCATGGGTTTACTGTGTGGCCTCCTTTAAAACCCCATTTAAGTGATGAACCTTCTGAACCTGCCCGCCTGACACAGGCAGCAGATACAGGGGTAGGGCAGGTAGCAGCCCAGACCCGCTCAGTTCAGGGTTTTGAAGAAGGGTACATATTGGTAGTCTACCACGTTGCTTGGAGGCCTTGCAGGAAAGTAGTCCATCTGTCCCCCTTCCCTGCCCGTTTGCTCTGCCAAAGTCCAGATCCAGCTGTGGACATGCATGACTGGTGTGGTCAGTCCAGGCCCTGTGCTTAAAGAGCTGTTGACCTAACAGCTGTGCTGACAGCCAGCAGCGTGCCTGGCAAGCTGACCATGAGGAGGAAGAGCTGTGGAGGCTAGGGCTGGAGGAGGTGGTCTAGGAAGTGCCAGGAGGGATGTTTGGTTTTGGTGGGTTTTTTTTGTTTTTTGTTTTTTGGGGTTTTTTTTAACAAATTTGGCTGATTTTTCTATGTGTCCTTTGAAAAATGAGGGTGGCCTTATATTTGAAGTCACCTTATATTTGGGCCAGTACGGTAGTTCTGGCTAAATCCATGAGAACAGCTAGGGTCTACAAGGATAAACCTCAATGAGGTAGAGAAGTTAATTAAGTCTGTTTAGCATTACACAAGACCTTAGCTTGGCCAACTTACTATCTTTGTTAAATATGTGGCTTCCCAGGAGTAAATCTGAATGAAATGCCTTAGTATTGTTTAACTCATTTTTTCATAGGGAAAACACAAAAATTGTGCAATTGGATATACTGGACTGAAGAAATACATGTTTTCATTTTCCCATGAAACTCTTTTCCAGAAAGAAGAAAATCTATGGATAGATTTTTTTTGTTGTTGTTTTAGGCCTTACATTGAGGGAATTGGCAGTATTTTCTTTGTTACGCCCCATCACCCAAAAACTGGAACACTGACTCAAACAGCAAAGGCTGAGTGTGATATATTAATGATAATGTTTTAAGAACATTGGTATATCGAGCACAACAAGTCAAGACCCTCTTCTGTGTCTCAAACAGATGAGTTGGGACAAATACTCCACATACTCTTCCTAGCTTTAGCAGCTGTCGCTAGACCTAGGTTAGCTAATATCTCTTCAGGTATTAGTCAGGTGATTGAAATAAATTTATTGAGTTTCATGGCAGTATTTTCTCACTGTAGAAAAAATCTTTCCTGGAGGAAGGGTATGATTCTGGGAAGCCAAATGGGCTAAAAGTGTATGTGGAAGACCTCAGATACAAGAGAATGGCCTCAGAGACATGCTAATTTTCTTCTCACCAGTATATTGCATAGCTTACCTTTAGTACATAGTAGACTTAAGTAGGTTCAGGGTCTATTCTTCTTCCCAAATACAGGAATGAATTAATGAAAATGTAGAAATAATTTACATTTAAATGAAATTAATGGTACAAGGGGAACCTAACAGCAATTTTCTCTCAAAATACAATTCTAGAGGTAATTTACAAAAATCATTTAGTCAACTCCGAGTTCATTTTTTGTTTTAAAATTCCGTTTGTTAAAAAGAGGCACACTCATTGTGAATAAAAAAACTAGAAAAAGTGGTTTTAAAGTAGTCTGTGGGCTTTTCAAGGTAGAGAATGTAATGAAGCGGTTATCAGAAAGTAAGTCAGCTTAAAAGACTTAGGGCATAATTCCTTTGGCCTGTCTTGTTCCTATAGCTATGCCAAGAGGCCAAAGAGCTGTGTCCTTTATGTCAGCCATGGATTTTTGTGTTATAAAGGAAAGGTTTGGGTTGTAAAATTTTCAGTTTCCAGGTCTGTGGCATTAACGTGTTTTCTTCCTCTGGCCTCTTCATCCAATGGACTACTATGCTGAGCACAGCGTGTGAACACACACATTACATTACTCTGAGTGGCACTACTGGCCAAAAAAGCTCGAACTTTGAACAGGATTCTTACAAGCAGAAGATGAGTAAAGCAGTGCTACAGATTAGTATTGTAAAGATTTTATCATTACCTTTCACAGTGAGTAGAAGTTCAGGTAATTGTGTAGAAGTTCAGGTAATTGTGTAGATTTATATGTATTGTACATAGGCATCAAATACCAATCCATTGCTATCTTAGGTTATGCTTAATTTGACTCAGCTTGAGACACTGTACCTATTGCAAGTTTTATGCTTTTTTTTTTTTTTTTTTTAATTCAACATAATGCTCAAGGTATTACAAAGATCTTTGAGTAAAACTGAATGCAGTGGTATAAGCATAGAATTCCATATACAAATGAACAAACTGTTCTGGTAATACTCAACTCTTGGTTGCATGTGAAGGTAATGAATGGCTGCTATAGTCTATTTCCCATCTGGTTTTAACAGTCCCTTTCTTTTTCATTTTCCAAAATGTGCTGGTATCTAAGAGCCTATTTAACAAGTTTTTCCTTTGTTAATTAATGAAACACTATCATTTTCTAGTGTACATCTGTGAAGCTTTTTGAGTTGTTATTGTGTTGCCATGCTGAGAACAACAGCTTGAGTTAAAGCCAAAGATAGCTTTGAATCATTTGGTATCAAGGTACTAATGAGCTCTGCAGACATTTCAAATACAATTTTTCCCTCTTCAGCCAGGTGTGGCTTAATCCACTCTATTTTTCCCATAAGCAATATGATGTCCAATATATAACTTTCTCCTCATACTGCAAAGAATGTTTCCAAAAGGTTAAAGTCATGCTTTTGCAACACAGAAGAGACTTTGCTGGTTTCTCTTTTCCTGATGTTAGATTACTATCCATTTCCACTCTGAAATTTGATGGCCTGACAATATTTTTTCCTCAAAATCTCAGATTGTGAACTATACTAGTTGGTATATGCTGATTTATGTGTGTGTGTTTCCTACCCTTTAAAACTGTTTATGAATCAAAGTAAAAAAGCTGTTTCTACAAGGTTTATACTCAAGGATAATTTTTCTAAATTCTAGCTGCAACAATGCAAATAAATTACATTCAGATTCCAAGAAAACAAATTAATTATTTAATACTGTAGTAAAAGCATTGAAGTAATTACAAATAAATTTATCAGGAATTCATTCTTCTTGACTGACATGCTAAGTGGAAGCATGTAGGACATTAAAAGGACCTTGTATAAATCTTGATAGTATTTGCTGCTGCTTCTTAGAGAATGTGTACATGTTCTGCTATTGATTTGTTTGCAGCCACATAGTTAAACTTTAAGATTTCTGGCTAGTAAAATCCTTGTGCACATATCATGGGAGTTCTGTGCTTTGCTCCAGCCCCAGGAGAAGTGTGCCAGCTTTTGCCTTTGTATTTCTGACTCATTCTGCAAAACGTGATTTTGTCAGTGCCCAATTGCCAGAAAGTGTCAGCTCTGCTATTTAAAGCATTCGTTTTTTCAATACAATATGTATACTTTCAGTATTTTTAAAATATTTAAAAGTTCAGTATGCCCTTTGTAGCCCATTCATTTTGATTAGAAAACATTCTAATTACAGGTTGGCTTCTCTAAGATGTCACCCAAACTCATGCTATGGCTTTATTTGCCTTAGTGTGGTGACGCTATGACATCAATCACTTCAAGGATGATGAGATTTGGGATTCAGATTTTCTCTTGAGGAAGTCTATAGGTTTTGCTTCAGACCAAAGACATGAACCTCCACTTGTCATCTTGGTAGAAACACGTAATTCCACAAAGCACCTGCATCTGCTAAAAAGACATCATCGAAACAAACAAGACAACAAATTCCTTGATATGCAGTAAAGAGGATGAATGTCCCTTGGATATTTCCCCAACGATGTTTCCTTTAGTATTGTCATTTGAAGGGTTAAATGTAGCACAGAAGTTTGCTTCATTCCTTCCCTACCAGCCAAGGTGTCCATCCAAAATGACAAATGCTTTGTTAAAAGGATTGCATGTGCAAGTCGGTATCTTCAGAGTACTGAAAAATCTTAAGTACCTCCATATATCAATAAATATTGTTATTTTTTAATCAACTACCTGTCTTTAAGGAAAGGAATTCCCACCTAAGGAAAAAGAACCTCACATCGTGATTATTTTGTGTTACTGCCATCGTTTGTATTTTTTTCCATAGATACAAGGTTCATGTCTTGGAATTCAAGGTGAGATGTTTTTCAGTAGTTCTGGTTCCTATTGTCAGTGGTAATTTGACTGATAACAGAATAGCATGCCCTTTCTTTGGGTGGGGAAACATATTTGTGTTTCACTAGCAATGTTTGGTTAACAGAAGCATAGGAAACTAAACCACAAAATCTAAAAAAGGAAGTTTAAATGTATTTTTTATAGGAGCGGATCTGTAATAAAAACAATAAAATCCAGTGTTTAAGCTTTATAGAAATAATTTAATGACCAGCTGCAGCAATAAACACCTTTCCGTTTTGATTGGGTCTTAACTCCTCCATCCAGTGATTAATTGCTCCATGAAAGACAAACACATTACATTATACCTTAAGTATAACATCCTGTTTTAAAGATTCCACTAGTGCAGTTTAAATGTTTTTGATCCTGTTCAGACTTCAAAAGGACATTTCAAGGATCCTCCATTTATCATTACTTCTTGCATATATTCAGGACTAAGGCAATAACTGGCCGGTATTTTCTCATATTCAGCTTTGGCCTTACTTGCATTTGTATTCCACTTAGAGAGTAATGTAATATTGTGGTGTCACAACTTATTTTCATTGGAAACACCATGGAAAGTACAGGATTAAAAAGTTCTGTAACTAGTTCCTATGAAGGATGGAGCATGCATTAATGTATTGTTATTAAAGCCATACTCATTGCAGATAACAGAACAGCCACTAAGACAGTGATTTTAAAAATATTTTGGGTATAAACTAGATTTCATCTGATGATCTAAGAGGGAAATAATGATACTAAAAATCTCTAATTCATCCACTCCTCTTCTTACACAATTAGGCTTCCTTTCTTGCGGAAATCTGAAAAAGGGACTGTATATGACACTAGCATCAAGAAATCTGTGCTACAGCAACAGTTGTATCTATATCAGAAGTATGAACTTGATTTGGTTTTTGTATTCCATTTTATTCCACTTTGTGTTGTAACCTCTATTTCAGAGCATAACCTTGAGTTTCATTACAGAATCGCAGAAGGGTTGAGGTTGGAAGGGACCTCTTGAGGTCATCTGGTCTAGCCCCTGTGCTCAAGCAGGGTCACCTAGAGTGAATTTCCCACGATAATGTCCAGCTGGCTTTTGAATATCTCCATCCAAGGTGGGAGATTCCACAACCTGTTACAATACTCAGTCACCCTCACAGTAAAAAAGTGTTTCCTGATGTTCAGACAGCACCTCCTGTTTGTGCCCATTGCCTCTTTCCCTGTCACTAGGCACCACTGAAGAGAGCCTTGCTCCCTCTTTTTTTACACTCTCCCTTCAGGTATTTATACACATTGATAAAATTATCCCTGAGATTTCTTTTCTCCAGGCTAAACAGTTGCAGCACTCCTGGCCTCTTCTCATATGAGAGATACTCCAGACCTTTAATCATCATAGTGGTCCTTTGCTGGACCAATAGCTCCATATCAAGCTTGTACTGGGGATTTTATTTTATTTTATTTTGGATTAAAACATTTGTTCTGGGATGATGCCTTTTATGAAAAATCAGTATGCTCTAGCACTTCTTCCTTTAATGGTTTCCTCTGATGAGCCCATCCAGAGAAACAATAGATTCTGGAACAGGAACAGGGGCAAAAGCAAGTTCAGGACCATTTCTTCCTTTTAGTCATCTGTGGCTCTGAATACTGTTGACAAGACATGTCAATGGTTAATGCACATTGCTTTGCTAAGCTGGTAGTCTTTGCTTGCTTGCTGTGTTTTCCCAAAACCACCTGAGAGCCCAGAGTGAGTGAAACTTGACAGGAATATTTATGAACTCATAAAAATGAGGCACTAATATCAAGATCCAGAGCAGCTGGGTGATGGCATCCTACTGGAAGGGAAAGATGCCAACTGTAAGATCGCTAAAAAAACCTAAAGCTTGAGGGTAGCGTTTAGTCACCATCCAGTCCCAGGAAGCTGGATATAGTCACCTTGGCCACTGGGACAAATAGGTCAGGCTGAGATAAATCTCTCTACTTATTTCATGATCTGAAAGAAAAGACTTGATGGACCTAATTTAAATTGCTACTAGGTGAAATCAACCACGTTAAGGCTTGTACATGGTATAGTAAAGTTAATGTAAAAAAAAATCAGATTCTTTATGCCTTGAGGTACAAGATTTTTAGAGCCAAAGATTTAACATTAGGCTGAATAATTTTTTTATCATTGGACTTCAAAAACTTGTGTAAATTTACAGTTGTTAGCACCCTTTAACATAGGTGTTGTGGTTTGTCTGCTTTATCCAGAAGAGCTGATTAGGCAATACAAACATGAATTGAGATATTTAATTGAAGTGCTCATTTAGGTATTCAAATAGGAAAACCTCACTCAAACATTTAAATTATGTTAAAGACAGTGGACCAAAACTATTTCTTGTGATTCTCTTGTACTTGGTGACAAATTTAGTCCCATTTGAATCAGGCAGTACAACAGCAAACTACTCAGTTTTAGTACTTCTCAAGGGAATAGATATTTAGCTACTTCTTAAAAGTACAAACTCCGTGTTGTTAACAGCTGTTTATTGGTTCCCATCACAAGTGCAACATTATTTGGGATTTCTGAAATAGGAGGAGCAATGTGAAACATTTGGTTAAAGCAGTGGAAAAATATAGTTTAAATTTGCATACAAGAATATAGGAAAACAATCAGAAATACAATACAACTGATGAAAATTCAGCAAGAGAAAATGATTTGAAGTCAAACAAAAATCTTTTGAAGTCATAATATTAGGTAAAAAAAAATCTATTCTTTCCAACTTTCCTTTTTTGGTAGACATTTGTTTAGATATTCTTTAGATATTTTTGCACTTGATTTGGGAGTTGAAATAGAAAAATATGGTAGCTTTTTATGGTGATAAGGACAGATTTTATTTCAAACTTTTGCTTTTCATTACTATGTGATAGTCTGTAGGTATCTTTATTTATGCTTCTCTATTTTCCATAGTGATCAAAGCAATAAAGCCAATCTAAAACTGTGTATGTGCAATCTCAACATATTATGAAGTTTGTCATCTGAATCCGTGTAGTTGGAGATCAGCAAGATATCTATGGGACAGCATGTATAGCAAGTGGCACTCCATGTGTTGTTTCATTCTCTCATTGACTTGTTTAGTGCTTGGTGTTCTAGGTTTGAAATAGTGCGTGTATGTGTGCAGATAGCATACCATTCAGAAAACAATTCACTGAGTTTTGATGTACGTTCGTATTACTACTTGCACAAAAGATCCTGCAGGATACATTATCCTCTGTCAAATAAAGGGTTAAAATAGATTTTTCATGTTCTGGTTTCATCAGTGTTAAGGTTTATGTGTTAGATCTGAGACATTTGGAAACATAATTTGTTTTGCAGACTCTTCCTTGAACGCATTCTCTGTTTCAGTCTGATTTTTGTATCTTTCCCATTTCAGTGTAGTCATAATGTTAAAAATCAGCTAGTTTCAAATTTAAAAAAAAAAAAAAATTGAGGCCTGTTTTAGATTTTCAATCATTATAGAGAAGTTTTTAGATTTAAGACATGTGCATGTTTACATACACCATTAGTATCTTGATTCTTGTGATCCTTCTTTTCTTGGGTGCCAGTCATGTTTTTGCCTGATACTTTTTGGACAGGATATCAAGAGCGATAGACTGCTGACAAAATGTTTTTTAAGTTGAAGTATTTAGGTAGTTCTAATTGCTATAAACACATCTGAACTTATATCCATCAATTATTTCTGTATGAGGTCATGTTGGAATCATCCACTCAATAGTAAGCAACAATAGCAGTGCAAAAATAATTGTAGCTTTTGAACTGATGTGGAAAAACTGCTGAAAATAAATACCCATCACATCAAGAACTCTTTTAAATAGTGCACAGAAAAGATGAAAATATAAATTGACAGCAATCAACTCAGAGAGCTTTCAGAATAACTTCTATTTGTCCATTTTAATATCAGCAGCCACAGTATATAATGTAAACATGACAGGCCTGAATGCGAGCCAGCTAGCTGCCTGCCCCCAAAGCAGTTGGTGAAGCACTGGTCCAGTCACTGAGACTTTTCTGGGAATTTTCAGGAGGCTAGGAGGAAAAAAAAAAATCGTCATCTTGGAGTCCCAAGCTTCTGGGGAAGCGGGAGCAGAAAAAAACCACACATACCTGAAAATTATTTCTGACTTTGTCCGGACTGTGGGTGTCCTTTTTCCTCCACTATTTATTTACATTCAGTAAAACTCAGATGTAGCCTAGGATGTGGGCCAGTTACTGCTGTATTGGAGAATACTATTAGTCCATCTGATGGTTTAGAGGAAGGCAACCCCCTCTCCTCCTTCATTCCCTTCATAACGCACCTGGCCAGTTGTGCAATGCTGACCAATGAACAGCTGCTAACAATGAGGAAATTGTGCTCATAAGAAGTAGCTCAGGATCTGATGGTTATTCTCTGGGGAGAAATTGAAGCACTAGGGACTTGTTTCTTGCCAGGATGCTTCCTCCCCCCGGCCCCACCCCCGCCTTGAAAAAGTTGTCTCTGTGTTGAATTAAACACTTTTATCCTTTCTGTTTATGACTTCGTGGAGCTGGTTTCTTTAGAGAGACTCCATTTCCCCATGATTTCCTCTTCCACTCCCCCTTTTCCCTCTCCTGCTCTGGCTCCCTCCCCCTCCAGTCCATCTGGGAGAATTAACGATTTTACAGCTGAAAAATAGTTAGGCATTGGAATAGCTATTTATAGTATGATTGGTAACTTTTCCTAGCAGTAATGTTTGTCTGCATTAATGTTATCAATATATGTGTAGGTGAGTATGTGGATGTGAATTAGCATATGGGGTACATTTTACAGAGAGTGTGTGCATGTAGCAAGTATCTAGAATATCCTCTCAAGACATTTCCATTTACTGAGTGTCCTTCCTACAAACATCTTGTAGTACTTTTAAAGAAACAACAACAAAAAAACCCACCAAAAAACCCCAACACAAAACCAAACAGGATATGAAAATTCAGTGCCAAAGAGGCCAGTCTTTAGGCATGATTGAAACGGCTAATAACATAAAGAACTCCATCTATGAAGGGACGTCGGTCCTTTGGGCTTGAGAAAATAAGCAGAAACATCTAAACTCTGATGTTGTTCTAATTTGAGAAAGTCTGCCATCCTTCACAGCCTGAGTTAGGCATATGCCTCTGGGAGAGCAAAGAAATCCATATAAATAATGAGCGTAGTGAATCTTTTTCTTTGGTAACTATGAAATTCTTGCACTGACTCATGTCTTCAGTCTGGTAAAATCTTTTAAGTATAAACAAATTAAATTCAGAGTGGCTAGATGAGTTTCAGAAGTAACTAGCAGTCCTTATACTGCTCTATGTGAAAGTCACCTTTTTTTTTTTTTTTTAACAACTTCAGTTGATTCAGATGCTATCAAGGGACATATAGCAATCACTTAATTTATAAACTCATTAGTTTAGTACATATTTCTCTGTAGGTCTTCCTGTTTCATCATGAGAAAGATCCAACTGGAATACTCTGTCACAGTTTTATTTCTCACATTAAGATAATTCTTACCAACTCACTACACTTCTATACTGGCATAAGAAAGCTAAAACTGTTTCTGGCTTGAAAGTATGTCTGTTACAATACAAACAAATCTCTATGCTGTTCTCTATGAAAATTTACAAAAAAAGATCATCTTCAAAAATCTGCTATAGTTGAAATTATTTTCATGAGTGGATAGAAAACAAGTGATCAGTAGCAGGCATGATTCATCAATCTATTTAGCAATGGTCATGGTATTTAGTAGAAAGTCTACCAGGATCGCTTTAAATATCACTCATTTTCTCTGTTCTTCATCTTGAAACAGCTTACAGACCTCATTCAACAGAAAGCTGAAGAAAAAAACACCCAAACCTAAAAGTAAAATTATCTCTCTTCTTACCTCATTCTACAATGAGGAAGGAGAGTACTTGGACTGATGCTATGAAGCTAGTTACCAGGGTACCATTAAATGGAAGTCAATTGGGTGGGCAGCATTTGCCTGAAGGCCTTGATGCTGGGTTTCAGTGAATTTGTTTGTTCCCATGACTTCTGAACCTGTATGTAGCCAGTCCTGAAATAACTGTGAACACTTTACTCAGAAACTTGCACTAATATTGACATTTTTAGTCATAATTATGGCCACCAGATCACAATATCTGAAAGTGTTCCTTGCAAAAAACAGACTTTCTTGGAACATCTCCAGCTGGCTTCAAAGTTGGAATTTATGATCAGATCAACAGAATCCATGAGTATCTTGCTGTGACCAAGGAAGCAAGAATTAAAACCTAAAAACAAGCATCCCAAGCCTATCTCTGTTGACATGGTTTGGGCCAGTCATAGAGAAAGCATTTGAAGCCTTGAGGAAGTTCTGGCCTACCACATAGCTGATGAAAAGTAATGAAGGCCATCTGGCCTTCATAATAACTGAAATCATCTATGCCAGCTTCAGAGAAGGCAGCATTCTATCATTCCTAAGCATACAATAGTCTAGCCAATTTTGGAGAAATGTACATTTCATGCCAATGCCCTTGTAAATTATACCCATGCTGCTTCCTATCTCATCTCATGTTCTGTCTCTTTCTTTTAGCAAGATTATGGAGTAGTTGATGGCAACTTATTCTCTGTAGTACCTTGATTCTCTTAGAATACGTATACCATGAGGTGACAGAAATGATGTAAGCTCCAGATGAAATACAAATGTTCAAGTTCTTATTGCTAGATTTCATTTCAGCCTTCGGATTTAAATACATAGTGCATGTACAACCTTTGCAAGGTAAAAGTACAACATAAACTCATTCCTTTGGGAGATATAACATAGCATTTCAAAGGCTATGCCCTTTACCTCATCTGGATATCTTTTTTCCTCTTTGTTATCCAGGACTTCCCAGAACAGCTGAACTCCTCAGAAATGATGCTGTACAATTCAGGCTTGCAGTGGGAGTTAGATACAATATATTTTCATTGAAATATTATTAATGAATGATAATATGTGTGAATTTTTATGATTTCAAGATATCTTGCTAATTCTAGCCTAGATGGTTCCATTGGTTATAAAGGTGCACATCTAGTCTAACTCCACCGCGATGGGTAGAAATACTTTGGAATTCTTCAATCAGAATCCAGTCTGCAAATACCACTAGCCACTGAGGCAAATGCAGCTGTGTCAGGGTTTAACCCCAGCCAGCAACTAAGCACTACACAGCCGCTCACTCACTTCCCCCCCCCACCCCCCCCCCAGTGGGATGGGGGAGAAAATCAGGAAAAGAAGTAAAATTCGTG
>JAVJGG010000009.1:3887717-3907432 GCA_035590195.1 Aviceda cuculoides
TGAGCAACAACTGAAAACATCAGGGTGTTATCAACATTCTTCTCATACTGAACTCAAAACACAGCACTGCACCAGCTGCTAGGAAGACAATTAACTCTATCCCAGCTGAAACCAGGACAAGCTGTTACTTTTATAGTGACAATGCTAGTATATTAGATAATTGTACTTGTTTCCTGAGATATAAATATATATATATATTTTTTTTACAATAACTTTATTTTGTTCATCAAAAACTGGGAGCAGCTTTTTTTTCTGTCACAGCAGAGCAAAAACCATTTTAATGAAAATGGAAGAAAGTTGATGTGAAAGACTTCAGTAAGAGAGATGATTTTGGAAAACAAACCACTGTTTACACAATTTTTAGGCACTTTTGAAGGCATGACATGGTCAGCATTCATGCTGAAGGATTAATCTCTGAATTGTAATTATTCGATAAATGTATATTAATTTCCAAAGTTTCCTGCATGGAGAATGGAAATAATTTAGTTTTATCAAATAGCAGCCAGCACTCCCTTCGTGTAAGTCATGACTTTCACATTGATGTGGTGTTTTTCAAATGTATAAGCCATCTTTTTGTCTTCAGTATTCCTACTTGCAAATTTTTCTACTTCATGGTTTATTCCTATTGCTGTTCAGTTGCTGTACTAGTCTTTCTGATCTTAATTTCCTCGAGGGCTCTTGTTAAATATATATTAGGATTGGGCATATTTTATTATGCCCTATAAAGGCACCTTTACATATGCAGCTAACGAGTCATCGTTGCTCATGCAGTTAGACCCACTGAAGTCAAGGAGACCACTTATATTAATAGAGGCATGCAAAATCAACGCTTAAACATCCCAAGGTATG
Organism: Aviceda cuculoides; assembly: GCA_035590195.1. Lineage (NCBI taxonomy): Eukaryota > Metazoa > Chordata > Aves > Accipitriformes > Accipitridae > Aviceda > Aviceda cuculoides. The sequence continues at coordinate 3,888,567 of JAVJGG010000009.1, forward strand.
AAATTTAATCTTGTTAGCACAGATCTGTTTTGGGAATTTATTAGAGAACCTCCATGCATCTGTTCAATCCCTGGAGCTTTTACATCATTTCTCTGAACGAAGTCAATATGATCCACACTTCCCCCCCCCCCCTTTTGAATCATGGGAGAGTTTAGGATTTTACTTATGATCCATTTAAAAGATCAATCCACAGCAAGTCTCCTGGAAGAAGTACATTTTACAGTATATTTCAGAGTATTTGGGAAAATAAACAGATCTATTTGTGTATCATTATTAGAACAACACGGTAACCTGGTCACTTGAAGAAATCGATGTTTTTCAAAAAGTGACAAGAACACAGCACCTCCTTTGAAACAGCTCTAGTCTTGCAATTCAAAATGTTGGTTCCTCCAGTTGAGGACTTGGGTTCATCGTTGTCTGGTTACAGTACAGTGTTGAAGTAGACTTTTTAATATTACCATGGTTTTGAGAGGTTTTGTCCCTCATGGAAGATGGCAGACCTCAAAGTAACCTGTTTATTTGGGCAGAGATTTTGAAAACCCAGATTGTACGGATTACCTCCTCAATATGGGTGTAGGCACTTCATTAACTGCTGAGTTTGTCAGAGACCTGAACACTTGTAGATCCATCAGCATCCTGGAAAAATTTAGATTATGAAGAAATTAGGGTAAAAGTCTTTGTCTTTATGTCTTCGTTTAGAGGCAATTTGAAATAAGTGTAATTAAAGATGAAAACTTTAGTTTGCCTGAAGCAATGTAACTTCAGGGATCGATGTCAGGGGCTAACTTCTAGCCCTGTTGATGTTAGAAGTAAAATTTCTATTGACTTTTTCCTCAGTGGACTTCATTTTTAGTTTAGTTCACTTGAAGTTTGCATCATTTTAAAATACAAAAGTAAAGCACCTGCCTAAAATAAGTATTACCCTGCAGTAGTGGGAACAAAGTACAACTTTGTTACTGAATCAGAACCAAAGATGGAAAATAACTTGTCTGTCTTTTTCCATAGACCAATCTGTCAACCTAAACAGATGTTAAACTGGTGTTTATACATGCACACTATATTCTTATCAGTGATCTAGTAATACTGTTAGTAAAGTAGAAGATAAGACGTACCCATTATACAAACCAAATGTATCCATCTGGCTAGTCAACTAGATGACAAGAGCAGGACAAAAACGATCATCAAAAAATTGCACCACCACCAGAAAAATACCCTTCTGAAATGCTTTGAGAGTCTGTAGAGCAATGGTCATGTCACAATGAACTTTTTAAAAATCAGTTAAAGCAGAAAAACAAAACCAACACACACTGCTGATGGAAGACTTTAAAAACCTCCCTTCATTTGTGTTTATGAAGGAAAAATTGCCAGTATTGGTGGAAGGATAGAATACCTGAGGTTTCTACTAAATTTTATCATTGATATGATCATACACTCACAATCTTTCTTTTGTCATCAAAGAGGATCAGGATTCATCTTATTACAACTTTCTCTTAAGGTCCATTTCAGCCCAGCATTTGCTCTGTGTTTTAATTCAGGTGCAGGTTAGGGAATGAGCCATCACTGAGCAGGTTCGAGATACCAATCTAGCAAGTTTACCTCATTTCTCATTATTCTCCTGTCATTTTGTTATGATGTGTTTTTAAGAATATCCAGCTTTTATTTGCAGGAAAACCATTTCCTCACGCAAAGTAGAACATGCAGACCTGACTTATTTCTCATTTCACCTGCAAATCTGTTGATTTTTACTTAGAAGACTTAATGTCTTTTTTTTTGACGTCTTTCCTCCTGCCCCCCCCCCCCATCTGTATTACAGGCCAGACTGTGACTGGTATCCACAGCAGTACACAAGAAATGAAGGGAGGGCTGGGAGAGAAAAGGGAATTTTGTTTGTTTTTAACACCATGTATGGGATCCAACTGTAAGTTTAGACCTTGCAGCTCATACATACTCCTTCAGAGGGAAGTATTCACTACACTCCCTCGTTCCTTTTTATGCAAGAAATACCAGTTGCTTAGTCTACAGTCTCCATTTAACCTAATACAAAAGGGATTGCATGCTGTGGTTGGTTATTGTAGCAGAGGATTGGATTTAATGTTGCAGAAGTCCTTTCCTGCTGTTCTGTTGAACAGCCTTTTTTTTTTTTAAGATAATGACATACATGCTGAGAAAACTCCTCTGCTTTATATAACCAACATGCTTACCTATTGCAATATTCACTGCTTTTACATGATGTAGTGAGCATTCTGCTTGTTTCATCTTCTTCCAGCCTCCGTCAGATGTGCTGCTTTTAGGATTCTTAGGTTTCACAGTGGGAGAGTGAGTTCTTGAGGGCCTGTTCCTAGATGCAGATTTTTTGACCATAAAATTCTCATGCTCACTGGTGGCTGTTGGTATTTTTCAGCTAAATGAAAAAGTGTTCTCAATTAACTCTCACAAGCAAAGTTTGTGCAACAGGGATTACTACCAGCATATCCATCTACTGGACTTTCCAGTAGCAGTAGTAACTCACCTTTAGAAATGGTCTTTGCAGGGCAAAATGGAATAACTTAAAGGAGATCGTAGGAAAGTTTGCAGTGCCTAGCTTTGTTGATAGAGGATTCTGACTTTTTTTTTTAATAAAGCCTATTATTGCATAATGTCTGTTTCTGTAAATGTTGTGGTTTGTTTAATATATGTATACACAGTTATGGCTCCTATGTGGGTTTTGGGATTACAAGACTTTCAAGTCATTGAACTGCATAGAAACTTCTACTGGCATACCAATGTTAAATCACTGATGTAAAGACCATGTTTTACAGTATGATCATTTCAGCTATATGAGCAGAGCAAGCAAGTAGTGTCAAAAAATTCTATTAACCAGTAGAGAAGTTAAAGCTCTAACTGTGCTAGGTCTGTCCCAGTCTGTAGGCACTGTAAGCTTGTATGTGTGGGCTGTTTGGAAGAGTAAGGCAATAGAGCTGGAGTGGATACAAGGAGGGAGTAAATAATTTAGTTAGTTATTTGCATTTTTTCTTTTTCCCCCTGTGGTCCCTTCTTGTTAACAATATGATAGGGAAGTTTCAGACAGTACTGCTTAAAGATGCTACAGGTGATTGCAGGAGACCAAATGGAGTCATGAATGCCATGGAGCATTAACAGGTCAGTCAGTGATACAGTCAGAGCATGTATTAGCACAGCATTTAACTGTTTAATAAATGGTCATGGGGAGCTTGGAAAACTAACTGGGTCTTGTCCTCTCACATATCAGGATAGATGACTTTTGTCATGGTGTCTGGTGTAGGCTACCTCTATACTGTTAGCAGTATCCAGGCTAGGATTTTTAATGGGTTCTGGTTTCTCTTTGACTGCAATACGGATTTGCCCACAGTATGTAGCTTCAGGTGACTGAATAGCCAGTCTCTTCAGTATGCAGGGGTTTACTGCTTGGGTTCTCAGATGAGTATATCTCCCAGTATTCCCCAAAACACTTCAGAAGTGGAAACTTTCCTGGATTATCTGTTTCAAAGAATAGGCCGAAATTCTTCTTCTAGCTATTGTTTACTTCTTAGAGGAATGCTTGGTTTCCAGCTGCTGGGAATGCTGTACTTGCCATAAAGATAATCTGAGTGGATAGGATTAGTTTCTACAAGTTTTTGAGACATGTAAACATGCAAAAAGGAAGGAGGCAAATTTATTTTTGGCTATCCGTGGCTAAAGAATTAAGTCAAATGTCTGCTAACATTTTGTAGCAACAGGATTTGTTACATCTTAGAGTGTTTATGCTTTCAGTCCCCCTTAGTGTTTGAACCTGACCACGTTTCTTATGTTTCTACATTGAACGATACTTTATCTTCCTTTCTTAAGAGAGAGAGACCTGAACAAAAGCTGTATATTCCACCATTTCCCGTGTTTTTTTCAGAAATCAAATCTCAACCTGAATTTTACAAATGTTCTTATCTCCTAAAGTTGCACTGTTTGTGCAATACATGGATTTTGTGGATTGTCTCCTGTAGTCTGCCAAGTCTAACAATTATTTTGCTCTTCTTTCTGTTATACTTCTGATTACTGTATGTCAAGGACACTGGGGCTCTGTCCCAGTTTCAGTAAACACAAAAAAATTGCTAAGAGTTGAAATGCTGTGGATGACAGAACTGGATCCAAGCAAGCCATTATCATACACTTACTGTGTTTACTTCAGGGCTGATGCGGCAGCGCGTTAGCTCTTCAAATGTGGATTTTTGGGGGGCTTCTGAAATTGGCACTTGCTTTGGCAAAGCAACATATATTAGATGAGTTTGAAAACAAGCAATAAATAGATCTGGGATGTGCTACAAAATTTCAGGGTATTTTTCCAGCATCTGACAGGAGGCAGGCAGGCCAGGAACCTGGCAGGATGCACCATTCCTTTCTTTCTTTGTCTTCCTGATTGTTACATCTCATTAAGGATTATTTTTATACCAAGAGGATTCAGAGTTTTAGCTGTGCAGTCTGATGACTTCCAAATTATTCTGCCGATGTACGCGTAGTTGTCGTTTGTGCGTGTACTCAAGCCCAGGTTGCCAGGCTGTAAAACTCCTGTTGCAAGGCAGCGGTTGGAGCGCTCCTCCCCATCACAGCTGGCGGCACCTCCTGCCTGGGCGGCTGCCCTGGGTGACCTCTCCTTCCCCTCCTGGCCTTGCCCGCCCCGCCGGCCTGCCCGAGGCCTGGAAACCGAGCCAGTCCTCCCAGTGAGGCGAGGCTCGGAGCCAGGGCGGGCTCGGAGCTCCCTCTGCTGGGCGGGGGCTGCTGCCCCCCAGCCCCTTGCCTGCCTGCTCCCCTTGGGGCTGCTCTGACACTGGGGTCGTGATTTCGAAGGCTGCTCTGGATAGCCGAGTAACACGAATTAAATTCCACCAGCCTCCCCCTCCCCAAGCCCAGCTTTCCCTCTGTAGTGCGGTCATCAGGCTAAGAGCAATGTATACTTTAAATTCTCCTTTGAGTCCACCTTTAAAATCACATTTCTCACCCCACCCCCCAGTATGTTCCTTTGAGACAGAGAGCATAGGGAATTATGCCTAATAGGGTAAAGCTAGGCTTTCTTTCATTTCTTGCTACTGAGAAGTAAAAGCACAAACAATAAAGTTCTGTTCAATAGCTAGGAACGCTTTTGACACCTTTATTTCAAGCAAGACTGCAGAAAAAGTAAAGCATCACGCAAATCATTCAGCACTGTGAATTTGTAACAAAATTTGGAATAACGTCTTACTCTACAGGCTTCCTTTTTATAGCTTTTTGTAGGATTCAATATTGTGATATTTCAAAGATATTCAAATACACAGGCAAGCATTTGTATTGGCACAAGAGTACAATAAAAATGATCATACACTGGCAAATAGGTGAATATTAGATTACATAGAGGTAAGAATTTGCCATTCAAAGACATTCTGAATTTTTAATGTTAATGTTTACCAGTAGGTGTTCTATTATTAAGGATTCAAATTGCAGCAGTCTTTCTCTTCACATTGTAATATAGGTCTGAGCTGAAATATACAGATTTTAAAATAAAATTTGTTTTGGTCTGCTTCAGCCTCTTAGCTATCAACCGATTTATGATCACATACTTTTTTCCGTGTGGTCACCCCAAAGCTGCATACACAGAATAATTTTAGAACTCTGTGCAAATCTTTCAGGGTATGGATGTATTTCATTTGCTGAATAATGTGCTGTGATACTAGGAGTGTCTGGAATCATAGATCTGTGGCAGCTTCAGGCTTGGCCCTTTGTATTGTCTGTAACAGGCCAAACATTGAAAACCCACTGTCATATAAGTATGCCAATATAAAAAGCATCAAACTTTTATTTCCTGGCTGGTTTTGTAATGGCCAAGTATATACATGTAGCTACAGCCCTTTTTTTCTGGGGACAGTTATTGGATAAAGTCTTCAGTGTCTCCAAGAGACAGCTGATGTTTTTTAAGACAAGTTTTAAATATCACTACTTACTGTTGTGAAGGTCTCGCTAATATACTCATCACTACATTAGTCTCTGGGGAATTATTCATATGGGGGTTATTTGAGCAGTGTCAAATTTTCATGAATAATACATGTATTCATTTTGAATGGAAGGTGCTTTCTGGCCCACCCCCAAAGCATGAAACATGTCAAAATTACCTTCATTTATTTGCTGAGTCCCCAGAATCAATGTTTAGAAGCATGGCTTTGTTAGTCCCCTGTATGTTGTATGCTCTTGCAGTCCTTGACTGGGCAAAAATATCAGTTAAGTAAGCAAGTTGTACAAACTTCAGGATATCATCAAAGCATGGGGAGAACCAAATGAGTGTTCAAACAAGAAGAGTTGTACTCTGGGCAAAATTCAAATACTACATCAGCTGTATTCCTCTTGAGGCCAATAAATGTCATTTAAAAATGAATTGGTATTTGACACTTTTGGGAGTTGTCCTCTCTCACAGTATATTCCAGTGCAGTGTGACCATTTAGGGCTGTTGTCATGTATGAATATGTTTGGCATTTGAAAAATAGCTTTTATATTTATATGGGTACTTATTAGCGGTTCTTTTTCACATCACTTTGAGATTTGTATCTGATATTAAATTGGGAAGCCATCTTAGATGATTTTTTCAAACTGAGTTACAAAACGGCTGCAAATGTGGCTTTTTCAGATTCTTGCCCAGGGCACAGATTATTCCTGTCACCATATCTTTTGACAGAAAAGGAACAGTAAGTCAGCCACTTGCTCATGTTGTGAGAAAAGAACACTTGCAGCATTTCCCTTGTTGCTGAAAGAAATAAGTCCGCCCTTGTTTTATGAAATTTGACTGCTTTTGCAACTTTTAAATTTACAAAATAAAATGCCTCTGGAGTTTTTCTGAGCAAAACAGTGATTTTGGTGGGATTTTGAAAGGATGCAGTAATTTGTTCAACTTTCACACAAAAAAGTCCATGTGCATTTGTCCTGTAAGTCAGAACAACTTCTTCCCAAATCCTGCAGTAGCTTTGCCAGATGAAGTCTTCATTGGCCAATACTGCTAAAAAGGCAACACCTGGGAATGAGGCTCATCTGTATAGAAAGTCAGAAGCTCTGTTCCATGTGTTTATTTCAGAAAGTCCTTTTCTCTTTGAGCATCCTTTTTGGTTCCATTCTTGAATGTCTTTTTTTCAGCAGCATTGCTTGCCTGTGGTTTTTCTGCTGAGTTTCTTTTCCACTTGATTTCAAGCTCTTAGTCTGCAAATTGATGATCCATGATGAAACATCTTCATGGTTGTGAATCATCTAATGCCCTAGTCCTTCTTAAAAAAAAAGAAAAAAAAATAAGTAACTAATGTCTGCCATTTTACAAGCTACAACTTCATTTTATATTGTCCAAAAGCACTTTGATTGGTAAGAATACAGCTAGGCAGTGCAGTAGATGCAAGTTAAAGACTGAATGCAGTTCTGCAAAACGACACACAAGATCAGTGCCACCTGCTTGCCTGGTTTTCTGCTCTCTGTGTATGAGTGCATGCACCAGTGTTCCGGCTGTTCTTTCTTGTTATTTTCCTGATCATGCTCCCATCTCCCAAGACTGTGGGGTCCTGCTCCTTGCCCTTTTTCTTTTCTTTTTTCTCCATACATTGCCTACACAACAACTGCTTTTCTTATATACAGCATCAGTGTCCATGAACTATTAGCCTTTTCTTGTTTAAAGCAGTGGTGGCCATTCTTGCTCTGAAATGACATCTCTGCACGCTCAATGTCTGTTCTTTTCAGTTTGCTTGAAATGTTTTTTGTGTCTTGCATGAAATCACAAACAATTCTTTTGATACTCAGCCCCATAGATTACTGACAGCCTAATTCTGCTCTACTTTCTGATGTTGCGTAACACTATACTGCTCAAAAAATTCTATTTAAAATAACGTGACTACTTAGCATGGATCCTGCAGCTCATAGCCATGCTAAGTAGTATTCTGTTTCACAAGTGGTCCCTTTGAAGTCAGTCAAGTTACACATGCTTACATCATGTCTGAACTTGGTCCACAGTGTTTACAACAGGCATATTTGATATTGCACAGTGGGTGTACATAACTTTTAAAATAATAAAATCTTTATTACTTTGAGGAGTGTGCACATTAAAGAGAAGATTTTCATTTACATCAAGGCTCCTTACACTCCTCTGGCTATGTAGAAGGCCTTAAAACTAGCATAAATTCCACTGAAGACCAGCTGAAAATACCTTTTCACAGCCAACATTATGTAAAATGGTGCATGTAAACCAAAATGGAGCCCTTCCTAAAAAGGATTTTTTAATTTTAGGGGAATATTTTCACTTCTTAGTTTTGTTTTCCTGTTGTAAAAAATACAATAGAATTAATCACTGTAACTTTCTGCTTATTTTTAATGTACAGTATACCATCTGACAGTAGATCTTCTATGATGAGCAGTTGACCTTTTTTATCCCTGAGAGTTTCAAATCCAATTTTAACACTTTTTCTAGTTATCTCTATAGGAATGCTCATATAAACAGCACAAGGCTGCTTATTCCTTGAATTACTCTGAAGAAGTAAAAGCAAAAAGTATTAATCCAAATATGTAACGTCAATTGGAATCTGTTTTGTTTGGGTTCCCAGTTTGGGAAAGGAAGGTAATACATAAAACCATGTTTTCGAAGAATGTAGAGGTGGACTTTTATGTCCAAACCTTCTCAAACCTATTCATTCTTTGTTTTTTAAGATCCAGTTCTGGTCCATCTGCATAAAATAGGCCCTTAAGGGGCTACAAAAATAATCTACTGAAGCTTCAGCTCCTGCAGATAAAATAATAAACAGAAGTAGTATAAATCTATTAGTTGTTACCTGGAAAAGAATTACTGCTTTTTGAAGATGAGCTTGTATTTGAAACACTGGATAAGAACTTGGGGGATCTGGATCCATTTCTCAACTGAAGCAAATTCCTTGTTTGACTCTTGTAACTCAGTCTCTGCGCACCAGTCTGTCGGTCTGTCAGTCTGTCTGTCTACCTGTCTGTCTATCCATCTGCCTCGCAGAGGTGTTGCGAGGGTAATGCCACTTACATTTCCCATACACAGATACTTCCCTGCCTAGTATCTGTAAGGAACTGCTAGAGTGGGGGAAAATACATTCCGCTACTGTCAGTGTTCTTCCCTGACTTTTCATATTATTCTCCCCAGAAGAGAAAAAGAAAATGGCTGTTGCAAATCTTAGGGGAGAACCCATCTAAATGAAATTAGCGTATATCTGTACAGTCATGTTCAAAGGCATTTTAATAGGAGATCTCCTGTCTTGGCATAGAATATTTTGTTTCTTTGGGGTAGAATGGTATAATGTTAATCCATATACAGCTAGTTTACAGCTTTCCTATATGGTTCCTGAATGCATCCTTCTCATCTTCGTTTTCTTTTTAACTGGAAAAATTAGCAGCGTATTGGAAATTTTTCTTTATGTGCTGTAGGCTACACTTAAACATTGAGGTCTCAGTAATTTGTGTTTTAATAGATAGGGGTTTTTCCTTTTGGGTCATTTTCACAGAGCAACTTCGGTTGTCCAAACATATTCTGAAATACATTGGGGATTATGGTTTCAACACATGCGTGCCTAGGGCCAAAGTATGAGTAACATGAAATTTTGTTCCATTCCGTGAACAAACCACTGTTTTGTGGTGTAATACAAAACATATCTAAGCAGTTTAGATCACTATCAGGCATTATAACATTAGGTTTTCTATTTATGTGACTACCCAAAGCTCATTAGAAGCTCATTTTGTAGCTCTAGGGAAGTAAGAATAAAAAGCAGTGAAAAATAGTACATTGTATTCTGTTCTAATTATACTCTATTTACTGTACTTATATATCGAGTGTATAATTTTATAGTTGCAGAGCCCAACTTCCAAAACTTGTGAAGTCCAGGACTGTTCGTAAAACTGTTGTGCGTGCAGTTTAATTGTGCAACTTTGCATGGACAAACTAGCTGTTTGTGCATGCAGGCAGACTAGTGGTTGCTGGTCCCTTCATGCCATATGACTATCCTTGAAGTGAAGTGTTTTCCAGTTCCTCTTCTCCACCTGCTCTTAGGCCTGCAAGAAAGATGGTGATTGCCAGGCTCAGAGGGGTCATCAGGAGGGGGCAGACAGATCTGAAATGTCGGAAAGCATTTGCAAATGTAAGCAATCAGATTCTGGATGTGGATTTTGACTATTCAACACTACACTCTGACTGGTCCAGTGAGTCTTTTTAGAAAAATCACAGCAGTGCTCACCTTGGTCATGCAGGCAGAGGTTTCATGTCTCCATCAGACTAAGTTTGTGCACGTGGGAGGAGTCCTGATGGGTTAACATAAGGTATTAATGTATCAGAATGGGATAGATACTAGAGCAAGGAGTGGAGGCAGGACGTGTCCTTTGTAAGGGACAATATTTTTAATTGCTGCTTCATGTCTTGTCAAGTCTTCCTTTTAAATGAGAATTCTGCGGCCCCTTTGGCTTATTGGTCTCAGCTTTTAATGAAAGGATGAACGCAGAACACAGCCATAGACAAGTAGTAAAGCTTCTGCAGCTGAGGGCTGAGAGAGGGAAAATAACTCCATTAGGTAATAAAAAACCCCAGGTTTTGGACAACCTAGATAAAAACAATGATAGCCTTCACCTTTCCATGCTTTTACCCCTCACTGGAGATGACTTTCTGTAATAAAAGGATAAGTTGCATAAACCCAACCAAAAATGAGTGTTTACATTTTTTTGTAATGTAAAATTAATGAGCCATTCCCCCAGTAGTAAAGAGCTTATCCTGGGTGTGCATTAGTGTATTGTAAGCACACTTCACAGGTGGTTTAATACACAAGGCTGAAACACGCCCAAGACATACACTGAATCCTAGTGGGGCACACTCAGTTATGGCTTATACTATGAGACAATATTTAACAGCATTCCAGTTTATATAGCACTTAGTTTAAAATAAGATGTGTAAGCTTGTTGTTCTAACAGAACATGTGTTTTAAAAGAAAAGCTGTGCATGAAAAAATTCCTTAAAATCCAGATAACAGAGTCCCTTCTTCATGCTTTCAGTGTAACATATTACAGCAATAAAACGAAAGCACCATGCAGTAGACTGAAAGCAATATGCCTGCTCCACAAAATAAATGTCTGTTTATTACTCTGTCTTCTTGCCTGTGTCGGTGCCCATACACCCACAGATAGCAAGAAGACATCAGTAAATTAAACAACAGATATTTGTCCCCAAATTAAAGTCACTTTCACTTCTATGCTCTCTTCCTATTTATTTTAATTAATGAATACAAGCTCTGTTTTTCTTCATCTTTAGCCTTCTTTCAGGTTTGCTATTATGCACCTTGTTATAAATTCCTTGGCTTCCAAGCAGATTTTTATGAGCATGGAGCATTGTATTTAAAAATAAAGATTCTGAACACCCATATGTTTTGAGGTACAATTCCTTTCCTCAGAGGGTATATAACACATAAAACAAAAAAGCCTATTTTATAATGGAAATCTGAAAACAATCAGAGCGCTTCTTGTTCAAAGTAACACCAGGTTTGGTTTAATTTTCAACAAATTCAATTTTCTTTAAAGTGCCGTTTATATGCCCATGTTGAATTATAATAGTTAGTAATAATTTATTGCAGATATTATTCCAGGAGTTTTTCTATCTTCTACCTTTGACCCTAGGGATGCAATAGAGGGAGATAAAGAGTGTATAGTGCAGTATGACACAATGTACAGTGCAAGAAAGCTTATCTAGAAAAGACACAATGATTGCATTATTTTAACTTAAAAAAACAAAACAAAACAAAAATAACTTCCACAGCATTTATGCACCATAAGGCTACTGTCTATTATTGATTTTTTTCCTTTTTTACTACTAAGCTGTCTTCACAGCCACTGTATTTTCTTGCATGATTCTAGGAGCAATTTTGTCCCAATTCAAAGTTCATGGTAACAAATGGAAAGTCTCTGCTGTGAGTTTTGGATGAAGGCAATAATACTGTTTCCCTGCTAGTTCTTCTGTGTAAGCTAAAGGCTTTGTGACAGGGGTCGGATTTTTTCTCAATGCTTTTTAAATCCTGAACTTTTTGAACCTTTTCAAGCAGAGCCTTGTTGTTATATTCTTGTAAACTTTCTGTTTAAGTCAAATATTGCAGGATACTGTTCATGTTGTCACAAAAACTGAATTGCCCAATAGCAATTTCCAAGAGTAATAGTGTGGAAAGGTTGTATTGGGCTGGCTTTTTTGGTTTTGTGGTTTTTTGTTTGGTTTTTGGTTTTGTTTTTTTTGTTTTGGGGGTTTTTTTTGGTGTTTGCCTCCTCTAGTATGAAGTCTGATGTAGAACCACAGGGAAACTGATACTTAGAAACCTATCTGCTTGCTTAGGCTTGGCATTAGGACTTTGCCCCATGTCTTTGTCGTAAAGTCTCAAGAGGACTGATTTAAATGAAGAAGTAATGCATCTTCCTTCCCCAGCCTTCATCATGTGACTGGAGTGAGGCTGTTTGATTCACCAAAGTTGAAATCTCATCCCTGTAGTTAATCTTGGCCCTTATATAAGTGAAACTGACCAGGCAGAGCTATTTTTGCTCTTGTTCGGGGGATTTCTTTGCTCCTAAAGATGGATCACATTGTTATTTGATGAACATGTTGCCAGACGCAAAAAAGGGTTATTTGAGATCTGAGAAATATTTTTAAAACAGTGAAAATAACAAATTGAAAGATTTATACTAAAATACCTCTTAGCCTCATACAATGATTCAAGGGAAAATACATAGTCCTGCTGGCTGTCAGTCCCTCTTTACAAAGCAGTTGTAGAAAAGGCCGTGAGCCCTTGGAGATGAGGTTCTATTTTCTGTGGCTTCACAAAAATTTTATAATTCAATTTCTCTTTCATTTCTCCTCAACTGGGAAACCCTTTGCCTAACCTTTATCTTTGTGCGTGTAAGACTTGCCATTTTCATTTGCCAGAAACAGGAGTGCCAGGGCAGCTAATTTAGCAGTTTCATTCCTGCTAGGCCACCCAAAAGAGCAGTTTCTGTCACACTGTACTGTGTGAATTGGCTGTCAGCCTACAGTCAGGTGAACTCTGCTTCTACATGTGCTCCTCCTATACCGCTGCCATCTTTCCAGTAACACATCATCATTCCTGCACTGTTTTGATGATACAGCATGTTTACAGATCGCTGGAGCAGCAGAGCCCTTTGACAATGTGTTATTGCAATACATCATGAGAGACAGCTATTCTGAGTGTGTTTTACTCCAAGGCTGCTTTCATCTTAAGCAGTACAGCTGATCTCAGGATTGCCTTAGAAAAATGTTGAGGCAGATAAAACGCTACCTTCAGAATGACCCATAAATGATAGAAGCATGTAGGTGCAATGTCCAAGTCACAGAGGACCATACAGTGACTCTGTCTTTAATGGGATCTTTTCGTACAGCTCTCCCATAGCCTCCAGCATCCCTGAGCAACAATTATTTGTGTTCTTTCTCGTTTTACAGTATAACTACAAAATCACTGTTTATTGAGAAGTATTCTTGTTTTGTTTTAATCATTAGGTGGCTTTTAAGATGTGGGCAGAAGCAGGCATGGAAACAAAGGGCGTTTGAGATCTGAAGACGGGGAGCATGGTAGCAAAGAATAGCGCTTTGGCACAGCTCATGGTGGTACAGGATAACACTTTATGTAACAGGATACAGACCACACGGCAGGCAATTGGCACCGCAGGAGAGCACTTTATGTAACACGAGAGATAATCAGCATGTGGCTGGCATCATGGCTTAGTAACGCACACAATGAGATGGGGAACAATTGCATTCTCTTCTCGCTTTCTCTCACAGAGGTTACCGAGGGGAAATCCCTTCTTCCCACTCTGAATAGGCATGTGATATTAGATATATTTACTGGGGGAAGACAGGGATCCAATTCCATTGTGCTAAGCTTTTTATTTGTCTTAATTTATTTTTTAAAAATATGCCCTTTGCTCACTTGCTACTGTTCGGGGACAGACTAAACAATTCAAAGCTTTCCTAAGAAAAAGAGTAACTTTTTAATCACTGCAATGAGCAGTACTTTTTGGCAACACTATAATGCTACCAAGAGGCAATTTTAATAAAACAGTCCAGTGCTTCAGAAGCTCCTGAAGTACTAGCAATTTTAAGGAAATAAAGGGATATATTTCTTTCTCTGCTTCTCTTTTTTAATCTTTAAAAGAAAACCACAGTGCCCCTTTGGTGCCTCTTAAGTGGGCACAACTGTTGATTTAAAAGACGAGCTGGTCTTTATGGTTAAGCATTTCAGTCCAACATCCTCTTTTAAAAAGCAAAGCACTTTAAGGTTTTGTTTAAGGTTGCTCATTCAAATCCAGAGGGACTGGAAAAGGTTGGCTGTGGAAGGCCAATTTCCCCACACCAAAGTTTCTTTGGTAGGACTCCAGGAAGGCTTTGGGGCATCCTGATTTCTGTCCACTCCTTGGCTTGTAGTATTTCCTCTTGTCTAGTGAATAGATGAACTATTTTCACTTGTTTATGAAGAAATGGCCTGACATATGTTTTGCAAGAGTTTTTATGCTGGTATAAATGCATGTATGCTAGTGCCAAGGAAAGCAGAGTGAGTTACACTGCAATATCCATAATTTCTTATCACACCAATCATCTGTCTTATTGGGTATCATGTTTTCATGGAGTCTTGTAATTCAGTGTGCCAGAACCTTTCAGATTAATTTGTACTATGTGTAGTATTGTAGATTTCAGGGGTAGGGTAGTAACAGGAAAACTTTTGTAATTATCTCTGACCATTAGATGGCTGTCATTGGATTACCATTTGGAGCACATGGTTTATAGGCCTTGTTTCCAAAATCTGCAATCCGTGCATATGCAGATTTTCACAAGCAGATACCCAAACATGTGCATTTCCAAGTTTACTACCTGTTTATAATGTTGAGAGATTCCTGCAGTTACAGCATTAAGAATATTGTTTAAAATATGTAAGTATACAGTGTAATACCCCAGTAATTGCAAGTACCTAATGGTGATCCTAGTGAAAGAAATGTATGAATGCCTGCTTGAAGCACTGTTTGCATTGTTTATTGTAAAAATGCATGTAAAACAGTATTGCAGTTAAAATTTAAATCAATAAAAATTACTCATGTAAGTATGTTACATACATGTAATATAGTACTAATGCACACATGTAGCTGAAAAAAGTCTTGGAATATAAGAGGAACTCAAAAGTGGCCAATTGTAATGTGTACAGTAGACTTTCCTGAGAAGCTTTCCAAATGTTGTGCTTAACAATTGGGATCTATAGCTCATTTTGGGTAGAATGCAACTGATCTTCAAATCGAAGTGAAGATTTCCATTCACTTGAGTGAAATGTAGATTGTACTCTAGGACTGAAATCCTTTCTTTTCCCCCTCCCTTCGATCCTGTTTTGGGCTTTTATACCCTGAGTGTCCTCCAAACAGAGTATGTATACATGCATGCAATCTGTCGCACAAAATAGGCATGTTTATTTTAAAGTTCTTTATCAAAAAGTAGCCTCCATATGAGTAGGCTCATTGCCTTTTAAAGGCTACAGTAGTGAAAAAAGAACTTATTCTCAATGGCATGTATGCAGCTGACAGCTCAAAAAAAAAAAAAAAACAGTAAAATTTTTCCCTGTTCATAATAAGGTCTGGTTTAGTCCTTCTCAAAAATTGGCCTACAGATGAGGTCATTGCCTAATGGATGAACTATCCTGGTTTTAAATCCAGCTATGGTTCTTTCATGAAATATACACTAGAGACAGAAAGAGCAGGCAAAGTAACTTTATTACATTCAGTTATGTACAGCAATAACCTGCCTGTCCCTTTACTGAGAAGGGAAATTCCAACTCCTGCATTAGGCTTCTGTCAAAGGGCTGATTAGGAAGTGGTCAGATGCCCTGGCTTTTCTGGGAGAGTTAAGGAGTATAGGACCATTGCAGCAACCTGATGAAAGTGTTTGGGTTGAGGATTTGTTCTGGATTTTTGCAAGGTACACAGGATTTGGTCCTCTGTCAGTCCAGAACCTTTTAAATTAATACATTTTCAGTACAGAATAGCAGTAGACAAGAATAGCCAGTTTATTCCCAGTTTTCAATAATGTAGCTCTGCCATCCCATATCCCTCGCTTCCACCTTGCTCTTCCTCTCCTTATTCGTTTTTCTGTTTTGGGTTTTTTTTTTTTTTTTTTAATAGATATTTAGAACACATTTTCTTGACTGCATAGAGATCCTGGTGAGAGTCAGCAAGTACTGGAAGAGTTATTGTATTTAATTTTCAACAACTGTTCTGGTTTAAATTAGTTTTCTTTTTCTAACTTCAGAAAAATTATTTTCAGTTGAATTTCAAAATTTCTGTCCATTCTAGTGGTGTAATTTTCTGTAGATTGAAATCGCAATGAAGATAGGCAAAAAGCACCATATATGGAGAGAATTTTCCGGTTTATGAAATAGGGTGCCTCTGTACACATTTTGCTTGGACTTAAGTGTGAGGTTTGTTTTCCTTTCAACAGTTAAAACAAACAAAGTTGCTTTGCAAATGTAGGAATGATAGCACTCTGCAGGCCTTGGGTTATTCAAGGCAACTATCTAGGGTTATTTCTGAGTAAAATATTATCGTTTTCTACTTAGAGCTAATATATCAGCTAATCCATGGGCTGTTATTGCTCTTGAATTGTGGAGTAAGAGTGACACCCCCCCCCCTTTTTTTTAACAAACCTTGAGGTTTCAGGCAAAGAGTTGGGTTCCCTTTTACCCGATGAAAAATGCCTACTAGATGTATAGCTCCAAGGACCCCAGTGCTGATTCAGAAATGAAAATATTCCAAGATGAAGGAGACACAGTGAAGCCTTAAAGAACAGTGATCAAGACAGATTTTTCTTAAAAAAACATGATGAATGTTGTCTTCAAATCACATGTGTTGTTGAAGTGTACTTGAAGATTTTCCTAAGTGTTTTGTTGTGTAGGGGATTGTAACTTCATATACACAACAAGCAAAACATTTTTACATGACAAGGTATTTGTTCATTTGGCTAGGTGCTGGCTTGTCCTAGATTTTATTTCAACCATATCAATAGTGTGGCTCTTACTTGAAAATTAAAGAAATTAAATCAAAGTAATTTTATTAAATTTACTTTTATTATGACCTACATTTACAAGTAAAAGGAGTAATTTTTTTTTTCTTTTGAGAAACTGTTAGAAAATAGGATCTAGTTGTAAGCTATGTTCTTCTCTTCTATTGCTTCTTAACCACTAATGATTTCACTCCACTCATGTACCTTCTGTCCTCAGCTGCTCTCCTACAGCCCTACTCCTTACAGTGTATGTAAATGAGAGCACCGATTTGATATTTGTCAATTAATTAAAAATTCTGTTGTTTGGAAGCTCCAGAATACACCTTTTACAGCCTATTGTCAGAGTTGTCCTGTAGTCGATTGTAAAGAAAGCTGGCTAAAAAATTGAGGGATGTGATTCCAAGTGAAGTAGGTAAGTGTAGGCATCGGTGTGCTGGATGGAGCCCGTGACAAAAATTTATGTGTAACAGAGTTGTCTCTGAAGAACTAACAACAATGAAGTACAGTAAAAGACAGTTTCTTACAAACCGATTCATTGTCAGTCAGAAGGTATGATCAGCATTAACCAGGAAAGTAGGTCTTTTGAGTTAGAATTGGCAGCTCTGACTAATGAAGAGCCACATTTCTCAGCTTGCAGTGGGTGGATATTTCTAGTTATTTCTTTTGCATTTTCAAGTGAAGGAGGAAGTGTTAGTGCCAGCGGGATGAAAAGGTGTCTTGGTGTTAAAACAGCTTAGAAGCATGATGGGCAACAGTTGCATCTTAGGTTTTGGAGTCCTGTTTTATTATCTAAAAAGAACCATGAAATTTAAGAGGTTTTGAAACCTTTCTGAGTACTTCAGCATTGCATAGTGATTGAATGTTTTTAAGGGCCTTTCTGGTTTTAATCATGTGCAATTTTTGTCTCTATTTTTGTCTCTTTAATCTGTGTGTTATTTTGTAGGAAACTCCTAAAATGCCATTGGCAGCTAAACATTGTGTAAATAAAAGTATTATTTGTTTTTCTTCTAACTTATGATAATGATTAAGGTTTAAGTTTGTAAAAACATGTTCACCCAACAAATTTGGACAGAAAGAGCAGAATATGTTTTCTCTGCTGAGCCTGTTTCGTTTACACCTTTGTTTTTTGTGAATATCGCAGCTGACCAAAGGCTGTTAAAACACTTTTCTTCTAATCTGAGTTCATCATTTATGCAAACACTTGACCAACCTGATGAATATTTATAATAAGCACTTCAACACTTGAAGTATGTTTTTTTAATTGTTTTTATTTTCCTGTCAAATATACTTACGTATTAGAGTAAGTAACTCCAAAGACGTGTTTACGGTATAAAAGACATCTTGGGGCTTCTTTCCTTTGTTGTGCGAACACCAAAACACACCATAAATATTTATGCTGCCCATGCTTACATGACTTGCTGCTTTTTCCTCCTTTACTGTAGCTGTAGCACTGAAAAATTTACCATTTTTTCTTAAGATAGAATAAATTGTTACTTCGGCATCATCAAAATACTTTACAGTGACTCTAAGAAATATGAAATACAAGCACAAGCATTAGGGGGATCTTATGGCTGTGTGGCAAAGCATCTGAAACAGGATGTAGAAGGCACTCATCATTCTTGAGTGGCGTACAGGCAGATCTTTATGCTAGATCAAACTTTACTTGTCCTTCCAACAGCCAGTGTAACTTGGGTATCACATCTGGGGCTAGTTTGAGGAAATAAATGCTTGTGCCTAATCCTGATCTTGTTTCTGGGTTTTTTGTTTGGGTTTTTGGGGTGGTGGGTTTTTTGGGGGGTTGTTT